>WIDE01000027.1:63591-226397 GCA_015039315.1 Clavulina sp. PMI_390 | reverse complement strand
AGAAGTTGAGCATATTCCCACTTGTTAATACTGTGCTGATATTGGGGGAACGTCGCACTGAACCAAATGAACACCCAGGCATAACCAACCATTCTCCCAAACGCCGCCAATGCCGGAGGATACTTCTCTTTTCCTCCCGAAGAGCTCTTGGCCTTTTCCGCCTGACCGAACTTACCTGTCCTCCATGCCCACTCGATCAAGTCTATCACATGATCTTCCACCATGATGGCCACCGCTTGGCCCATGAAGAACTGTGGGCTGAAAAGAGCCTTACGGGAGAATTTCCCCAACGTGCTGGAGCGCATCTCGGGGGTGAGGAGGTTGGCATAGAGTGCAAAATCACCCCATACGTGGACATATGTTGACAGAGCAAATGCAGTGTAGAGCTTGATGTATTTTGAAGCAAACGTGCGGGGCTTTGCTCCAACAAAGTCGGCGACAGCATCCCCAGATGCTGCAAATGGCTACCCAGAATAGCGGTGTCAATGAAGTTGATGAATCGGATGGGCAATTGGCATCCGACATACCTTGCGGAGCATCTGGTGCCATGCACGACTGACATCCAAAAAAATCAAACACAATTGTGATCAGATCATTAGCACAGATGACACAAAAGGCACTGAATGAGATGAACGCGCTTACCCCCATGCTCTTCGTAGTGTATACGCATCCCCGACTGCCCCGAACACATCTGGCCAATCCTCGGGCTCGGATACCCGCAGAGCTACTGTCACAAACGCCGCAAGGCAATGGAGAGTGTTGAGCAAATTCCATGAGAAGATAATACCCCCCGTGGCGATTGCTGCTCGTTGGACTGGAGTCGGTGATGGATTGAGGATGGCCTCAAGAGCGAATTGAGAGTATTTCGGGAGCATGGCGAGGGAGAACATGATTAGGCCACCTTTGATCACGCTAAACAGTCGACTCAAGCAAAAGTCCCATCGAGATGAGGAGAGAGACTTGGACAGAGGGACGACGTTGGCTGCTTGGGCGCTAGTGCCAATCATGCGTTGGTTGAATGTGAGGGAGTAGGCCCACCAAACGCGTGAGGGAAGGGGTTCGTCCACAAGAGAAGTCTTTTGGGGTGGAGTGCTTTGGGTAGCATCTGGTGTCGTGGACGAAGGGCTGGTCTCGGTACTGCGTGGTTTGAACCAGGTGACGGAGGCTCTGGGGTCTTTTATGCCGAGCAAGAGGTTCAGTGCCAGCATAACGAACCCTGCCATTCCTGATGCCTCGCTATACGCGGCCACGCCCCTCAGACCTGGCTCGTTGATGTGTCGAATGATAGTCCATGTCTCTAGCACGAAGAGAGCTGCGAAAGCCATGACCCTTTGAGCTCGAGTGGTCGGAGCAACAAGTGCCAGTACACATAGCTGGCGCGGAAGGTAACTGATAAGTGCGCCCATGATCTTTACGAAGATGGAAGACACGCAAGATAAGTCGACAATGGGCGCTCAAACCAGCAAGCGGGGGGTTATAAGATACCAATAAAGTGAAGGGTAACAGAATATATATCTGTTCGGTGGCGGTTCATTGAGCCATGGCTTGAATGTCGCGTGGGAACAACGCAACCATGACGTTGTCAGCCCAGGTGTAGATACTCCCTAACAATACATCCGCCCGAAACACACTTTCCCAAATGGAATTAACATTTCTTGACTCGATTCTCATCCTGCTTCACTCTGGTCTCTTTCTACAATCTACCTCATCAGATTCACGCCTGCGGTCGAGGAAAGCGGGGCATGATTTTCCATCACAGCGGCCGATACGTGGGAGTGGAGCCACTCAAAACAAATCGTTCTGACTAAAAAAAATCGGGCCGAAATATTGTGGCCCAATATTTAGTCATACAATGGCGCGACTGGGGGAGGCTCCATATACGACCACAAATTCAGCCTGTTCTGATACTGCGGGTACGTCGCGCAGAACCAGACAAAGACCCACGCATAACCTATCGCCCTCCCGTACCAAACCACACCAGGCGAAGATTTTGCTTTTGCACCTGGCGGGCCTTTTGCCTTCTTCACCTTGCCAAATTTGCCCGTCCGCCAGGCCCACTCAATCATGTCTATCACATGATCTTCAATCATAATGCCCACCGCTTGGCTCATGAAGAATTGTGGGGTGATCAAGGCGTCCAGCGAGAACTTTGCCCAGGTATTGGAGCGGGTTTCAGGAGGAAGAGTGTTTCCGTGAATGACGAAATCGCCCCATACATGTGCAAAAGTGGAGAGGGCGAAAGCTGTGTACAGCTTTAGGTATTTTGAAGCGAACGTGTGCGGCTTTGCCCCAAATAATGAGACGATTCCGTTGCCGCCAGCTTCGAATGGCTATAGGAAGGGTTGGTTAGGGCGAAAGACACAACTCGAGTCTTGAATATTGAACGAACCTTTCGTAACATCTGATGCCATGTCCGGCTGTGATCAGACAAGGACAAAGATTTGAGTAAGATACAGAAAAAGGAGTCCAGGTTCGCAACAGCGGATCGAGTACACTTACCCCCATGCTCTCCGAACTGTATAAGCATCGCCCAGAGCACCAAACAGATTTGGCCATTCGTCGGGCTCTGATAGCCGTAGAGCAACGGCTAAACATGCAAGAAAGCAGTGGCCAGATTTGATCAGATTCCATGTGAAAATGAGGCCACCGGACGTCACAATTGCTCTCTGGAGGAGCGTCGGGGTCTGGTTTGTAGCAGCGTCGAGAAGGAATTGTGAGTATTTAGGAGCCATTGCGGTCGCGAACATGAGCGGGAGGCTCGTCACCAATGTAAAGAGACGGTTCAAACAGAAGTTCAAACGAGAGGAGGATAGAGTTGGGGGAAGTGGGACGATATTTGCGGTTTGGACATTTGTTCCAAGTAATCGAGGGCTATGCGTCATCGAATATGCCCACCAGACGCGGGTTGGGAAGCCAAGGGTGTGATCCGCGAGCCACGTCTTCGTTTTCGCCCCTTGCGACTTCTCGCCCCCGGCAACATCAGTGTCGATGGACGAGCCCGTTGATTTTTCAGAGGGTTTGAGCCAAGTGATTGATGTTCTTGGGTCTTCAGTGGCGACGAGAAGGTTTCCAGATAGTAGAAGAAAACCTCCAAGACCTGCAGCCTCGCAGTAAGCCACCAAGCCTCTCAGACCAGGCTCATCAATGAAAGCGATAATAGTCCATATTTGTGAGGCGACAATAATACCGAACGCAAGTAGTCTCTGAAGCCGCGTGGTCGGTGCTATGAGAGCAAGCGCACACAACTGTCGCGGGATCCAGCTGATGAGGGCGCCCATGGTCTGCACGACGTGGCAAGGTCAAAGTCGCGTCACCGGACGACGACGACAGAATCTTGGACGAGCCGCAATAGACTTCGCGGAGAAATCCATTCATCGAAAAATAATAATGAATGACTCAATGAGCGTGGCAGGCAGATGAAAAGAGGAGGTCCGTGGGACGATGTCGGCCCCGCGTTTCAGGCCCAACCTTGATGGTTCTCTATCCTGCTTGGTCAGATGTGGATGCTCTCTGTAGCTTCTGAAAGAGCATCAAAAATTCCTTTGATAATCGCTAGGCCCTTCCTCGTGCCGTACATCTTCCCCTTTGGAATGACTGGTGCCGAACGGGCTGGCCAAGCCGCGGCGACCGATCCACCCCCAGTGACACCCAACACCCTCACCATACCAATAACCCTGCTCGCAAGCTTCGTTCCCTGACAGCTCTCGGCTGATTTGCCTCTTCCCGCTCTTACGCTTCGCAATTCTTTCAAGTAGTCGACACCGACGACCAGAATGGAAAATCAGCTCCTTCCAAACTGTTGGTGCAACTTGATTGAGTGCAATTCCATAGCGAGACCCTTTCAGCCCTGTCATGGACTGGAGCTGGACAAATCGCTATGTCTTGGCGAGTGTATATAGCCTCTAGCCTGAAACGAATGACAGGCAAGAACTCTCCACCATCACCACTTCCTCCTCCTCCCGCCACGCCTGGTTCCGACTCCTAGGTCTGATCGCCTACGCCACGTCCACGAGGCTTGGACATACATCGTCTAGGCGAAGCTAATGAGTGCGCTCATTAGTTACATCCCACGTCAGCTATGTGTACTCGTGCTTGTCACTCCGACCACACGAGTCCAAAGGCTCATCGCATTCGCTGTCATCTTTGTGACGGGGACATGGAGTCTCATCCGCATCATCGACGAGCCTGGCTTCAAGGGCGTGCCTGCGTACAGTGAAGCCTCAGGAGTAGGAGGGTTCATTCTCTTGGCCCTGGCTCTTCTCCTTAGGGCGGAAGATCCTAGAACGTCCATCACATGGTCCAAACCCAGCGATAAAGCCTACACTCCGCCCACCGACTCTGATTCTACTGAGGGTATCCAGCCCCAGAAAACCTGCCTTGCGGATGATTCCCTTAGTCTTCCGTCACGCGTTTGGTGGGCTTACTCCCTCACGTTCAGCCAGCGTTTGGTTGGCACCAGCGCCCAAGTACCCAACATTATCCCTCTTTCCAAATCAATCTCCTCTCGTTATAATTTCTGCATCAATCGGTTCCTTACTGTACTCAAAGGCGGCCTCATTCTTTTTCCCCTCGCCATGCTCCCAAGATACTCAACATTTGCACTCAACATCATCCTTACCCCAACGCCAACTTTACTCCAACGAGTGATATTCACTGCAGGGGGCCTGGTCTTCTCGTGGAACTTCCTCAACACTCTTCATTCCTTTGCAGCATTGGTGACGGTAGCCCTCCACATATGCGAGCCCAGAGACTGGCCAGACATCTTTGGGGCCGTCAGCGATGCGTATACGGTCCGACGAGCATGGGGGTAAGATCACCTGTTTCAATTATGCTTCCTTCCGGGCACGCTTCGCTAATGCCTTGGCGTCCGTTGTGTCTACTTTCTTGGAATCTCAGTCGTGCTTGGCACCAAATGCTCCGCAAGGTGTGTCGAATGAAAAGTATTCGTCTGATATGTGGGCCTCCTAACACATTTAGTAGCCATTCGCGGTATCTGGCGATGCTGTCGCAGACTTCCTTGGTGCGAAGCCGCGCACATTCGCCTCAAAGTACATCAAGCTCTACACAGCATTCATACTGTCCACCTACGTCCACGTTTGGGGTGATTATGCACTCTACGCCAATGTCCTCCCCTCCGAAGTGCGCTCCAGTACATGGGCGAAATTCTCTCGTGAGGCTCTGTTCAGCCCTCAATTCTTCATCAGTCAAGCGATAGCCATTATGGTGGAAGACCATGTGATTGACGCAATCGATTGGGCATGGAGGATAGGCGGGTTCGGTAAAGCCGAAAAGGCAAAGAACTCATCAGGAGCAAAAGAGAAATACCCTCCGGCTGTAGCAGCATTAGGGAGAACGATAGGCTATGTTTGGGTGTTCATCTGGTTTTGTGCGACATTTCCACAGTATCAGCACGGTATGATGAAATGGATTTTTACCGAACCTCCGTCATCAATAGCTACTACATAAATCCCACATTCTTTACACACGCCTCCTTCATTCGGGCAAGCATTTTAGCTGTCTAGTTTCCCCATAATGGGCCAATTCTCATCATTTATCAAGCCTCTCCAATCAGGATCGTTTATGACGGCGATAATGGTCTAGATATACGACACGACAATTATCGGAAAATGCATGAGTCGCGCAGTCGCGTGGTCGGAGTCACCAGAGCAAGCGCCTATAGCTCTCCGAGATGGAATGCGATGATTTTCATGAAGCGATGAAGGATTCTTAGACAAGCAGAAATAGATAGATTTGATGGAGAGGTCCACTTACTGAATTCATCAAAAACATGAATTGAAAAAGGCGGGCGAAAAAGAGGAGGGGGCGGTGGTCGGCCCCGCGTTTCGGCTCCGAGTCCGCGCCTCAGCCCTCCTGGCTGCGCTGATTCGGAACTGTTGGCCCAGACGGTCTTCTTTTGATCTCTTTTTGACAGTTTTGCTCCTTTCATTCCCCTAGCGAGTGGAGCCGCACTGAGTGCCTGGCGGAGCCGACCGCAGTGAGGGCTTTGTTCGCAACCTTCCCATGGTCCAGAACTCCCGTGGTAGCAAGAACGCTGCTCATACGCTATTCTACTTGTGAGATCCAGCTGGTTTTACAGTTTTCCGTCCCGCCCACTCATACCATCTACCATCATTTCTTTTAGCCAATACCTAATTCAGTGGAGGTGACACATTTGTCGATTGTCGGCCAAAATGCCCTTCAAGACGTACTACGATTTACGATTGAACCACGGCGCCGTGACGTAAGAGAACAGCCCCAAGCCCGAGGTCTGAAGCCCATCCGTATATGACAAATGACGGATCACTCCTACATAAAGACGAAAGGTCACCTCGATATCTGAGCACTTACATCGACAAGCCCTGGACTTCTTGCGTCTTTGCGAAAGTTATGAAAACTTTTATCAGCTACATCCTGCGCCAGCTACGTGTGCTAGCACTCATTGCTCCAACCACACAAATCCAAAGGGCCATTGCGTTTGCAGTGATCTTTGTGATAGAGACGTGGCTTCTCATCCACCTCATAGATGAACCTGGCATGAAGGGCTTCCCCATGTACAGCGACGCATCTGGGGTAACAGGGTTCGTTCTGCTCGCGCTGGGCCTTCTCTTTGGCACAGAAGAACCCAGAACATCGGTTACTTGGACCAAACCATCCAATGCTGAGACAGGCACTCCGTCTGTACAACCACGATCCACTGAGAGCATTTAGCTTCACAAAACCTGTCTCGCGGATGAATCCCTCTAGGCCCATGTGTGGTGGGCTTATTCACTCACATTTAACCACCGCATGATTGGGGCTAGCGTTCAATCAAGCAACATCGTCCCTCTCTCTCCATCCCTCTCCACATCTCGCCCAAAATCCTGCTTGAATCGACTACTTGCCGTGCTCAAAGGTGGCCCCATCATGTTTATTTTGGCCCAAGTCCCAAATGCTCCCCATTCGCCCTCGACGCCATCCTCAATCCATCACCTACCTATACCCAGCGAGAAATCGCCACTACTGGCGGAATCACCTTCTCCTGGAACTTTTCCGACTCTTCCCATTGCCTTGTGGCGTTTGTGACGGTAGCTCTACGGGTATGCAACCCCGAGAATTGGCCAGATGTTTTTTGGAGCCATGAGTGATGCATATGCATCACAAAGACCACGGAGGTAAGAGCCCCCATACCAGTTGGTAATATCGCATGGGCTTCGCCAATAGATTGATCGCCATCGTGTCTGCTCTCTTTTGAACCCTCGATCGTGCGTGGCATCAGACGCTCCGTAAGGTGAGTTCGACGTAAACGCACATATGCGATGTCTGAACCTAGTCTGACGCTTTTTGATAGCCATCCCCCATATCTGGTAATGCGATTGCAGAATTTGTCCGAGAAAAGCCTTCTACACTCGATTCGAAATATATCAAGCTCTGCACAGCGGTTTCACAATCCACCTACGTCCACACCTGGGATGACTATGCCCTCTATACCAATCTCCTCGCGCCCAAAGAGCGCTCAAGTATGTCGGCCAACTTCTCCCACAAGGCTGTGTTTAGCCCGCAATTCTTCATGAGTCAAGCGGTGGCTATCATGGAGGACCAAGTGATAGACTTGATTGATTGGGTGTGGAGGATAGGCGGTTTCGGTAAACCCGGAAAAGCAGAGGACTTGTTAGGAGCAAAAGAGAAGTATCCCCCAGCTGTGGCGACGTCTGGGTATGTGTGGGTGTTCGTTTGGTTCTGTGCGACAGTCCCTCAATACCAACATGGTATCCTGAAGTGAGCTTTTACTGAAGTACCTTCATCCATGACTGCCACATAATTCCTATATCCGTTATTTACCTTCTTTCATTCGAGTACCATTGTTCGTTGATCCATATTCTCGCACGCTGTTCACCATTGATCACCATTGAGGGAAGTGAGGTTGATGTTCCATTGTATTAGCAATGCAGGGAGCTATGCTCTACGAATGAAGACGACCCAAACCTAATTATATAGCGATGTTTCTGGGAGAGACTCGGTATATGCCCAGAAGTTGATCCTGTTCTGGTAGAGTGGGATTGTTATGCAGAACCAGACGAAGACCCACACATATCCCACCATCTTCCCATACCAAGCGATGCTAGGAGGGTATGTAGCTTTAGCGTCTTGCGATGTTTGCACCTTGCCGAACTTTCCAGACTTCCACGCCCAGTCAATCGCGTCGATAATATGATCCTCGACCATGATGCACACCGCTTGGCTCATGAAGAACTGTGGGCTGAACAAGGCATCCAGCGAGAATCTTGCCCACTTATTAGACTGAAGGTACGGGGGGAGTGTGTTACCACGAAGAAGAAAGTCACCCCACACGTGCGCAAACGTGGAGAGGGCAAATGCGGTGTAGAGCTTCAAGTACTTCGAAGCAAAAGTGTGGGGCTTCGCCCCAACAAAGGAAACAACAGCATTTCCACCAGATTCAAGTGGCTAAACGAATGATTAGTTATTAGAGCGACAGAAATTGCACGGGACGTCAGTGTTTCACACACCTTTCGCAGCATTTGGTGCCAACTCCGACTGCAATAGGATAGGCCAGGGCCTAGCGGTCAGATACAATTGAGGATGAAAAGGTGAGATGAAGGTTCTTACCCCCATGCCCTCCGGACTGTGTAAGCATCTTCCACAGCACCAAAGATATCTGGCCACTCTCCCGGCTCACAGATGCCCAGCGCGACTGACGTCACGGCTAGGATACATTGGCCGCATCTAATTAGGTGCCACGTAAAGACGAGACTACCAAATGTTCCAACGAATCTTTGAAGGAGCGGTGGTGGCGATTTCGTAGCAGCCTCGAGACAGAATTGGGAGTATTTGGGGGCGGCCGCGATTGCCACTACGAAGAAAAGGCTAATCACCAGCGAGTAGAGGCGATCCAGACAGAAGTTCGTCCGAGAGGACGATAAAGAGGGAGATAATGGAATGATGTTCGCTGCCTGATTGTTTGTACCAATCAACCGAGGGTCGTGCGTGAAACTATAAGCCCGCCAGATCCGAGTTGAGAGGTTGAGACTGTTGTCTGCAAGAAACGTTCTCGCTTTCGTTGCCCCTTGCGACTTTTCGCTTTTGGCAATGCCAAAGCTGGAGGTTCGACTCTTTGAGTAGAAATCCCTGGGCCAAGTGATAGATGTACTAGCATCGTCTTTGGCAAGGAGAAGCATTCCAGTCAGCAGAAGAGCTCCGCTGAGGCCTGATGCCTCGCCGTAGGCTGCCCAGCCTCTCAGGCCAGGCCTGTCTATGATGGAGAGATACGCCCATGCTTGCGACACAAAGATGACACCAAATGCAATGGTCTTCTGAAGTCGCGTGGTGGGCGCGACAAGAGCAATCACGAGTAGCTGTCGCGGAATCCAGCTGACAAGCGCGTCCATTGTCTCTGTGAGGTGGCAACTATCAGGTTGGGTCACCAAATCACGGCGAAGAGAGCCCAGAGAAACCAGCAGTATTCATATATTTGATAGAGGCGTTTACTCATGTGATTGAACCCGACAGACGGGAGGAGGGCGGGGGAAGATCATTCGGGCACCGCGTCCCCAAGCGCTGACAGGCGAATCCTTTGCTCGTCGTTGGCTTGCTTGTCGATTTGACGCAGATACTTTCGTTTATAGCACTTTAAGCTGTTTTCAGGAATCTTTTGTTGCCTCTTGCTCTTAGTTATCCTCCAAGTGTCCCCTTTCCTAGTGCCCCACGACCGTGGTTGATCAGCGGTCAGGTGAGGCCGAGTCGCCAACTCGCCAAGAGCAAACTTTCTTTGCTCCAACGTCCGTCATTTCAGGGCGAGAGCCTTCGTTCACCATCCTCCCAATGTCAGAAAACCCACTCGTTAGCTTTATTGCTCGACAACTTCTAGTTGCTCTGCTCCTTTTCCCTTCTACTCAGACGCTCCGTCTCTTGGCCTTCGCGACGATCATCACAACTCAGTGGTACACACTGTTGAACTGGCTCAGCGACCCTCTGCCGGCTTCGAGTAGCTTGACGGCATATTCATACGGTGTAAATCTAGGGACTTTCCCTCTCATTGCGATGGAATTGCTCGTCGTGATTCCCAGTCCGCGAGAGTACATTACCTGGACTTCATCTGAGCACGACGTGAGGACCTTAGATTCCACGTCGGGAAGCCCAGTACCGGTTGAGCCTGCTAGGATATCGCTATCTGATCCTAGTCTTGGAATCTTTCCCCGCATCTGGCATGCCTATTTCCTCACCTACAATTCTCGATTCATCTCAACCAACTTCTCGGTCCGCACCACAGCTCTTGCGCCCAACCTCACCTCACGTCTCCAGTTCTGCCTAAGCCGCCTCTTCACGACGGCATGGTGCGCGTCCATTACAGTCCCTCTTTGCTATTCTCCCTTCTACATTCCATGGATTCGCGAGGCGATCACAACACCGACGCCTAGCGCCATCCAGCGTGCTGCCTTTACCATTGGAGGCGTTTTCGCCAACTTCTTTGGTATTAAAGGAGGACACGCGCTGTTAAGCTGCATCATGGTCGCTTTGAGAACTTCAGAGCCGAAAGAGTGGCCTGAGTTGTTTGGAAAGGTGTCAGATGCTTATACCTTGAGGAGAGCATGGGGGTGCGTGTTTCCATCTACTGATTTATTACTCCTCCTAACCCCTCGGTATATATACATCCTGTCTCTTCTCAGGACGTCATGGCACAACCTCTATAGAAGGGTAAATATCTCATTCATTCCTCGGTGTCACTCGCTCGATGACTACTAACTGAGGACTCGCCTACGTCCAGCAATTCACCTCTCCCGCCAATGCTGTTATCCGTAGAGTCTCAATTGACCCCAGAAGCTACCTCGCGAAGCTCATCCGCTTGATTATAGCGAACAGCCTCGTCGCGCTATCGCACATGTGGGGCGACTTCGCCGTTTATGCGAGTCTCCAACACACACTACATCCATCACCTACTCCCCCCAATCCATGGAAGTTCCTCACCCCCGCAGCACTCTTCACTCCCCAATTCTTCTACAGTCAAGCTCTCGGAATTATCATCGAGGACATTGTATTGGGTGTGCTGGATGAGATCGCTCGAATAAAGATAGGTCGAGCAGTAGGGGAGTACTGCGCCGATGACATCAAGACACGGTTCGATGGACCGCTTCTGATATATTCAAATCGAAAGTTTATCCTAGGGAGCAGGGTGTTGGGGTATACGTGGGTATTTGTCTGGTTATGCGCGACGTACCCGCAGTACCAGAGGAGCAGCATCCGAGGGATATTTCTCTGACGCCGGTGAAGTGTGTTAATGCTTTTCATGTGATGTATATAGCCCCTCGTCGCTAGTGGGGTGAGCTTGTAAATCTTTCCACCACTTGTAATGATCTCGCAAACCCTCTCATGTTGATCATCTGGATATGCGCCGAAACGAGGATTTACCACTTCGTTAGCAGGATTTTAGTAAGAGATCGATTGTGATATTATTAAAACATCCTTTGGGGCTTGGCAAAGGTCCAGAACATGAGTGGTTGCTGGTAGGCATAGAACGTCGCGCAGAACCACACAAATACCCACACATAGCCTAGCATCTTCCCTAACCTCACTACATTCGGCGGATACGCCTCCTTCTCATCTTCCCCCTTGCCGAACTTTCCTGACCTCCACGCCCACTTGATCGCATCAATGACATGGTCCTCCACCATTATCCCCACCACTTGGCTCAGAAAGAATTGCGGCGTGAACATAGCTTTCATGGAGAAGATGGCCCATGGGTTGTTGGAGCGCACGAAGCGCGAAAGCGTGTTACTATACAAGCTGAAATCGCCCCACATGTGGACGAAGGCGGAGAAGGCGAAAGCAGTATAGAGTTTGAGGTATTTCGAGGCAAACGTGTGGGGTGTTGCTCCGAAGAACGAAGCAACTGCATTCCCGGAAAGCTCGAATGGCTATTCGCGAAAAAGTGGTCAGTTGAGCATCAGCCTGACCTGGCGTGGAGACGTACCTTCCGTAGAATTTGGTGCCAAGCACGACTGATGATAAAAAATCGCGGATCAGCTTCCATCTCGATGTCATGGCAATAAAAATAAACTATTGGGCTTACCCCCACGCCCGCCGAAGAGTGTAGGCATCGCCAAGCGCACCGAACAAGTCTGGCCACTCATCGGGCTCAGATACCCGAAGCGCAACTGCAAGGAATGCCAAGAGGCATTGACCAGAGTTGAGCAAATTCCAGTTGAAGATGAGGCCACCCGAAGTTACGAGCATTCGTTCCACAATCGTTGGTGAGGTCTTGGTGGCAGCATCGAGGACAGATGGGAAGTATTTGGGTATCATAGCCATGGGCCCCATGATGAGAGCGCTTTTCGCCAGGATAAAGAGACGATCCATACAGAAGTTGTAGCGAGAGGAGGACAGGGAAGGGGAGAGTGGGATGACATTGGCTGCTTGGACGTTCGTGCCGATCATGCGGGGGTTGAACGTCAGAGTGAATGCCCACCGAAGGCGAGATTGGAAGGTCAGGCTGTCATCAGCAAGATAGGTCTTCTGCTTTTGCACGGTCTTGGTCTTGCCATCTTTTGACTCGACTGCTGCACTCGACGTAGTCGGCTTGAGCCAGGTGATTGATGTCCTGGGATCATCCGTGCCCAGAAGGAGGAACAAGGCTGGAGGGATCAGTCCTGCCATACCCGCTACCTCGCTATAAGCATTCATGGCTTTTATACCAGGCTCATCGCTAATAATGAGGCGGAAGGCAGTCCACATCGACGTCACCACAAGGGCAGCAAACGCGCGGAGTCTCTGCGCCCGCGTGGTTGGGAAAACGAGTGCGGCGACCCAGATGGCTCGCGGAAGATAGCTGATGAGGGTATCTATCAGCTGCATGGCGTATTAGCTATGTGCACGCCAGTGCTAGCTTTCAGAGATGATGGGGGAGAGATGACCGTGACTGGGTGGCAAATCATCGTGATACCAATTCATTGGTTTGCTGACACGTTTGAACAACAGCCACCAACCATATTGAACTATACATGCAATAGTCGGAGGGGGAGGACTAATGTGAGCTCATTTTATCTGACGCGTATGGTGATGTCGAAAGAAGAGTCGATAGTATAGCGATTATGCTGAAGTTCTCTTACGTTTGGGGCAATCACGATGTGACGCGGCTGACCTCTATGGCTGACTCATCTATCTCGCTGTTCGCTGGGCCGAATACTCGAGGATACGTTTCTTGCGCTTGCTTGGATTAAATATGCTATTATATATCTCAGGCGCCGCAAACTACAGCAAGGAACTGTCTCAAGTAGACAGCAGCTCAACAAAACAATGCAGCGTCGTGCTACCTTATCGGTAGATCCACATCCTCCGCGATGATATTCTGGAACTCCTGCGTTAGCAGTTCACCCAACGAGACGTGTTCACGCGAATAAAACCACGTCTCTTTCTCCGCATCGTAGTCATAACGTTTCGGGCCACTAAACGCAAGGGACGACGTGAGCATGACGAGGAGCGAGGAGAGAGACTGGTATACGGAAGAACAACACACCTGATTGGGGATGATAGCCATATTTGCTTGTTCGGCGGTTGCTTATTGAGAACGTACGTGCCGTGCTGTTCACCAAAGCTGATCGTCATCACACCCGACTAGCACGCCATATTATCCCATTTGACCACCAGAAGAAGAAAACGTCGCAGGGTAGCAGGTAGGGAAAGACGATATCAGAGTCCAAACATGCCCATGGATTGATGGAATAGCGAAAGGAGGTGAATAAGTAGAGCGCCAGAGTATATCACAGTGTAGCACACGCACATTGTACTCGACCTCGAACCCATTCATCCCTTCGTTGCTCCCATCAGCATAAAACAGCCCTTCTAGCGTATCCAGTAGTCCATCGAGCGCTTCATCAGATAATTGATGATATTGCTCCTCTGTCATTTCACTAGAGGGTTCAGGGAATTGTGAGCACTGTTCCTAACGAGGTAGGAGACGCAAGAGCGGGCATACCTAGCTGTGAATCGTGAAGGTGCCGACGTCGGGGAAGGAGAGCTCGGGGGAGGCGCAGTAGATAGCATTCTTGCACCCAATAATGTAGAAAGCGCGTCCTGTCGAGAGGGCCACCGGTTCGCCTTCCGCAGAGCAGTAGCGGCACTCTTGGCCGAGGTACGAGCGCTGGCATTCGACGAGGATAGACTACGACGTGTTAGACATAATGAAGGGCTCCTAGATGTCGTGATATGGTTTGGTAAATGGGGTGAAGTTGAGGCCAGTCGCCTGCTTGAGCTGGAGAGACGAGAAGCCATCGTTGGTTCGCTTGGGCCGGCGCTTTCCGCGAGTCGCCCGACTCTTCCCAAGTAAAGCTTGGTGCGCACGAAAGGATCGCACCAATGATTATAGCGAAAAGAGTAATGTAATGAATTATAAAAGCTTGGCGCTAGTATAAGAGAGTGATATGTTACAAATATAGAGAGAGGACGATGATATACAGGATGAAGGTTGATGCTGAGACTTTTGGATATTGGCGTTTCAAGAGAGGATATGGAAAGAAAGGGAGCATGCGTGAGTGTTGGGATAGGTATCGGATGTACAAGAGAATAGGGAGCTATTTCGAGGAGAAAAGAGATGCAATGCGTAGCGTGCATGAAGCTATAAGAGGCTGAGGGGAGAATACCAAGGGCTATAGTTCCTCTTCGTCATCGTCTTCGAGATTGGCACGACGGCGACGGCTTAGGAAGAGAGCACCAAGTAGGCTATTTTGGGAATAAGTTGGTCAGCATCAGTTAGGTTGTCAGAGATATTGTGGGGTACGTACCGATTCGTTTCCTCGTACTGCTGACTAACGTTTCCTTGCTCTACAGCTGGTGGGGGCACAGTCTTCTTCGCAGCTTCCTCTTCTTTGGCAGCCGCAAGAGCTTTTTCTTCCTCGCGCTGCAGACGCTCACGGCGCATGGCGGCCTCGCGGGCTGCTGCGATCGCGGAACGGTCCATAGCAGGGACTCGGAAGGTGGCGGAGGCGGGGGGAATAGGAGTAGTAGATGATTGTGAGAGAGGGGATGGTGCAATTGGCTTGGTATTGGAGACTACTGTACGTGATGATAGGGTTTTGGAAGGTGATGCAAGCTGAGATCGGCGGTGGGAGAAATGAAGCTCGTGGAGGAGGGCATTCATGCTTGACAGAGGCACAGAGGCGGATGAGGAGGAGGAGGCATGGGATTTTCCAGCACGCGTGTCTTCACCGTCCGCGTCGTCCGAGTCTCCAGCTTCAGGTTCATCGGAATCGGAATCGGACCCGATGTCGAGTGCGACTTCGTCGGGATCGTAGGCCTCATCAGCCTCCTCCTCGTCTTCATCGTCTTCATCGTCTTTGTCCTTAATGACCTCTTTCGCGGGAGGGGTGGTGCGGGTAGGAAGGACAGGGGTAATAGCAGAGCGAACAGATTTGATTCTAGGTCCCGAGGCCGCGGCGGGGATTGAGCGATGGTATGCAGACGACGCCGATGTTGATGCGGAGAGAGGATTAATAGACGGGTTCTGAGAAGGAGAAGGAGGAGGACTGCTCCAGAACGCAACAGCAGTGTCATCTGTTTCGTCGTCCCCAGCCTTTGAAACAACAGGTGCCGCGGTGGCGCGTCGCCTGGTATGGAGACCAACGTTGCGAGCACCGACGTACGAACTCATATCACCATCTGCGAACTCGCTGGGCGGGGAGACTAGACCGCCGAGGTGACCATAGCTAGCATCATTGAGAGACTTCATGGACGCAGCTAGACGCTGCCTCTTCTTGTCGTGGGTGCTGACAACGCCACTGGGCCCAAAAGCAATAGCACGGCCACCGAAAGCGGAGTCATTGACAACACCGCTCTCATCGTCACTATCTCGTGTGCGTTTACGAGCCGTAGATGTAGAGCGCCCTGCAGACATCGAGATGCTGTGTGATTCTGAGAGAGGGTAAGGGTTGGACGAGCGTGCGAACCAGCACGTGACCAGATTTATGTTGCAAATCCATTGGCAATCGACCACTCCAGATTCATCGCCTCTGCCTTCTGGCCACGACTTTTCTCGTTCTCTCCATTATATCGGCGCGCAAATACGCATAAGATCCCAAGGAGTCAATGTCTACCCCGTTGAATGGGGATCCACCTCCTGCTGCACTTCTCATAGTGTCCAGTGAGATCAAGCGTCTTCGAGAGCTGAATTCTCTCCTCCCTATCAACAAGGCGCCTTTTGAAATAGTCGCAACAATCTTTGAGCTTGTGTGCGATGTGCATGCTCCCTCAGAGTTGGGCAGGGACAATGGCTCCCCATCTCTCGTGAGATCAATTCGCAGCACAGTCTATTCGATACATGCGGTGTGCTACTCCTGGCGCATGGCAGCACTGAATATTCCGGCTTTGTGGAGCACTATCCCAACCCTTATTGACCTCCAATATTCTTTTCCTAGTCTAATATTCGATCTCCATTGCTCTCGAGTTGGACCATACCCACTCCGGATACGGGCATCAGTATACTTATCTGATCCTCACGAGCTAATCGATCAGCTTTATATACAGGATTGTGCTCTTGACACTTTGAACTTGTCCATTAAGGACATTGGAGTATGCCCTGCAATACTTTTATGCAAACCACATTGTCATAGTGTCGTGGAGTGCTTGCGTGATCTAACGCTGCGTTTTATTACCGGTCGGGTCGACCATGTGCAACAGGTCGACCTTACTGGAGCAACCTCTCTGAAACACCTCCGTATCCTCCTCCCAGAATATCATGTGGTAGTAGATTGGGCAGAACTTGCAATGCCACGTCTCCTTGGAGCCGTCACTCCACAACTACAATCTTTTCATCTCTATGGCGTTTTTGACCCCAGAGACATCATTACGCTATTGCAAGGATGTGCAACCTCACTCAACACGTTCTATTGGGCTACTGGGGAGATCTCAGAAGATGATGTCATGTCCCAGCGCGGCAACCGTCCTGTTCATTCCGTCCACCTTCCTCAGCTAACCTCACTTTCTTGTCAGGGAGGGACTGCAAACTCTCTGCTCACTCGTATCTCTGCATCTGAGAGGCTAGAAACTCTCAAATGCTGCAGTGCTGGTGAAGGGTTATTCGATCCACCAGTCCTGGACCCCTCAACATATCGGTCTCATCTGAACCAGAATCTTTTTACCCAAAAAATTCCCAGTCTCCGCAATCTCGTCCTGGATTGGGTGGCAAACATGTCCCTGTTTCCCTACGCTCGAGCCCAAACGAGGCTTGAAACTCTCTGCGGGGAGCTCTGGCAGCTGGGGTACTTATTCACTACTTCTTCCGCCAACCCACCGCAGGGGTTCGATCGGACTCTGTTTCCCGGCCTGCGCTGGGTCCACGTGTCTTTCGATGAGGACATGATGAATGAAGAATTTGGAACACTCATGAGTCTCCTCAAAATGAGCTCTAGTCGGCAGGCACCGTTTCTGGTCTTCTTGGGCAAGAACGAGTGGCATTGGCGGGAGGGTCTGAGACTTAGCCCTAATGAAGATATGCGTGCGTTACATCAGCACAGCTCCATTGTATCCGAGGCGCTGTGGGATCCCTGGAAGAGCGACTTTGATCCAAAAAAGGTGTGCGCTTCCTTCCAGGTTAGGTGAGCAGTGGCCCTTACCCTGCAGCCATCCTCCTACGTTTATTTCGATCATTGATATTGTATTAAATTGCTACCCCCCATCTCTCCTCGTCTTACAGGTCCTTGAGGATATGCGGCAATAGGTATCTCAGTACCGGGAGCTGGGGTCAGTGTTGGTGGTGATTGCGACGTTGGTCCACACACAGAGTCAAAGCTGACAGCTGAAACCGCGCTTAGAGTGCTCCCTATCCGTCTCTATCTTGTTAGCGTTTAATTTACTTCAACATACTGCTTCATACGGTCGTCAGAGGCGGGTAAACGATGGTTGGGTGTGCAGCGTGTGTGTGTGTGAACCCACACGTGATCCAGTCTTTGTTGCAAATCCATTGGCCATCAACAAGCTCACTACCCTTCGCCTACAAATCATACTCTTCTCTATACTTTAGAGGTACGAAAGCCTCGGGGGGTTGACCTGCAGCCGCGACCAACTGGTCCTCTTCCCCCTCAGATCCAAATCTTGTTCCAGCATTCGTCTATGTCCATTGCACTGAGCGAGCTTTCTTCAGACACGACGCTCGATCTTGTCCAGTGAGGCCTCTGATTTCTATCCTATCGATTCTGAGGTTGCTGAAGAGTCTCATCAAGTCGTCCCTCCCCCGACTCTTCGAGTTGTGAGCCCCTTCAATAGTTCTTCTGAACGTGGTCCTTCGTGCTAAAACGCTGCAAATTTCATAGCTCCTAATGAGATCACGCGCCCTCGAGAGCTGAATTCTCTCGTACCCATCAATAAGATACCTTTCGAAATACTTGCAACAATCTTTGAGCTTGCTTGCAAAAGGCCTTTTCCCCCGGAGCTCGACAGTGACAGTGATGATTGGCCCCCGACTCTTCCGGACTCCAATACAATTATGCTCTACGCACTCCCCGCAGTGTGCTATACCTGGCGTAGAACAATGCTGAACCTTCCGGCTCTGTGGCGCACTATACCTGTGCCACTCGAGCTCAAACTTCCTTCTCGTTACCAGCTCGTTGATCTCCATTGCTCCCGATCCGGGTCACATCCAATTGGGCTAAGCACCACGGTCTTAGAACCTCACGAACACGAACGACTCGTGCACGAGCTGGCCATACGTGATCGTAATCTTGACGTTATGGACTGGTCCGCTGAACTCACTGAGAGGTTCCGGGCATTTCGCCTGTGCCAACTACAGTACCAGGGTGTTGTTGGGAGTCTACATGACCTAACTCTGCGATTTCAGAACGGTCTAGCTGATTTCGTGAAGACTATTGATCTAACGGGATCGACTGCGCTGGTCAATCTCCGCATTCTCTTCTCTAGATGGGAGCTGCCCGAGAGTTGGAGAGGTCTTGAAATGCCACGTCTCCAGGGTGTTTCCGCGCCACATTTGCAGTCCTTCCATCTCTTTGGCGTGTTAGATCCTCGAGACATCAAGAGATTGCTGCGGACATGTGCCAACTCGCTGAAAACATTTTACTGGCATACCGGAGAGCTCCTGGACGATGACATTGTTCCTGAGCACGATTACCCTCCTGTTAATTCTATCTATCTTCCTCATCTAACCTCGCTGTCATGTCGAGGGGTGATTTCAAATTCCCTCCTTATCCACATTGCCGCATCGGAGAGGTTTGAGACGCTCAAACTTTGCAAAGCAGGTCGTGGATTCTTTGATCCAGCCATTGACCTCCCCCAGCGGTATCCTTCCCATCTCAACGCTAATCTGTTCACTCAAAAGACGCCTAGCCTCCGCAACCTTGTTATTGGCTGGGCTCCCGATGTCTCTGCATATCCCTACGTACGAGCACAAAAAAGGCTTGAGACCCTTTGTAGTGAGCTCTGGCGGCTGGGGGATTTGTTCAACAATTCTCCGGCCCAGTCACTGCAAGAATTGGACCGCACCCTGTTTCCTGATTTGCGACGGGTCTATGTAGATTTCGATGCGGTTGATGAGGAAGAGTTTGACACACTGAAAGGTCTCCTGGAGATGAGTGCTTGTCGAAGACGGCCCTTTCTGGTCTTCATATTTGGAGGTGGGTGGAAATGGTGGGATGAGCTGATAGATTCGGCCAATGAGAATGAGCGAAACACACGGCTTCAGTACAGCCATATTGTATATCGGGCAGATTGGGATCCCTGGGACAGCCACTTCGATCCGAAAAAGGTGAGCCCCACTCGCCGCACCCATTCTCACATATCTGCTCTTAATCTTATCGCTCCACTCGCTCATTTCTCCTTCATATCTCCTCATCTTCCAGGTCCTCCGAGAGGCGTTGGAGTGACTGTCAACGCAATAAGGGCCACGGATCGCTACCTTGCCCAGCACAAGATCTTAGGCTGATAACGGAGACCGTGCCCGGATTATCTCTTATTTATTCTATTTCTTGGGCGTTTATTGGTCATAATACTATGCCTCGTGTAGTTGCCAGTGAGTTAGTGACGGAGCAAGACAATACGTGCGAAGCAACACGTGATTGAGCCTCACCTGATCGCGCAAATCTATTGCTCTCATCCAATCCGCCCCGCTCCTATCGCTTTCCAGGCACTACTGCATCTGTTTCCATGTAATATATCAAGCAAATAGCCCTGGTATATTCAGTGTCTAACCTTAGGAAGCTTACTTCCTGCGACAGAATCCGATGCCCAGCTCTCCAGATGGGCCCGAGAGAGATGCAGGATCCAATCATTCAATGTAAGGGTAACAACATATTCCGAGCCATCTGTGATGGTTCCTCACTGATAGGAACTGCATAAACACAGCTCCGACTCTCTAACAGATCGTGCGTGCGCTGCTTCATCATCAATATGATTCTACGCTGAAGCCTTTCCTGTAGCTTCCCTAGAGCTGAGGGATGTGGTTCGGCGCCGAAATATAAATTCCCTCGTCCCCGCTATCACGATACCCTTTGAGATACTCGCGGCCATTTTTGAGGTCGCTTGTTGCGAGGATCTTACTAGAGACCCCGTTAATAGGGTTCAAGATTCGTCTGGATCTGCTGGGGGATTGAATATGGTGTACACGCTCCAAGCAGTGTGCCATAGGTGGCGCGTAACAGCACTAAGCATCCCAGCCTTGTGGACCAATATTCCCACCCCTCTTGAACTCGAAAGTGCGTTCCCTAACCCACTCTTCGATCTCCACTGCTCTCGATCTGGGTCACATCCACTACGGATACGTACTTCAGGGACGGTATCCCAACACCACAACCAATTTATGCATGAACTAGCTCGATGTGATTACACACTTGGCAGTTTGGACTGGTGGATCGAGGACGTTGAAGACTTTCCGATCATCCTTCTATGTGAACCGCGCTGTCGAAGCACCGTAGAACAGCTCAGTGATTTAACTCTGCGATTCCGAAGCAGCTGGGCCAGTTTTGTGCAAATAATCGATCTTTCTCGAGCCACCGCACTCATCAGTTTACGTATCCTCTTCCCGGATTATGAGATGCCAGATAACTGGGAAGACACTCCTATGCCACGACTACAGGGCGCTCTGTTCCCACATTTGCAATCTTTTCATCTCTTCGGTGTTGTTGATCCGCGAGACGTCAGGACAATGTTGCGGACATGTGCTACCTCTCTCAAAACCTTTTTCTGGAATAGCGCCGAGCTTTCAGACGAGACTGTCGTCATGGTAGAAGAATATCCCCCAATTGATTCTATCTCCCTTCCCCAAATCGTCTCGCTCGCTTGTCGTGGGATAATCGCCAACGCTCTGCTCATTCACATTGCGCCATCCGAGCGACTAGAGAGGCTGACAATATGCAATGTGGGCCCTGGATTTTTTGACCCACCTGTCCACGATCCCCAGCTGTATCCTTCCCATCGTAACACCAATATTTTTACAGAGAAATCCCCGACTCTCCGTCACTTGGCTGTCGAGTGGTCGGCCGACCCAAGCCTATATCCATATGCTCGAGCCCAGACAAGTCTCAAATCGCTCTGTATTGAGCTTTTTTTTTTTTATGCCGCGTCGGTGCAGGACTGGGACCATACGCTGTTCCCTAGCTTGCAGTGGATCTACATAGATTTTGATGTGGTTTTCGAGTCAGACCCGGAGCTGTTTGGAGCTCTCCTTGAAATAAGCGCCAGTAGGGAGTCGCCATTCCGAGTGTTTGTTGCAAAGGATGGGTGGGATCTGCTCAGCGGTTCTTTCACGAAAGAGGTTCGGGACATGCGCGACAAGTATCCACATATACTGAAACGTGCTGACTGGGATGCCCGACATCACAGCTTCGATCCAGAAAGGTGTGTTTTCCGCTCTGGTTTCAGGGCAGATAGTCATATGGCTAATCTCCCACGCCTGTCCTCCTACTACGGTCCCGAATTTCCGACCTGTGCTGGTTCATGCGCTCTTATATCTGCGCTTTCTAGATTCATTAATACTTACCAGAATGATTCCTAGGCCAGTGGGTGTATGTGAGAGTATTACCGTTAGACCATCAAGCTTTAGCTCGAAAGCCTTCCAGAATATTGTCTCCGCGGATATATTCAGCGTTTTATGACCTAGCATTACCGTTCCTTGCAGTTCCATGCACTTTTCAATATCGCGAGATGGGGGAGTACAGTCAAGTGTGAGGCAATCACCACACTGGAGCTCACAACTTGTGACTTGGAGCCCTAAAGCTCTCGCTCCACACTTCCCCTACCCAGACACTGCGGAAATCATACCTATTCTGGTATGGATATTGAAAATTCGGAAACATTGAAAGGTTGTCTTGAAATCAGCGCGAACCGGGAAAACTCAATTCTAGTTTTCATAATTGCAGACTGGCGAGAACGGCGGGATAAGCTGCTACGTTCGAGCAAGAAAGGTGCGTTTTCTGCTTCACTTTCGAGGATATAGAGCTCCACCTGGGAGGAATACGTACCTCTTGTGGAACATGTTAACTGGGTATTGCCGTGAACATACCAACCCGCGTCCTTCGATTTAAGTTCTGGTGGAGATTGGTAATTTCCTGCACCGGTTCTCCTCTTAGGTTGATCTTGAACGATTTGGTGTATCTGACTATGTGGCGATTCGAGGGGTTTTGTACCGCGTCGCACGCGAATACAAGGCGAGGTGATGCTACCTGTAAAACTTGCGCGCAAAAGCATGCGTGACACGGTTTTGCGGATAGTTGACACCATTGGTCTGGCCTGGTGCTATCCTTAGCCACAAATTTGACAGGCGCTTTGGCGCCGGAACTTCGGGTCAATCAGCCTGATCTCACTGCGTTCAACCACAAACCACGTCACACCTCGCGTGAAGCTCCCGCATTACCATCATCTCAAGCTTTCGCTGAAGCGTTTCCAAAATATCAGAATCGCTGGCAGACAATCGTGTGGACCAGCCGCTCAACGTGCGACGTAGTCTTTTACTTCTAACTTCCTGGACCATTCGTATACCTGAAGCAGCTCAATATGGACTCAGTATCCAATCATGTAGTGCATTTTCTCTGATACATCGTGTAACCATCTGACCCACTCGATAACTGACAGGAACCCAGTGATAATAGCCCTGTAATACAGAGTAAGCTTTCTTCTGTAATGATGTTGGATCGCTTGGGAACACATTTGTAGCTAAAGATTCCTTAGCCACAACCCCCAGATTGCCTCCCGACATCATCCAACGTCGAGCAAAGAACTCGCTTAGGCCTATCAATAGAGCACCCTTCGATATCCTCGCAGCCATCTTTGAGCTCGCCTGTCACCAGACTGATGATTCGATGCCCCGCATTGAAACCAAGACACAAGCTACAAGGGCCTTATCCCATACACTGTACACCATCAGCATGATATGTCACTCATGGCGCGCAACAGTGTTACGAATCCCCATCTTGTGGCGCAACATTCCTCAGATTCTCCGGCCCCAGGAACATGGTCATATACAGCTCCTTGATATTCATTGTTCACGAGCTAGATCGTATCCGCTCCGTGTATGCACATCAATTGGGATTCCGGAAGACCTCGATCCAATCGTTCAAACGCTCGCTCAACGCAATTGTGTTCTGGATGCTTTGGACGTGTCCATTGCCGAGATACCAGAATACACAACCGTTCACTTATGCGAACCACAGTTCTGCGACGTTGTTGGGCGTCTAAGCCGCCTGTACCTGCGCTTTTGGAGCGATCGGATCGAATTTCTGGAGGCTATCGATCTCACTGGGGCGCTTGAGCTAATAGATCTCCGCATTTGGTTTCCAGAGGGGGCGGAGCCATCAGATGGCTGGGAGCACGCTACAATGCCGCGTCTTCTGAATGCTCCTCCGCACTTGCAATCGTTCTATCTCGTGGGAACGTTTGATACTCAGGATATTAGAATGATGCTGGAAGCATGCGCCGAATCGCTGGAACATTTCTTCTGGGACAGCTCAGACAATTCAGATTTACCCCCTATCACATCACAGGATTATTCTATCCACCTTCCCCGGCTGACCTCGCTGCTGTGTCACGGGATAACTGCCAACATCTTGCTCATCCATATCGTAACCTCAGAGCGACTCAAAACTCTGAAATTCGGCACAGAAGACATCGGATTCTTTGATCCACCAGATCACAATCCTCAGCAGGGCCCTACATATCGGAACACCAATATCTTCGCTAAGAAGATCCCCAGTCTTCGCAATCTCATGATTGACTGGGGCACTGATAGCAGCGTGTACCCATATCTTCGCGCACAAACCGAGATTGAGACACTCTGCATAGAGCTCCAGCAGTTAAGAGACTTGCTCTCCACTCCCCAAGCCCAGTTGTCACAAGAGTGGGATCGCACACTATTTCCCAACTTACGACAAATCTACATATTTGTTGACACAGCCTTCGGGTCACGCCCCGCGACTCTCACAGCCCTCCTTGAAATGAGCGCCAGCCGCGTGAATCCATTCATCATATTTGTGAAAGAGGACAAATCGTCATGGTGGGACCCAACTGGAAGCAATATGGATGAAGATTTGCTCGCAGTGTGGGTTAAACACAAACATCTCCTCCAAACCGCGAGTTGGGATCATTTGAGCAGGAATTTTGATATGGAAAAGGTGTGTGATTCATTTGGACCTGGGATCGATATATTTCACCTTCTTTCGGCTTGCAGCATATCATATCTTTCCCATGACTTCTTTTTGTACTGCTTTCTCATCATTTATTCCTGTTTAAGGTGCTTCAAGCCCCGTCAGCGTAATTCTTGCGTTCCCCAGAGCAAGTTTTGTTGTTACACCGAGGGCCCGATTTCATGTACAACAGATTGTGAAGCCCATATCGTATCTGAGTTCTGTGAATGCCCAGTTTCTTCACTTTACTGGATAGGCCTGCCCAAAAGCTTGTTAATGCACACTTTATACCGGAGCGGTACATCATGGTCTGACAAATGTTCCGATCCACAATGTGCCTACATTTGGATAGTTGCTGTATTCGCTCTCGCGGCATATTTTCCGTCGTCGGAGGCGATAAGGTCATTTTTCCGTGCGGGATACGGACTATAGCCTATCACAGATTTTTGAGAGATTGAAGAAGAGCAAACGGCGGCCAACGGAGACAAGTATGAAGGAGGCCTTATTTAGAGGTGATCGATCAGGTGATGGGAACTTCGACTCAGCCCATAGACCTACTTGAGAGCATCCGCTCAAATACGACCAAGAGACACGCTCGAGATTATATAGAGAGAAGCATTACCTCTTCTGAAGTGTTGACGCGTATTCATGGACACAAGGGTAGAAGCGAGATGGTAGGCGTGACAGACCTGGTCACATTTTGTCACTGTCCCTCACCTCAGGCCTCAGTCTATTCTCCTCTGCTCGTCAAGCTTTCCTTCTCCATTACTCTCAAATGGCTGGCGATGACGATGTTTGGGCCGCAATGGGTCTCCCTACGGGGTTCGGCAAGCAGACTAAGAAGAAAACTGTGGACATCTCGGCCAAGATGGACGCGACGAAGAGGGCGCCTGTGGGGCCTGCAAAGGCGAACGAGGTAAGCAAAGTTTATGTCTTTGTTAAAGTTTGCCCCTTGACTGACCCTCATAATTGTGGCTTTCAGCCT
Source organism: Clavulina sp. PMI_390 (assembly GCA_015039315.1). Taxonomy (NCBI): domain Eukaryota; kingdom Fungi; phylum Basidiomycota; class Agaricomycetes; order Cantharellales; family Hydnaceae; genus Clavulina; species Clavulina sp. PMI_390. Next base: position 200,810 of record WIDE01000027.1, on the reverse strand, counting down.
GGCCCTCCAAGTTCGCGAAACGATGACGATGACGATGTCCCATACGCTGACTCGTCTCGTTCAGACCTTCCAACAGTCCCAGACGCTCGCCAGGCGCCTTCCGCGGCCGGCCCATCCTCTTCTGTTCAGCGCAAGCATCCTCAGCCCTCTGCATCTGCGCGTCCTACCTCACCCTACGAGGAGGAAGATGATGAGGACGAAGATTCCGATGACGAAGGCCCACAACCACAAGCAGACCTATTTCCCACTTCGCATGAAGTGGTTCTCAAAGATCACACCAAGGTTGTCTCGGCACTCGCCCTTGACCCCTCAGGAGCACGTATTGCTAGTGGGTCGCACGACTATGAGTGCAAGCTGTGGGATTTTGGAGGGATGAACGCGAGTCTGAAGCCGTTCAAGAGCTGGGAGCCTGCAGGAAGCTACTACGTGAGTATCTGGAATTCAATGGCTCCTTTCTCGTGGTTTTCTTTGATTTGAATCGAAATCTGCTCGTTCTTTGGCTGACAGGATGCCCAACTTGGCTTGGTTGTAGATTCACGAGATGAAGTATTCAATCGCGGGAGACTACGTGCTGGTAATTCCTGGAACCACACAACCCATGATATATGATCGAGATGGGCAGAATCAGTGCGTATATATGCGAAGAATGTCCACTTTCAATGCTGACTTTTTGGCGCTTCCGCAGCGATATGTTTGCGAAGGGCGATCCTTACATTCGCGACATGCGGCACACAGAGTAAGCACCTTCGAGTAATCTATCGAGGGCTTATTCTGATGATATCTTGCATTACCCATCTTCTAGCGGCCATGTTGGCGAGCTTACATCTGGCGCGTGGCACCCCAAAGATCCCAACACCTTTATTACTTCCTCAAACGATTCTACTATCAGGTGAGTGTATCTCGGATTAGTTTTCCATCCCCTCGTACTAATCTATCCAACTGTCCAAAGGATATGGGATGTTGAGAATAAGCGAAAACAGAAGACCGTAATCGTAGTGAAGAGCAAGGAACGCGGGACGCGAACCAAGATCACTGCGTGCTCGTACAATACTGATGGAAGGTTCATCGCCGGGTGTGCGTACTTGTTCTAAACTTTCCTGACGGCTCTTTATCTGACTTCATCATAACTTTTTGCTTTGACGCACAGCGGGCCTTGATGGGACATTGCATCTCTGGTCAACGTCAGGAACGTATGCTCGACCTTCATCGACAATAGAAGGTGCCCATGCAAAAGGGTCTGAGACGGGTTCTTTGGTGTTCTCACATGATGGGAATACATTGCTCTCGAGAGGGGGCGATAGTACTGTCAAACGTGAGTATTTGGCTTTCATGTTCTTCCTCTCTGGGGCTGGAGTGTTTCACCAAGCAGCTTGTTCTGCGTTCCTTTTTTTCGTCGTCTCCTCTCTCTGGTAAACTCTGTATGCTAACTTGGAAACTTCCCTCTCACCCCTCACGTCGCTAATCACCGACGAACCTGATCTGGGATACTCTTCCTCGTCATTTGGATGAGCCAGTATGGGATGTGCGATCGTTCAAGAAGCCGATAAACGTCTCACCTACGCCTTTGCCCTCACTTTATCCGGAGACCAACGCCATGTTCAGTCCAGACGAACGATATATTATTTGTGGGCGGGGAGCGGAAAGTCGTGGTGATAGAGGCGCGCTTGTCTTCCTGAACAGGGATACGCTCGAGGTGGAGAAGACCATTGACTGCGAGCCGGGTGTGAGCGTCGTTCGCGTTGTGTGGCACAGCAAGATCAACCAGGTACGCCGCCGCCTCTCAGCCTGCCCAGCAACCAAACCATTCCTTCTGACTGATCCTTCATGATATCAGATTGTTGTTGGGCTGTCGAATGGCGAGATCAAAGTGCTCTATTCCCCCCACTCCTCTCTGAACGGCGCCAAGCTGCTCCTCACCAAGTCTGCGAAGAAAATCACGATTGAAGACGCCTCGCGTGCATACCTCTCTGCGCCGATTATCACGCCACACGCTCTACCGATGTTTCGGGAGGAGAACCCCATGGCGGCATTGCAGGCTGGGCGAGAGGGCGGAGTGGGGAAACGGAAGCGGGAGAAGGAGCGGATGGACAAGCGCAAGACACAACGGCCGGATGCGCCGTTGACGGGCCCTGGGAGAGGCGGAAGAGTCGGCGCAAGTGCGACTCAGCATGTTGTACAGAATTTGGTGCGGGACTCTACGCGGGATGAGGATGTGAGTCATCTTTCTTCTCCGTCCTGTTTTATTTTTTTTTCTTGTCTTGCGCGGGTCCTTTTCTGCGCCGTTCTGCAAGCTTCTGCCGCGGTCACCAGCGAAAGGTCAGCCACAGTATTCAGCCCAGGTGGATGGGGTGGGAAGAGGTATTCAAGCCTCCCTTGCTCTTGTATCACAGCCGATCAGTCCCAGTCCAGGTTTCCCATTTTTTTCCCTTTTTGTGGTTTTGTTTTTGTATTTTTGTGTATTTGCGTTGCTGCGGCTGGCGGGGCCGGGCTGGTTGCCACGTTGCCACGGTCAGGGAGGCTGTGCTGATGGGGAAGAGAGGACGACCAAACAACACAAGCCATTCAGTTGTGCTGCGACTGAATTGCTGAGGGTGTCCGGGGTCCTCGGACTCTGAGAATCCGGGCTTCCGGTGGCTGCTGGCGCTTACGCAGGCGTCGAGCTCTGCTGCTCGCTGTGCTTGACAATGCTGGCCATGACTGCTCTGGGCTGACTGGATGCTTACCTCTCGATCTTTTTTCTTACTAGCCGCGCGAGGCTTTGCTCAAGTATGCGCACGCAGAAGAGGATCCTACGTGGACCAGAGGTGAGTCAGCCCCTATTCCGCGTGGGTGGGTGCTGCGTCTCCCCCAACGGCCGCTGTGCTCACTCGATCGCGGTTTTTCTTTCGTGTAATGCTGACAATACCTCTGATAGCATGGAAGGACCAGCCAAAAGTCTTTTCGAACGAGCGCGAGGGCGAGGAGGAAGAGGAGGACGAGTGAACGACCAAGCTCCGGATCCCTCATCTCTGCATTCTGACGCTCTCTGTCCACTTTTTTCGCCTGTACGCTCTCCCTCTAGGTTGACTCGATGCAATCCATCATCATTTGTGTCTGCTCTGTCGTCGCGTTGCGCTGTTTCTGAGACCGCCGTTGACGCCCCCCAGCCGTGCTCACGTGACTGCCTCTAACTACTTAAAAGGACAGAGCTGCTGTTTTGCGCGTCTCGAACACACCTCGCCCCCCCTTGCACTCCCACCCACCCCGTCACAAACATGGATAGACAACTGGCGCCGTCGTCTTTCGCTCCTCCGCCGACGTCGGCGCCTAATATCGATGTAGATGACGACATGGTCTCGGCATCGATATCGCCGTCTTCCACTGCCGACAAGCTCTTCTCGGACGATGTCGAGATGAAAGACGCTCAAAATAATAATACTAGCACGATGACCCCGACAATTCATGCGCCGCCGTCTCCTGCTCCCTCTGGCGACTCTCAGGGCGCAGCGACGACCGTGCATCGACCGTCGCCGTCGCCAATATCTGCTCCTCCGTCCTTCACTGCGTCGGATCACCCAGAGACCTCCATCCCATCCCCCGCATCGCCTTCCTCTGCCGTCCAGATGGACCCAACACCACCCACCTATCCCCCTCTTATTACTACTGCTACCGCTTCTTCTTCTTCTCCTGGCCCCATGTCTGCCGCCGTCACGCCCAGTGCTAGTGGGCCCATGTCCCTCAAGCATGAGCACTCGGACGACGAGGACGATGCGGCTGATGCCATGATCGACGAGGAACAGCGGCGGCCTGCGAAACGTGCCAAAACAGCTGATGTCTCCTCCGTAAGCGTCACTTTTCCTTTCTTTCTGTTTCGTTCATTGCTGTATTGGTCTTGGCGAATCTGTTTGTGTGTGCGAGGACCGATTGTAGTAGGCCTGGAGCAAAGTGCTCTTCATGTGCCTCTCAGGTCAATTCGCAGCAGCAACAGCAGCAGGCTCGGCCAGTTCATTGGGTTTCCACGTTTGTATGATACAACGAGTTCTGACGGTGCTTCATTCATCACATGCTCTCATCTCATGTCGAACGCCGTCTTGCCAATCCAAACCCATGTTGATATATCCAAAATCGATCCACTCTGCACTTATTTCCACTTCTACAGCCACCCGTCAGCACCGCCGCAACCATCCCTCCCCCATCAGCTGACCTATCCATGATGGCGCCAATACCGCCTCCAGTCATCGAACACGTCCCCAAATCCCATACTATCCTCTCCGTCGCTCAACACAAGTTCGCCATGAGCGCACTGAAATCTCTGCGCAAGCAGAAAGATTCCTACGCGTTCAACGTCCCCGTCGATCCCATCCTCCTGAAGATCCCTCACTATTTCGGTGTTGTGAAGCAGCCGATGGACTTTAGCACGATCGAGGCGAAGCTCGTCGCCTCGAATCCTGCCAAGAGGATTGAACAGTCGATGGCATCTCAACCTCGCTACTACAGCATTCTCGAGTTTAACGCTGATGTGCAACTCGTGTTCGACAACTGCTACCTCTTCAACGGCCCTGACCACATCGTGTCCCAGTCGGCCAGGAGGCTACAGGCGACTTTTGAGAAGCTGACCAAGAACATGCCTCCTCCCCAAGCTGTGAGTATTGGTCGTCGTCATTTGCCAGGGCTGTGTTTAGTCAAATCGTTCGTTACATACTGACTGACCACGTTCTTCTCTGTCAGCCTGCCCCCGTTTTCAAATCCCCCACCCCGACTCCCCAACCCGCTCCCCAACCTGCTGCAGCAGCTTCCACGTCCCAACCCAAAAAACAGGCTCGTCGCTCGTCTGCGTCCGTCCCCACGATTCGCCGCGTTGACAGCGCGAACGCGAACGAGTTCGTCTCTGCTCGTCCAAAACGAGAGATTCACCCTCCCGCCCCCAAGGACAGCGGTTACGAGGAGGGAGCTCCCAAGCGTGCCGGCGGTCCCCGTGTCGGGAAGAATGGGAAGAGGAAAAAGGATGATGGAACGCTCGACCAGCTCCGCTTCTGTGGCAAGATTATCACTGATCTTTACAAGAAGCAGTACGCTGCGTTTGCGGGCTTCTTCTACGATCCTGTCGATGAGAACATTGCGCCCAACTACTACAAGGTCATCAAGAAGCCTATGGACATGAGCACGATGAAGCGCAACCTCGACCAGAAGCAGTACTCCGATGCGAACGCGTTCTACGATGACTTCCAGCTCATGATCTCCAACTGCGTCCGCTACAACCCTGTCGGCACGCATGTCTACATCGCTGGTCAGGACCTCGCCAAGACCTTCAACGACAAGTGGCGCCAGCTTCCTCCTCTCCACACTCCCGAGCCAAGCGACGAGGAAGAGGAAGAAGAAGAGGAAGGCCCTGACACCTCGACGCTGCAGCACCTTGAAGCCCAGCTTGCCGGTCTCCGCCAGACGATCGAGGGGCTCAAGAAGGGCAACAAGGTCAAGTCGTCTCCTGCGGCCAAGAACTCTGCGTACGCGGCCTCTCGCACTACCTCTGGTGCGGCTCCTGCCGCAGCGGCCACGGCGAAAGCTGCTGCCCCTGCCCCGAAGAAGTCGGCGCCCAAGAAGTCCGCCAGCAAGAAGGCGGGCGGTGCTGGTGCCGGCAGGAGGATGCTTGATGCAGACGCGACGCTCACGTTCGAGGAGAAGAAGGAGCTTAGCGAGGCGATCCAGGACCTGGACGGACCTGATCTGGAGGAGGTTATCAAGATCATCCAACAGGGTGTCGCGGATATCGGCGAGGTAAGCGTCTTTTTTGTTCGTTCCTGGTGGGCTATCACCACCGGCTACGCTTGATACTTGATGACATGATGGAGCTGACACCACTGCCCTTCCTTCCTTCGTTTTTCCTTCCCCTACAGAACACGGACGAAATCGAGATTGAGATTGACGCCCTCCCTCCTGCTGTCCTTCGCGCACTTTGGGCCGTTGTCATCAAGCCCAAGCAGCCCGTCGCGACCGCCGTGGCCGCCAAGCCGTTCAAGTCTGGTCGTAACCAGGCTGGGACTGGCGGCCTGAAGCGCAAGAGCATGGACGAGAACGCCGAGAGCGAGAAGATGCGCTTGCTTGAGCAGCGTGTGCAGATGTTCGATGCGGTCGCGAGTGGCAAGCTGTCTGTGGACGAGGCCAAGAATGGCGGTGCGACTGCCCAGCAGTCACAGCAGAACGGCGATGCGGACAGCACTCATTCGAGTGACTCGGAGAGCGATGACAGTGATAGCGATTCGGACTAGATGCCTAATCCCATGTCTCGTTTTTCATCTGTTCTTTGTCAACGGTTAATTCGTTCGCGCCTTCGTTTAGGGTCACCTCAGTGTCTCGCTCTATTTTATCTATCGGACTTTTTTCCCGCGCGCTACCCATCCCCACTCCCCTACACATGTTACCCACAACATAAAACCTCACATACATACACGCTTGCATTGCTCCCTCGTCCTTCCTCCACTTGGTCCTTGGTTCCTCGTCGCCATTGACTTTTTTTCCTCTTTACCTACCCACCCGCCGCCTGCCCTCAATTGCATCTCCCTCGCCCCTATCTCTCTCATCCTACTCAAAAACATACAACCCTCTATAGTACTATTCTTATCACCTTTCTTGCCGTGTAGTTTGTGTGTTTCATATACGTATTGTCCCCATTTTTTCTCCCATGCTCGAGTCGAGTCAAGCAAGTAGCTTTTTTTTTTTTTCACTAAGCAATGAATGACATGCATTTTTTTTTCTTCGACATCTTGACAGTTTTTTGCTCCTTTTTTTTTCTTTTTTCTGTGCGTTTCATGAATGAGATGCGACCATGGCATGGGTCATAATCATGTAGTTTCTTAGCCTGACATGGCGAAAAAATGCAAATGATTTTTGATGCACATAACTCATGACTAGGTGGGGCTTCGCACAAGGGGGATGACTCAGGATTTAGAGGCGAACATGGGCGAGACAGACTTCGCTGCACATGCTAGTGTGATCGCCTTTGCGCATTTTGACGAATTGAACAGAACTCTCAGTGTGCCTCAACGGACCATTGACGGTAGGCGAGAGTATGCTGAAGGAAGGCGATGAGTTGATGATTTTCCTTAGAGGGCTTTAGCTCAGATGCTAGGCAGCATGAAGGAGAGACCCCGGGCGTGATTCAGGCAGCCGAGTATCTCAAGGTTCATCCGAGATCATGATCAAGAGAGGCATCGCGGTCAGTAGAGAGTCTCTGGAACATCCTTATACGTCTTAGACGGCCAGTGCGATGATCGAAAATATTCATTTTTCTTCGATAACTAGGCATGATCCCCGAATGGAAATGAGAACGTTTTCACACGTCATCCTGGAGTTCAGCAGCTTGCGTACTACAAAGAGCATCAATTAAGTCAGCCATCGCTCGTCACAGAGAAAGAGGTGGATTGGTATCATACCTTGGCAGCACAGTTCAGCGCCTCAAGGCCACTTGCTTGGGTCTTGGGCGAGAAGATCGAACCACCAGCGTTCGCTGCATACCAAACACTGCCGACGTTGTACCCGGAGCCTGTGGCGTAGTGTACGACACCAGAGGCTTGCGCATTGATGAAGCCGGCGTACTTGGAGTTCTGGCTCGCGCTGTTTGCTGTGTCGAGATAGTACTGAAGATGCTTCATAAAGAGACCCTTGAACAATTGCTACATGACAACAAAGTGCGATAAGCATGAGACAGATTCAGGGTGATGAGGTCGGTTACGAATACGTACCTGATCAGCATCGCATTTCGTCGCGCCTGTGGAGCTGTCACAGGTTTCCTTGAGGATGCCTCCGCTGGTGAGGTGCGTGATGGTTGCATCAATGGACTTCTGAGCGGCAGTAAGCAGGGCAGTGTTGGTTGACCCAGTAGCGGCGTAAAGAGCGCTCAACCCAGAAGCAATCACGATCTATTAGAGTCCCAGGCACGTGTGTTGTCAGCGTCTAGTTCGGTAACCTATGACGGATAACATGGAGATAAATGATACCTGGTTGTAGGTCCAAGTCGTCTGCCCGTTATTCGTGCAGGAGGAAGTGAGACCGTCGTTCCAAAGACCCTGAGAGTTCTGCATGGCATTGCCGTTCACTAGAGGGATGAATGTTGATGTCGTGATGATATCTCAGCGCTGAATCCATTGATGAGGATAGGAGGTTGCTTACGCCAATTCCAAGACTAACACAAAAGGAAGCGCGACGCGGCACTATCAGCCTCGTGTCAACTAGAAAGGCAGTGAATCACGTCATTGCTCACCTTTTGGGCGTTGGTGAGGTAGCTCGCTTGTTGAGTCCTCAGATACGAAGCTGCCGAGGTGTAGAGGAACAGTTCATTCGTGATAGCTACAGGTGGGACCCCATTCCATCAGTTCGTAGCTCTCCGTTGACGTTAGGAGAGAGACAAACCATTCTTGTAGGTCTTGGCAGAGTTCCACCAAACGCCACCGCCACACGTGGAGTCCCATGCAGCAGCCACGATGTTGTAGTACTTGACTGTACGTACACCATCACAAAGATTAGCGCCAGGTAAAACACTTATGAAGTGGCTTATTGTAACGTACTGGCTCGATTCTTGCACTCAGTAGTGTCCTGCCCTCGCCAATTAAGATAGTCGCATTGCTTCCAGGAAGCAATGGAGGCCCACTGTTAGAAGCGGGAAATCATCATCAGTTACGAAATCAGTTATAAAAGTTGATGGTCGCCTTTCGCTTTACCAGTAGACTGCATACACACATGTAAGTTACGGTGATCCATATTAGAGTAAGAAAAGGCTTACTCGTCATAGGCGCCACTGTTCGTGAACTGGGCGTCGTAATGAGTGAACACTGCCTCAGGTACGCCGCCATAGGTCGTGCCATAGGAGGCAGTGTTGAACAGCTCAAGGTTCATCAGATCTTCGACTCCGTTCTACACAGGAGACAATCAGCCAGGCACAATCAACTATCATCGAGAAGGATCATTGATTTGGACGTACAACATCAGTCCAGGCACTGCCACCTCCACTACCACCAGTATAGTAACCACCAGAGTTGTAGTACATGGACTGCATGGCGTTGGCAGTGCCCAAAGCAGCAGTATTGTAGGACGAACATGAGCGCTTTGCCGTTGTGCTATTGTGAGTGGGCTGGAACAAGTGCTTATGCTGAGGAAGAACATTGTACACGGTGTCTGGGGAGATTTGGGAGACCGTATCAGCCGAAGAAGGAGCTCCTAGAGCAGCAGAGCCGAGGGCGAGGATGGACAGAGCAGTAGAAAGCATGGCCGAATTTGCACGAAGCAGGAGGACGGAGAAGTCAAGCAACGTCCTGGCGTCAGAGACAGAGCCTTCTTATATCTCGAGACAAATGATGTTCCCCGTCGCACCCGAATGCATAACCTAACAGGAGGTAGAATGCGCCGGATTAGAGCGAGCATCATTCCAAACCCTCGGGCGGGACACCGACATCAATGACTGATCCTTCGATCGTTATGTCAATTTCCCTGTCTCCAGCTTCGGGTCAATATCTGAATGCCAAGGCAAAGGTTCTTGTCAGACTGGTCTCGAAGGCAGGTGATATCGACTGAATAAGACAAATACGACAAAGCAACGTACTCACAGGCTAGGTTGTTCGTGGATTGCCAAGATCATCCCCATAGAAACTAATTAGCCATGCGGGTTATTAAGTGTCTTGCTGAGAGAAGGAGCCTGCAGATATTGGACAATGTGTTGATCATCAGCGGCTTGAAGCTATAGCTAAGGATGGGAGGCTTTCCCTTCCACCACCTTTCAGGAAGCGTTACCTGCAGAACGAGAGAAGGTGCGCTCGCATGTGTTGAGTGACCGATCATGATATTTAGATGCAGTGAAGTGAGGACGGGGCCACCTATTTCGTACGTGCGGTGAATAACGATTGGAGATACTGTCGAAGATGATTGCTGTCTCGTGTGCATGGTGTGATCGACTGAACGGCCGATTTTCGTACCTGGCCCAGGGTCAATATGATACTGCCGCACTCACAGCTTAAGCTTTCAAGGGGATGAGGGCTGCGCTACCTAAGGTCCACTGAGAAAGGGAGACCCAAACCCTCACTCGCCATGAGGCTCCTGCAGCCAACCCAGAGTCCAACAGTCTCAAGTCACAACGCAAGCCTTTGGCGCCTCGTTACGAGGTTAGACGCAGGAAACAAGGGCCCATACGGCTACCGCCTCCTTCTATCGAATGCATTTGATACAGTTGCTAGTGAAGAAGCCTGGTATGATCCCTGAAGGCTGGGCAGTGTGGTGAACATCAACTCGATCGAAACAAAGATCAACAAAACAAGATCTCCTCCTGCCAACTGAACTGCTTTGAGAAGAGAGGGGCAGGCAACAAGCGCTACCTTATAAACCAGGGAAGAGGACCTGAATGGCCTGCTCACACGCTTGCTCCCTGGCATGGCTAATTTTCCTGCCCTGCCCAGTGAAGGAGACCTGGTTTCCGTTAGGTAACAGGACTAGAGCGTAATTCATGAGTGAGCATTCAAAATATAGTGGGGCGATTGGCAGACTAGAGACACACGTACTGAACAGGTCGACGGACCATATTTGCCCTCCTTCTGCATTCTTGTGCACAGAGTCCTGTTAGCAAGTTTAGAGTGCATCAGTAATTCGTTCTCAACTAGCACTGTGTTAGCACGCACCCCCCATGTAATTGAAATCCCTGGAGCTGCTTGTATGGTGTTGTTGAGTCTCATGATGTTAGTGCGGCCCACTGGTAATGTCCGACGCGCGACGCTATGGCGCTCGGTAGCAGCCTCCACACCAGTTGCTAACCCGTAGCCACCGAACTCTTGTTGAGTTGTATGATCAGACATCTCAGGCAAAAACTTGGGGGCGCTATTCCCACCAATGTCACTGGTGGCAGTATCATTGTTGTCTTCGATGGAGAGTGTTTCAGGCGCTCCGTCATCCCGCTGCACGGCAGTGATACCATTGTTGACCACAGATGGGTTCGGTTCAAATACTGCACTAAGCACTCCGAAGCCTCTCTCCAAACTAGATCCAACATCAACATCGTCGAGCTCAATAAGTGCGTCAGTGCTGCCGCGGCTCGCAGCCCTATAATATATGCGCGACATAATGTTAGAATTTGAAGCTTGATCCTGCTAGACCCGCGACTAATGTGCACACCTTGTATCGGATGAAATGTTTGCCCAACATCCGCCTAGAATTGAAACGATACCCGTCATCAATGATATCACTCTAAGTATTTCTGGACCATAGAGCCCTGTCGCAAGCGAGATGCTGGCAAAAATCGCAGATCCTATCATCAAGATCACTCGGGACATTATTCTAGGCTAGTGGTGAGTTTGGAACTGGTAGTTAACCCTGTTAGTGTGACCCGCCGTATAAGTTTGACTGCACCGCCTCCTGGCTTACTGCACGAAATGACCAGTAGTCTTCAACTAGGGTTAGTCACTTTAGATAGTCGAGACCAATCTCTATTCAAGATTAGCAAGTAACGATAGAAGAAGAGTGACGTAGAACTAGTGAGGAGAAAAGGTGGACGCAAGCGAGCTTAATTGAGGAGCAGAATCGAGGCCCACGTAAGCAATAGTAATCACAAGATTACCGAACATTATCGTTGGGGATATTACACCGTGCTTTCTCTTTAGTTCCAGTGTGGAATTGGACTACAGTATCGATATCGTGATTTCTTCGTAACTGAACCCGTTTCCCATGCCATTTCTTCCTTCAGTATTATCTTTTCCTTCTCCCTCTCATCAAGACTATCAAAATCCACCCTTGGCTACTCGTCAAAGCGGACATATTCACATGCACCTCTTAATGATCTAGCCACCAGCTATCTGAACGGCGCCAACATATCTAGCGCCTCATAATACAATATGCTAGAATATACGGAAAACCCCTCGCTAAGAATACAATGCCATCATTTCTGAAACAATTTTCCCTGACCCCCAACCTCGACATCCATGTGATTTACTCAATCCGAATCTTCATGGTTCATGTTATTCGCGGAATCGCGCTATTAGCAGCTTGTGTACTATGAGGGTCAATATCTATTAGCAATTTGGCATCCATAGTAGGGAAGAGAGAGCTTAGTATACCTTTGCAGCACAATTGAGTGCTTCGAGGCCACTTGCTTGGGTCTTTGGTGAGAAGATCGAGCCTCCAGCATTTGCTGCGTACCAAACGCTGCCGACATCATAGCCAGACCCTGTTGCATAGTGTACTACACCAGAAGCTTGGGCGTTGATGTTGCCGGTGTACTTGGAGTTTTGGGTCGAGCTGTCTGCCGTATCAAGGTAGTACTGGAGGTGTTTCATGAAGAGACCCTTGAATAGTTGCTGTTGTGATATAGTCACCATCAGCAAGCGGTTCGCGATTGAGGGGCGGGACCGTCAGGGGCAAATAACAGACCTGGTCGGCATCACATGATGTCGCGCCCGTGGAGCTGTCGCAGGTCTCCTTGAGGATGCCACCGCTGGTGAGGTAGGTGAATGTGGCGTCAATAGAAACCTGCGCCGCAGTGAGCAGAGCGGTGTTGGTAGAGCCGGTTGCGGCATATAGTGCGCTCAAGCCGGAAGCAATGACAATCTAGTGTTGGCGGAGATTTTTGATCAGCCGCTCGCTCGATGTTGAAAAAAAATAGATTGGCCAGAATTTAGGAAAATCAACGAGACGACAGACCTGGTTATAGGTCCACGTCGTCTGGCCGTTATTCGTGCATGAAGACGTGAGACCATCATTCCAGAGACCTTCAGAGTTCTGCATCGGGTTACCATCCACTATACGCGAAGATGATGTGTTGGGCATTCCAGTCAGATGCACATCCATCTTTAAGTGGGAGCAAGATGCTTACGCCAGCTCCAAGCCTATTGAAAAGATAGTATGGAGTCTCAATATGTCGATCGACAAAGGAAGGGGGATAATGCGTGACAAATTACCGATTGTGCGTTGGTAAGGTAAGTTGATTCTTGAGTTCTCAAGTACGAAGCTGCTGAAGAATAGAGGAATAGCTCGTTCGTAATGGCTAAAATTCGGTTATACCGTTAGTAGGCAGCTCTCCACCCTAGAGTAATACGGACCATTCTTGTAGGTCTTCTCGGAGTTCCACCAGACACCACCGCCGCACGTAGAGTCCCATGCGTCAACGACGATGTTATAGTACTTAACTATTTCAACGTCAATGAGAAGTCAGGAAGCAGCGCCAACGACGATGTTATGAATTCGCACGTACTGGCACGGTCGGAACACTCGGTGGTGCTCAGCCCTCGCCAGTCAAGATAATCACATTGCTTCCAGGAAGCAATGGCTGCCCACTGTTTACGGAATTAGGATCATTTAGTTAGAGAATGGACAGCGAAAATGGGCCAGCTGCTTCACCAGAAGGCTAAAGTTACGTGAGAAATCATGATATTGTCTTCTAAGGAAGGAATGCGTACTCGTCGTATGCCCCGCTGTCCGTGAACTGGGTATCATAGTGTGTGAATACTGCTTCAGGTACGCCGTCATAGGTCGTGCCATATGACGCCGTGTTGAAAAGCTCGAAGTTCATGAGGTCCTCGACTCCATTCTACATGAAACACTGTCAGCTAGGCCTAACTTGCCATCACTGAGAGAGATCGTTGGTTTCAACACGCACAACATCAGTCCAGGCACTACCACCGCCACTACCACCAGTATAATAACCGCCAGAGTTGTAGTACATGGACTGCATGGCATTGGCGGTGCCTAGGGCGGCAGTGTTGTAATCAGAGCATGAACGCTTTGATTTAGTACTGTTCGTTGGCTGAAAGAAGTGCTTGTGTTGAGAGAGGACATTGTACTTGATACTCGTAGGGACTTTGGAGACGTTAGCAGCCGAAGAGGGGGCACTGAGAGCAACGGAGCCGAAAGCGAGAACGGATAAAGCAGCAGAAAACATGGCGCGACAGAAGGAGGACGAGAAATTCCAAGGTCATCCTGAATAGCGGGTGATAAGGCTTGAATTTATAGCAGCCCAATGTGAGGGCCTTGATCTTACACCAGGACATGACTCAATTAGTTTCAGCGAACGCCGGATACGATGCCATATTCCAAACTATCGGACGGGATACCGAGAATGTCTTATCTGTCGATCACGATGCCAATTCCCTCATGCCTAATGTTCAGAATGGGGGATTTAGGACGAAGCTAAATGGGTTCATCAATGCAGTTTCGAGGACAGGTGATGGACTGCGGGAGGTGCTGATCCTGAAGCATATAGCCAAAAGCCAACGGACCATACCAGTGGTTCTTCTCTGGTTATGGGTTGCTAAAAATATACTTATTGACCGCAAGTTGTTATGCCGGGGTAGAATAACTTGGTCCTGATCGGAGGATCCTGAGAATATTGAGCAATATTCTTCATCATCAGTAACCTCACACGATAGGGCAGAGGATGAAACGGGGTGAGTACGAATACCTTCTAGTGACTCCCGGGATCTAACAAGATGTCAATTCACACATAAAGGGAAACACGCAGCATGTACGGAGTCACCTATGTCTTAGGAAGAACCGCTGCAACTTTTGCTCTCTGGATGGCTGGGTATCACGATTAATCTCGAGTGCTATTAATAAAGTATCGAGGTGCACGGGCACTGCTCACTATCAACCTGAGCTTCAAGGCGGACCGTCGTTTTGTTTTCCGTGAGACTCTTGAGAACGGAAATAATCACAGGTGGAATTTCTGTGGAACCTTCTATCTGAGCCCTCCCAATTAAGAGGATCCTAGGTCATACTTTTCTCATGTTGACAATTGAACACATGTGGTCGAAGCTTTTCCCACGAATTCCCAAATGAGTAAATCGACATTTACTTCACGGTAGTTACATGTACCCCTAACTGAGAAGGAATCATTCAACGACTCGCTCGCTCGATGATATGCCAGACCACTATCTCAGCTTTCGATAAGCTTAGCAGGTAGTGTACTGTGAAAAAGCAAGCAATTTTAGCTCCCATGCCTCGTAGTTCAGAAACAGATCATACCTTGGCAGCGCACACGAGTGCCTCGAGGCCGCTTGCTTGGGTCTTCGGCGAGAAGATGGAGCCTCCAGCATTTGCAGCATACCAAACACTGCCGACATTGTACCCAGCCCCCGTGGCGTAGTGTACAACACCCGAGGCCTGGGCATTGATCGCACCGGCGTACTTGGAGTTTTGGCTCGCGCTGTTTGCTGTGTCAAGGTAGTACTGAAGGTGCTTCATGAACAGTCCCTTGAAGAGTTGCTATTGCAGCATGACGACAGTCAGTAAACGGGGTATGCAACAGTTGCGGACCTGCGTCGTCAGAAGCATGTAACGAACCTGATCAGCATCACATGTTGTCGCGCCCGTGGAACTGTCGCAGGTCTCCTTGAGGATACCTCCGCTAGTGAGGTAAGTGAGTGTGGCATCGATGGATTTCTGGGCAGCAGTGAGCAGTGCTGTGTTGGTCGAGCCGGTTGCAGCGTAAAGAGCGCTCAAGCCGGAAGCAATGACTATCTATAGTGGAAGAGGACAGCGCATTAGCCCACGGGAGTGGCTCCTGGCGTATCGAACTTGGGAGTCAAGAAACAGACCTGGTTGTAGGTCCAGGTCGTTTGGCCGTTGTTAGTGCACGAGGAGGTGAGGCCGTCATTCCAGAGGCCTTGAGAGTTCTGCATAGCGTTACCGTTCACTAGACGCGAGGGAAATGTAAGTCAGCGATTTCACAAATGTATTTGAGTGTGTACTGACGCCAGCTCCAGGACTATGGCAGAACACAACCAAGTTGACATCACAGTTAGCACTCGAACAAGGGCGAGCACAAGATCGCTTACCAGTTGTGCGTTACTGAGGAATGCTGATTGCTGAGTCCTCAGGTATGCGGCAGCAGAAGAATATAGGAACAGCTCGTTTGTGATAGCTAGACACAGAAGGTCGATTAAGCTCGGATATCTAGCGAACTGAGACGGGAGGGAATCTACCATTCTTATAGGTCTTCGCTGAGCTCCACCAGACACCACCGCCACAAGTAGAGTCCCACGCGCCAACGACAATGTTGTAATACTTGACTATGTGAGACGATTATGAAATCAGTAATAGGCTAAAAAAAATCAGAAATTCAAATACCAGCACTTACTAGCACGGTTTGTGCACTCAGTGGTGCTTTGTCCAAGGTAGTTGAGATAGTCACACTGTTTCCACGAGGCGATGGCTGCCCACTATCCACAACAGGTATAGCGCGAATCAGAATAACGATCGCAATCTATGGTCATGAAGGTATATACCAAAAGACTATGTCCAGATGAGAGATTGTTCCCAGGGCTGATAAGGTAGCCACTTACTCATCATATGCTCCACCGTTTGTGAACTGTGAGTCATAGTGGTTGAAAACTGCCTCCGGGATATTCTGGTATGTCTTGCCATACGAGGCAGTGTTGAATAGCTCGAAGTTCATCAGGTCCTCAACCGCATTCTAGAAACAATAGAATTAGTGGTCGACCCTCAGCTAGCTAGCATAGTCAATATCCATACAATATCCGTCCACGCACTGCCGCCACCGCTGCCGCCGGTGTAATAGCCGCCGGAGTTGTAGTACATGGATTGCATAGCATTTGCGGTCCCTAGAGCAGCCGTGTTGTAGTCCGAAGCGCACGAACGCTTCGAGTTGGTGCTGTTGTTGGTGGGCTGGAAGAAGTGCTTGTGCTGAGGGAGGACATTGTAGACTGCATCCGTGGGGACCTTGATAGCAGTAGCAGATGAAGAAGGGGCCGCAAGGGCAGCAGAGCCAAGAGCAAGGACGGACAGAGCAGCAGAAAGCATGGCTAGAGTAGTGCCAAAGGAGAACGAGGAAGCCTAGCATCATCCAATGTTCAGACAAACCCTACTTATACGCATTCGGAGTGAATCTCTGTTGCAGGTAATGCATACGCCAAGAGGAACGCCGTAGACCGGTGTAGGTCGGACGGAACACCGACATGGGTATATCATCTATCGATCACTATGTCAATTCCCCAGCGTCCAATTATCGGGGCCGGTTATTGAGTCCTGAATTGTGGTTGTTAATGAGCACGGTCTCGATGACAGGTGATGACCCACTGAATACAACGCTATCGGGGAGCGAGGCCAACAGCCAGAGCACCACGCCGACAGAGTTTCTCCGTTCATGGGTTGCCAAGATCATTCATATTAAGCCCGAGTCACCATTTGAAGAAAATCAGCTTCTTCGCTGATCATGAATCCTAACAATATTGAGCAATGACCTTCATCATCAGTGGCTTGAAGCAGCGGTGGACAAGCTGAAGCCCGGCCAGCGTGAGGTTACGATTTACTCACCTCGAAAAGGGCCATCACGCGCAGAACAAAGGATTCGAAATGCTCTCAGGTGATTGATTGGTTGGTTGGTTGGCGGCACCTATATGATCTCGGTATAGGAAAAGCACAAAATTAGCCGGCGCCAAGAGTAGCGCCAAGGAAGTTCATAGGGCGATGCATCAATATCTCGTGAGCAACCTATATTCCCGGCCTACCTGCTGACTCCCATCTTGAACATACCGATATGATTTGTTGGGCTCCTCAGAGTACGAACTATGAAGAAGGAATCCCTCAGCAGGCATATCGTAAATTCTCATCGAACAGACTGATCCGTGCGATACGAAAAGAATCCTAAATCGCCCTTGCGCAACCTCAAGGAAAAGCAAACGTTGGGTTTGGTCATGTTTGTGCCGAGCCCTAAGAACTCATATTCCGCCTGGCGATCGCCCTCCGAGAACAACATATAGGCTGCTATAGGTTCAACACACCGGAAAGATCGTTTGAGAGTATAAAGCGGTCGTTATTCATCTCCGTAAAGCTGTTGATGAGTGTTCCAAGTCATTACATTTCAGCACTCAGAAATTTGGGTCAGCGAGGATTGAGCCGATTCACTGGGCTACAAATAAAGGATTGAAGGCCCTTGCTTATTGATTGAGCACTAGGGGACCACTAATGAAGTTTATATCGCCCTAATAGCGCCGGAATAATAAAGTGATCCCGCAACTGTGGCATCGTCCCAAAAGGTGAGTATGAGTGGTCGGTAGCTGACTGGACCAAGTGTCGAGAATAAATCTCCGCTTTGTGTAAAGGCTCAGCATGTTGTGTACTGGAGAGACCAATGGAATATTCAGCATTCATCCTCATGGAATAGTAGAATTCATACCTTTGCAGCACAGTTCAGTGCCTCGAGCCCACTAGCTTGGGTCTTTGGTGTAAAGAGCGATCCTCCCGCGTTCGCGGCGTACCAAACGCTGCCGACATCGTACCCGGAGCCTGTCGCATAGTGGACAACCCCAGATGCTTGAGCATTGATCGTACCGGCATATTTGGCGTTCTGATCGGCGTTATCGGCAGTGTCAAGGTAATACTGAAGGTGTTTCATCCAGAGACCCTTGAACAGTTGCTATTATGGTAGAGCAAGTCTCGCGTCGGTAGATGGAGGGGCATATTCTCGAGAAATCAACAGACCTGATCGGCGTCACACTCTGTCGCTCCTGTTGCACTGTCACAGCTCTCTTTGAGAATATTATCGCTGGTGAGGTATGTGATGGTTGCATCGATGGAAACCTGAGCAGCGGTGAGCAAAGACGTGTCACTAGAGCCAGTAGCAGCATAGAGAGCGCTCAAGCCGGAAGCGATGACGATCTTGATTCAAGATGATTGTTAGTTTTTGTCGAAGTGTAAAGCTAAAAGAATGCAGCAACATAACAGACCTGGTTGTACGTCCAGGTGGTCTGGCCATTGTTAGTGCATGACGAGGTAAGACCATCGTTCCAAAGACCTTCGGAGTTCTGCATGACATTGCCGTCCACTGGTGGCAAACAGCGCCAAGATAGCAGTCGATATTAGTCGTATTCCCAAGAAGATGGCCAAGACACTTACACCAGCTCCAGGACTAGTACGAAAGCAAATTTTCGATTGTTACAGCGATTCGAGAAGAAGAAAAGGGCCTGGAAGTCCTCACCAATTGAGCGTTGCTGAGGAAAGCCGATTCTTGAGTCCTCAAGTAACCGGCAGCGGAAGAGTAAAGGAATAGCTCGTTCGTGATAGCTGGGGAGAATTCATTGGGAGTTTTAGTGATTCTATGTATAAGAAAGACAGATTTTCCAACCATTCTTGTATGTCAGAGCCGAGCTCCACCATACACCACCACCACATGTATCATCCCACGCGCCGACAACAATGTTGTAATACTTAACTTTATGTGACGCGAAAATTTTCAATAAATGGTCTGAGATGGCGAAAAAGTTGCTGAGCACGTACTTGCGCGGTTTGTGCACTCAGTAGTGCTTTGCCCAAGGTAGTTGAGATAGTCGCATTGCTTCCAAGAAGCGAGGGCGGCCCACTATTCTCATCGGTCGTAGAGTAGTTAGAATACGAATCGACCACAGCGCAAACTCGGGAGTGTGTTCACCAAAAGACTATGCTTCTGTGAGAAACCAATAGCATTTTGGCGGCGAAAAAAGACATGCTTACTCATCGTATGCTCCACCGTTGGTGAATTGGGAGTCGTAGTAGTTGAATACGGTCTCGGGGATACTCTCATATGTTGTACCATATGAGGCGGTGTTGAAGAGCTCGAAGTTCATCAAATCCTCCACTGCGTTCTGGATCCAAATGCATCAGCATCACTGCAGATTCATGGTCGTAGTCTTCGAGGTATACGTACAACATCCGTCCATGCACTACCACCATTATAGTAGCCGGCAGACTCCCAATACATAGACTGCATCGCATTGGCGGTTCCTAGAGCGGCGGTATTATAGTCGGAGGCGCATGACCTTTTAGCCTTGGTGCTGTTGTTGGTAGGCTGGAAGAAGTGCTTGTGTTTAGGAAGGACGTTATAGACCACGTTTGTGGGGATCGCAGAAACGGTGGCGTTTGGTGCGGGGGCAGCTAGAGCTGCAGAACCCAGAGCAAAGACGGAAAGAGCTACAGCAAACATGATGCGATGGAAGGGGGAGAGAGGTCCAGCAGCATTTAGAGTTCAGTCGCGTCGTCGATTTATAGGGCAGGCGCTCTAATAATGATAAAACTGTTAGATGGAGGGTTTCCCGAGTGCCTGATTGATAGAGGTAGTGCATGCAGGACAACGGTGCAGGAATGGGTCCCAATTATCGGGTGCGACACCGACATCAATGCAACCTTGTCCTCGTGCCATTACTGCTGAGCTCAAGGCAACGAAGATACGCGCTAAAAATGGACTTAGAATCAAAATAGCGTCGAATTGCAAAAGTAATGTGTAGACAAAGTTTCCGACGCCCGACACAAACAGATAACACCGGTATGTCGAAAGGATCTGCTTCATTTAAAGTTAGCGGCGAAAATCAGGCCCTTATTGATGAGGTCACGGTGAATAAAGCATGAAGCTGTTTTTGGATGACATCACCGTAAGCAATTTTGGAGCAATGTTTCTCATCAAAAGTGGCTGAAGGTAACTCGGAATGTTGGCCGAGCGGGGAAATGTCGTGCAAACATCTTGTACTTCTGCAACTTGAGCGGCATTAAGTAGTAGACCAAAAATAACTTGATCATATATGTGATTCCATCACAACAGTCAGCTGAATAACGGAGACAGTAAAGCGAAGCGAGGTGGCCGAAAGGTTGAGAGTTTAAGTTGGGCCACGATATAGAGGAAGAGGCGACTATGCCAGAGATACAAGAAGTATAGAACAGGAATTCAGGAGGAGTATTTGAAGTTTGGCGATGCCAGCCCGGCGTCTTTTGCGTCAAGCACGAAGCGAGAGGGCTTGACGAATCAGAGGTGCTGGTATCGTTGTCAGATCTACGAACCAGTGGATATAGGTGTGAATGAAGTTCCAGGGACCACCCGTCATAGCATTTAGATCTATTTCATCTAATGTTCTGATCACCAGCCTTGTGTCGTGCAGGACGAGAAAGCAGAGAGTGTATTTATTTGGCCATGGCCCCGTCGGCGTAAACAATGGCTCATTCTGCGGAATTGGACTCCTATTTACTTCAGGCTGTCACCGGGGTATGGAGAACGTCAAGCGAGCCGAAAAACCATCTGCTAGCTCGGCATCCGGCTTCCTCTGATACAGCATCGATCTATTGCGCTCAGCAGAAGCTGGATACCCGTGTTCGACGATTCTGAGCCCCAATAATCCATGTTGTCTAGTTCGTGATATATCGATCAAGAATATAAGTTACTTACTAAATGGGTATAGCTCGCAGGCGTATGGTAGAACTGGATCTGATCACCAGACATGCTCAGCTGAACGTTCGTACCATTGAGGACACCAGCAAACAGCAATGTATCGACTTTGCTCTCCTAGCCTCCAGAGAAAAATGAAATGCAGACTACATGACGTAAGAAATTGCTTGATGCATAATGTACATCTTTTCTGGCAAACTCTTCATGAGGCAAGGTAGAAATAGGAATCAACAACCCTGGCCAATACGACAGGACGCAAGTGGCTTGTTGTATATAGCCATGCATAATAAAGGCCGAGAGTCGGATGGGCATAAAGCTATTAGAAAGTTGAGATTATACAAAAAAGGGAGAAGCACAGTGCGATCGATCTGAATCGTGTCACTTCTTCGCATCACCGGGGTCAGGCGCATTATCGTCATGATCACCTGTTCCTCCATCACCTGTCCCGCTTCCGCCCCCGCTCCCGCTCGCAGTTTCCGGCTCTGCAGAGCCTGCTCCCCTTTTCGGTGGCCACTGGAGCACCAAACCCGCAGGCGCCTTTGCACCATACCCCCAATCGGACCCTGGTACTGGTCGGACCCGCTTCGAAGTCGTGTACGCTATACGTACCCGTGGGGCATCTGCTGCGAGCCCTGTCAAGATCCATGTTCGTTGTGGGTGGTGGTAGATAGCTTTGCCATTCTTCTGGAGATGTCGGGCAACTGCCTTCCATTGCTGGAGAACAAGAGAGGGGGGTTAAAGGGGCAACGCTGGGCACTTTAGTTGATAGCACTCACATGATGAGCGCCTTCCCGGAAGTCACCTCCTCGCTCAGCCAGGAAGCGGAGATACCACGCCATATCGCTCAGCGAGTGATCTTTCCCTGATGACGAGCCGCTGCCACTGGCATCGCTTGGTCGTCCAGACGAGCTTCCAGGTCTCGAGGACGTCCCACCATTGCCTCCAAGGGAAGCTGCGCTGGCAGCTAGGAGGCCAGCAGTCTTGAATGCATCTACCTTGATGCCATTTTCAATGTTAAGCGCAAAGTTCCGCGCAAGATCGTCTACGTGGACTGTATTTGTCGGGTTCCTGCCGGCATAGACATTGGGTGGACAAGGGGGCGGAGTTGATTATGTTAGCCAAGCAGCTGAAGATCCACAACAAACAATCAAGAGCTGCACCATTGTGGGAACTTGTTCCAAATAATCTTGAGCGCCTTCACGGAATGTGTGGCTTGTTTTCCTTTATGGGTGGCGAACACCTTGAACATTGGCTTATGGTCAAGGACGAACGATATCTGTAGACCAAGGAACAATTTTAGGTCGAGGATGTAAATGGCAACTGTATGTCAGCTTACTTTGTAGGGCTGATCCCCGCCGACCATGTCTAGCTCGACAAGCTACGCATATACTCAGCATACTTGTCACCAAAGCCTACGAGGTATCTTACTTTGGACTCTAGCCACATCTAGACATACGAGTGGGGATAAGACATCGAACACCAAAATATTAGCGGTGTAAAGAATTGCAACATACCCAGCTGGTCTGTGACCATATGCAGAGGTCGTAGTATTCATAGCATCGTTCCAGAAACTTTTGCAGGCCTGGACGCGCACATTCTAGAGGCGGTAATGAACCATCGAGCAGCGGCTTCGTATCCACTAGAGCTATTTATCGAAGCAGAAACGGTTCATTACGCATATAGCCTGTGAACCGTAGAGGGCAACGTACTGTAGTCCAGATCGAGGACCAGGAGTGGCTTTCCCGGCCGCGGTTCGTTCATCACATGGACCTCTAAGGCATCCGTTGCTTCTTTGATCTTTCGTACATTCCGCTGATCGAGCACGAACTTGCGAAGCATCTCAGGGTTTTGATGGAAGTCGATGTCGAGGTCGTTCAATACATCGGGCATGTCTTCAGGCCGTCCTTGCAACTCTTGCCCGACAGGGGTGCCTATGAGAGTGAATTTGCGCCCATTTGGTATATGGAGATCCTTTCTATCTCCGGGAAGTGATGCAAGTGGATTAGAAGTCGGAAAATATAACGTATAATGACCGCCGTAGATGGTAAATGCGAGGCAGTCGAGCACAGCAGGAGCGTTGGGTTCAGAAAATAGGGGGTGAATTAGGACCGCAATTAAGGATAAGCGCGAATCAGTAAAACCCAGATTCGCTATTAGGAGTAGAGGGGCTTACATGGTGACATCATCTGGTGGTAGTTTCCCCTTCACGAGCCCTAGAATCTTCTGTCTGTCTGGTGGGATGGAGGTGAGCTCATTGATCTTGTCCTTGAGATCAAGCACCCTAGTTACGAAGAAAAAAGGTCAGAGTGCTGGTGATCAAGATATTAGAAGATAAAAGAATTCACCTGTCGGATTCGGCTAACACGAGATTTCGAGAATGTCCCATCCAGCTCGCATGTAGTGTGATAAACACCTCTGGCTCTGGCTCCGGAATCGACAGAGGCATGTTCTCAGGCGAGCGCTCAGAATCCTCCGTGAGCTCTTCCACCTCCATTCCAATATCTTCCATGTCTACCGGAGTCAATTCTGGCGGGATGTCCGACGCCGCACTCGTCGATGCGCCACCCTCGAGGACGTCACGATCGTCGCCGGCGGGTGAGAGCTTAAGCCGCTTGGTGGGCGGCATCTCCGACGTCAACCCTTGTGATGCCATCAAGTAGTGCTCAGCCGTCGACAGTTCGCAGAGGTGTACAGTGGTCTGACAGTGAAACGTGTTTCGAACGCGGTAGTGGATAGTGGTCTGTGTTGCGGGACCGAAGGCAATCTGGTGCTCGGCATCAACAAACCATTGCGGGGACAGCCATCTCACCGCCCTTTCTCTTCCCGCCTTAACCGCTGTTTTAGTGCTCTATTATTCCCTTGTGAGACACCATGGATGACGACTATGAGACCGTCCTGTTCGTGTGTCGAGAAGTAAATGGTCAGCTTTGGCCGAAAATCCTCCAGCGCGTTGCACGTTTTGACCCCGATCGACGTTGATTGCAGTTTACAAGGTGCCTCCGCGCACGTCCATGTCCGGATACAAAGCTCAGGAGTGGGGTGATCTCGCTGAGCCCCTGTGGAAAGGTCGTATGAGGATCATCGAGACCTCCAAGAGCTGTGCCATTCGTTTGGAGGATCCCAATTCTGGTGAGTGTTATGGCCCATATTGTTGCTGTCTACTCAGCTGACAAGTTGGCAACCCGGCTTCTAGGTGATGGTTAGTCTCATGGCTGTACTTTTGAATTGTTTAGCGCGTCTTGATACGGGTGATTTTCGCAGTCTTCGCTCAAGCGCCGTATGATGTGACGGGGACATCGGTTGAATCTACTCTGGATTCGTCACGGTACTTTGTGCTCCGAGTGGAAGGTGAGTGTCCACAGTTAATAACTGCCTATACTACTGCTCACAGTTTCGGTTATAGACAACGGGAGGAAAGCCTATATTGGCATCGGATTCCCCGAACGACCAGAAGCCTTTGATTTCAGTGCGTTTGAAGCTTGATCTTATCGATTCCTTCTCACGTAGAATTCCCTGCTGACGCTAATGATTGCGCTATAGACGTCGCACTCCAAGACTTTACCAAGTGAGTGGAACTTGATGATCATTGTGTGAAATCATCATTCCTAAAAGCTCCGCCCACTTCTATCAATCTCAGGCGAGAGAAAGCCAAACAAAACCCGGTCGAGGAGGAGGAAGCTTCGCAGACCCCTGCTGCGCCTAAGAAGGATTACTCGCTCAAGGAGGGCCAGACCTTCTCCATCAAGTAGGTCTCAACCATTATCAGCTTGATGTGCCAAACATTTGACATACGCGTCACCAGCATCCCCGGGAAATCGACAACGAACAAGTCAACAACGACGACGACATCGACAGATCTTCTTGGCGGTGGAGCTTCAAAGCCTGCTGCTTCATCTGGCGGTGGTGGATTCCCGTTGCTGCCTCCTCCCCCGAGCGGAAGGAGGGGGTAGAGTAGGTAGACATTTCGTGCCTTGGACTTGAGGGATAGTTTGAATACGTCCTATTGATTGTTCATGTACTTTTACCTTCTGTGGTGCGAAACATATGAGTGACCAGCCTTGTGACGCAACTCTGAGTCGCACACCTGCCGTGTAAAGCATCACTCTCATGGTGAAGTGTTCAGGTTTTTTCAGTCGGCATTCTACCAAGCTTATCCTGGGTGATATCGCAATTGGCTTGTGTGGTCGCTCCCTGCTATACCCCCATATTCCATTGGGTCGGCGAGCGCACGCCGTAGTTGTGTTGCAACGTTTGCCAAGAGTGATCCACCAACACAACTAGTAGTGCGCCTGGTTCCACAACGTAGAGCACAAGAAACTCATCAACAGCGGTGATGAGCGAGCTCGTCGGGTTTCTCGCAAGACCCCTTTTCGTGGCAGCCCTTGCTCTACCCACCACACGACTGGTGCGGCTCGGTTTGTTCGGGGTCATCGCTGTCATAGAATGGCACAACTTTACCTCTATTCTTGTTGAACCTGGCATCCACGGATTCGTTACTTACGGCCAGGCATCTGGTGGCTTCTTAGCTGCCCTTTCGCCTTATTATCTGCTGGTCTTGATGAAAGACCCCCGGGGCTCAACGAAATGGGTTGCACCCAGTGGATCCGCAGAAGTCACCAAGGGCCAAGACAAAGAGAAAACATCGCAGCTTCTCTTTGATGATAATCGCTCGCTCTTTTCGCGCATCTGGGCAGCCTATGATTTGTCGTATAATTCACGATACGTCAAGACAACCCACCAATCAGCCAACATCACACCTCTTCCTCCCCACCTCCTTTCCTCTCGCACGAAATTCTGCTTCAATCGTCTCCTCCACACCATCAGGTCTATCTTCATCGTCGCCGTCATCTATTTCGTGGCTTCGCACGACGAACACTTTCCCTCTGTCCGCCAGGCCCTCATCACTCCATCGCCTACTTTCTTGCAGCGCGCAATCGCTACAGTGGGCGTGCTTACGTTCCTGCTGAACCTCATGACAGCAGGGCATTGCTTCCTAGCCATCGGTACGGTCGTGACCAGAGTCTCTGAGCCTGCCGATTGGCCAGATTTCTTCGGCCGTTTTGAAGATGTGTACACGCTTCGACGAGCTTGGGGGTACGTCCAATTGATGCCTTTCTTCCTTGATCCGTTTGAATAGCCCAGAATGTCTCATGAATGCATTCCTTCTATTTTATAGTCAAGGATGGCATCAGGCATTACGCAGAGTGAGCTTCCTCATACGAATAGTTCAACAGGATAATCATATCTCATTCATCATTTCTCTCTACCCTCTTCTCCCAGCCTCTAGGGACCTCTGCTAATATCGTGGTCGAGGCACTCCATATCCCACATCAGACTCTTTTGTCCAGATTTGTCAAGCTTGTCGTGAGCTTCGGCATCTCCAGCATTGGCCATGCGTGGGGCGACTTTTCGATATACCACAACTCACTGCCGCCTCACCTCCGATCCAACGTGAGGGCGCATTTCTCACTTGATGCACTGTTCTCGCCGCAGTTCTTCATGAGCCAAGTGGTCGGTATTATGGCTGAGTCGATTGTGATCGACGTGGCCAAGCTTTTGCTGGCGACAAAGAGCACAAGTACGAAAGCCCAGGGCGGCGATGGGGAAGAAGCCACGTTCTCTCCTGGTATGGAGACGTTGGGAAGGATGTTTGGGCGAACTTGGGTGTTCGTCTGGTTCTGCGCCACATTCCCGCAATTTCAACAGAAAGCGATGGTCTGGGTGTTCAGACGATGAAATCTACCTTTCTATCGTACGTATATCACTCGAGGTTAGCGCTTCCATATGTGGACGTGCCGTTCTTGTTGTTGGCTGACTTCGTCTTCAGTGTTTGCCATCATTTGAATAGCATTCGGCCTTCGCTTCATTGAGAGCTCCTAGTGAACTTTTGACGCTCTCTGAATGTTAAAGTTGTCGTTTTATCCAAAAATTCGCTATCAATCGGATTTTCGGCCGATCCGTCAGGGCTGATAGCAAGCTTCGTTTTGGGTTTACTGGTAATAATCCATGTGTCTCCCACAGCACTTTTGAGCGATTTTACACAGCTATATTATCATGAAAGCTCTACCTCCAAGGGTAAAAAAATCCTTTTCTCCGTAGCTCACATAGCCGATCGCCTATCGCCCCTGCGTCAGAACGGTCATCGGTCTCTGGCCCCCACACTTGATTAATTCACCCTTGCCCAGCAAGACCCGGCCACCCGCATTCGGCCAGCCCTCCCTGCTTCTGCGCCGGAAAGCGTTGATAGGTATTAGGGCAAAATAGATTAAGAATTCTCGACGCAGCCCAGCTGCCCGTATATTCCCCCCAAAGTCAGCCGATGAATATAAGGCACACTCAATTGATTATCGTAGGAGTCATTCCAGTTGCGCTTCCGCAGCTATAATTGATATGACGTGAGTCATTATTCTCGTTTCTCGTGAGCGTCGAGCCTATAAATACTGATATTCTGTGGTAGGATCGACACTTCACCCCCTCACCTTCTAACTTTCAAGAACGCCATGTCAGCCTCACCCCTGTATTCTTCTCTCGAGGTACGTCTTATAATACGACACTGTCTCTACCTACCTTGAGGCTCAAACGCGTTTTCCAGATGGCGGAGCTCTTCGCTCCCTCCGATTCAGAGGTCCAAGCTATGGAGGATATCCCCAGCTACGAAGAGGCAGTTCAACGCAGACCCACCAAACATATATTTTCGTCTAAGCGCTTCGCGAATGGATCCTTTATATCACTTGAGCTCAACAGTATGGCAACCAACCCCGCTGCCAGGCCGCTTTTCTCTCAAGGAGCAACTCTCGAAGGGCGCGTCTTGTTAGACTTCAAGAAGAGAATCGGGGTGAAAGAGATTATCATTACTGTGGGTCCTAATATCATCACATTTTACCTCATAAACCTCAATCATGATGCAGGTCGTCGGTCGAGTGACGTCCACCATCAGCTCACTGCAACCCGGAGAATTTGATGCAAATTTTCTCAAGATGCCTCAGATACTATGGTCACCATCTTCCGATGCCAATGCTTCCTCTTCTTCATCGTCCCAGCTGCAGCCACCGGGCCCTCCTCCTGCACTTGCCTTTCAGCTGTCGTTACCAACGTCGCTGACTTACGATGGGAAGGAAGTCGTTCTACCACCAACATACGCTGGAAAGGAGCATATTAACTACATGGTCGAAGTGATCGTCAAGAGGGGCTTCTTGCATTCTGATCTCAGGCAACTTTTCTTTCGCTATGGCAGAACGACGTTTTATCACATCAGTACTGATTTCTAAGATTCACATACCAGCCTCCAAGTTCCTTTTCGCTATCTCCCTAGATCCCAGGCCCAGCCGTCTCGCCGGCTCTCAATAGAACATGCTCAGCGTTCCCTCGGTCCTAGCGATACCATGGATACCTCTGTCTGGCACGCATCCACGTTTACGATACCCATGCGATTAAAAGGCGGAAAGATGGACGTGGTGGTTGAAACTCAAGTTCGTGTACCCCATTTGTGTCTGTTATTGCGAATCAAGCACACGATTGACTAACACGTCTCATTCATGCTCCTGAACAGGTCATTATTCCACAGCCACTCAAATATTCTGCCGGGAGCCAGATCCCTTTCTACATTTTCCTCTCAACCGAGTCATCTGATACTACGCCTTGTGTGTTGCTGTCTCGTAATTTGGAAGTTTACCTTGTGCAGCATTGCACATTGGTGTCCTCGCCTCGCTCAGCGCCTAACAGGTCATCTGATATGTCTGGCACCGACCCGTCAGACTATGTAGACGTTCTCACCAAAGCAAAGTTTTCCCCGACCCCAGGAGATGACAGTGCTTTGTCAAGCGAGGCAGCAGGTTCTGGAGAAACTGTAGTACTGAATGGAATGATCGATGTCCCGAGACATGCAGTACCAAGCTTCGAGTTTCCCTTGCTGAATGTGGAGGTCAGTGTTTTCCTCCTTCCCCCCAAATAATCCCTTTCACAATGGTTCTTAACTTGATGCCTTCTACAGTACCGTGTGCACATCGTTCCAAAGGTCACCGAGGCCCAGTTACTTAGGCACCCAGCCTTGGAGATCCCTGTTAGCATTATGGTGAACTGATTCTTTGGCGGGAAATGCTCGCTCAGGCCGCAGTATAGATCGTGGTGGCATCAAGATGGCTGTACAATTACTTCCCATTTGTGCCCTATGATGGCTCTCCGTCCGCGGTGCGATTTAAAAGCTTGCTATATTGATTATCGAACTTCTTTGTTTGTATTTGAGTGGTGGTGCTGGAGTGACTTTATTTAGAGCAGATCAACACAAACCAACGAGCAGCTTGAGATAGAGTTCGGGTACAATGGGATATCATCAACGCATGAAGCATTCTGGTATACATGAAAAGCACCAGCGAACTCGGAAAAAGCTGCTGTACAACAAAGGGCTCCAAGATAAATCAACCTAGAGTGAAATGTGAAACTCCTACAGCAGAGGGCGTCGTGCCAGTTGAGTTTTTCTGATACAGAATGCCAACAATACTCGAGCTGAGCGCACGGCTTCGATCAATAGCAATCTCCCCAAATATATTCATGCCGCTACCCGTGAACACCTCTGTCCAGTCCGTCCACGACGTGCTTTTACTTGCGCTCATGACGCGGCCGTACGGGAAGAAGACGAACGCATTGTCGCTCGAATCGAGGACAATTTGCGAACGGCCGACGGAATCAAGGTCCAGGGGGATTTCGAATTTGGTCCAGAGGTTTGTGGAGTTGCGATAGAGGTGGAAGGCGCGGCCGTACTCGACGCGGCCGGTTTCGTAGCTTGATACACACTGAGTGAAGCGGCCTATAGTGATAGGAACGGATCAGAATGGCTGGGCATGGAGATACAGGTTAATGTAGAATATGTACCTGGCACGTAGCTGATGATAATGTGGGGCTGTCCAGTCGAGTCTGAGGTTTGGCTCTCTTGGTTCATCAGTGCATGATTGGCATCAAGAGAATCGACAATGATGCCTGCCGTGTTGACGTTGATAGGGTTTGAACCAGCAGTGCCAACTTGGGTCTTTGCGTTATTGTACCAGGTACGTCCCTGTGAACATCGATTCAGATCATCAGTAATTAGGAAATCAAGTCTATCAGGCCAGTGGAACTTACCCTGTCATCTGAATAGAAGTAGACAGTGTCGTGGTTCGTCAGTCCACTGCTGCTACAACTGACAGCAGCATTTGTCTCTCTCCACGTCCCGCTGACATGAAGTCTGCCGTTCTTGTCATACGTGAATCCATGGATGTAGAGGTTCCGAGCTGTGCTGACAGCGCCGGTGTCGGCCGTATACGATCCAGATGCGGAGGCCCAGCTGCCTACGTTTGTCCAGGTCCCGCTGGAGTACTCCGCGAGCTGGCCGGCACCGTTCCCTGATACACCTGTGCGATAGACGAATTGTAGTTTGTTGTCAGGAGTGACGAGCCACTGTGGGTAGGTGATTTGACTGTTTTAGAGCTGTATCAGTAAGCGTGCATATGGAAGGTCTTGACTTGGGCGACTCACCTTCCAACGCTCAAGGTACCTAGCGTGTTAGTAATTGTGCCAAACCTCGACGCAACCCATGTCCTCGTGGGATTGGTCGCGAGCCCAGATTCAGATGCCGTGTAATAAAGGACTGTGGAATGCATGTCTAGAGCGACATGAATCACTCCGTCCGCAGGAGAGATGCCAATCGATATCACATTATGGGAATCGGAAGTGGAGAGCTGGTGGGGGAGTTGGAGGGTACTCCAGGATGTCGAGGTCAAAGAACGACGAGCCAAGATTGCGTAACCAGTTGAAGTGTACCTGAGTGAGTGAGGATGAGCATTAACCAGAATGGAGGCGAATTATGGTCATAACATAACACACCATCCTGCATATTCATACCCATCATAGGTGATCACAGCATTTTGCTGGAAGCTATTAGCATTAACAACTCCATCATAGGATATGAAGAAGCTTTTAGGGCGGAGGAAAGAATAGTCTCGTCAGAAGCTACGACAGAAAAGGTTCGCCGACCGAAAGTTGAGCAAGAGTACTCACATTCCAGACGAATCGAGTGTGAGGTTGTCAATTTGCGAGATGGACGGTGCAGATCTCACAAATAGCACTAAGAATGACCATGATAGGACAGAAAGCAGTCGTGGCAGCATGTCGACTGCAAGAGAGACGAGACAAAACGACGAGCGCAAGTGGGAGGGGAGATCGACGTGGCGTAGGTGACTGATCCGAGGTTGGCATCTTGGCGCGAAGCTTATTATAAGCGGGGCGAAACCGGCCCACTAGTTGCGAGGGTCATCTTGGAAGAAGCATAGTGATGAGGACATGAAGTCCTTCGTAGGTCAGGCGGCTTCTAGACTGGATTATTATGAGCAAACGGGAACGGAGCGGAGGCTGTTGTTGAATGAGACATCTGAAGAGGAAGCATCGTTGGACGCATAGTTAGGAATATGCATTATGCGCTCCTTATAATGAGGAGAAGAGAGCCTGGCCGGCGGGAGAACGAACAAGGCGCGCCGGGAGTAGCGGCCCGACGAGCATTCCGTTGCACGTGCCGGTGCCTAGATAATCCCGTACTTTTGACGAATTGCACATCATCCATCTTTTTTACACTTGGTTGAGCCCATCGTATAGGCAAAAGTGCTCCAAGATGGCAGCTACAGTTGACTCTGCGTTGATCATTGTGATGGTGAGCATTGAGCAATCTCTATCTCGGTGGCCACTCACCCTGAGCTCATGCTGACACAGGGTGTGTCTGGATGCGGGAAATCTACCACAGGCGAAGCCCTTGCCAAGACCTTGAATGTGCCTTTCCTCGATGGCGATGCTCTACATCCTCAATCGAACGTCGACAAGATGTCGGTTGGGATCCCTCTGACCGACGCCGATCGTGCTCCGTGGCTCGCTCGCATTCGCGCAACGGCTCTATCGGTGACTGGGAAGGATACATCACCATCATCCGAGTCAGAACCAATGCCCAAAATCGTCGTGATAGGATGCTCGGCACTACGTTTACCATACCGAGATGTTTTGCGGGGTGTTGAGGAACACCCGTCCGTCGACTCGAACCCAACACGACACGAAGGGCTCGATCCTACTTCACAGCCCGACACGAAACCCCTTGCCCCACATTCGAATCTCCTCAAGACGTTTTTTGTGTGGATTGATGGTCCGCGAGACGTGCTGCTTTCTCGCATGACGTCGCGGAAGGGGCATTTCATGAAGGAGTCGATGCTGGATAGCCAATTGGCGACATTGGAAAGGCCGGATGGTGAAGCAGACGTAGTGAAAGTGGATTTGGAGGCGCAGACCGATGTGCAGGTGCAGATGGCGATTGAAGGGCTACGAGAACGTGGGTTGTTGGTCTGAGCAGCGGAGAGTGGTAGACAAAAGATGTGAATTTAAAATCATGTACCAGACCCAAATACAAAATATAGACTAAAGGGAATAACTGGGGAAGAGACAGAAAGAGGAAGGGAAATGTAGGCGACACTAACGAACCCCAAACGCGTCGAGCAGTACCGCGGTGTGGGGAAGATACGGACGTCCAGACAGTAAACGATGCACAGTTGGTTCTTCTTCCTGCGACTTCCCCCACTGTAGGCCCCACGACTGTTGAAGAAAACAGCATCGCAAGAATGTTCGAGAGTGGAGGGGTTGAAAGTCAAGAAGAAAAAAATCTTTTGCGCCACAATCTCGTGACTTTATACTTGGCGCTTAGGGCCCTCGATCCAACACCCGATGGCGAGCAATGGCAAGCCTGAAGCAGAGGTGATCGTCGAGGTATGTATGTTACACAACTACCAAGGCCTTCGTTGCATATCCTAATGTATCGTTTTATGATTCTAGTTCCAGGATGGACTTTCGTACAACAAAAAACGACTAGAAGAGGCATTCGCTTCTGGAGCATTTGAAGCACCAGCGAGGAAGCCTAAGGAGGCTCCTCATGGGGTCGACATCAAAAAGGACCATCTGGAGCTACTGGTGAGTCTATGCACAGCCAGTAATTGTCACCCACGAAGCTAATCCCAAAGCCTCTTCTTCGCTAGATCAAGGAGTTTGAGATCACAAAGGCACAAGCTGAGAAAGCCCTTGTACAACACAAGGGGGATCTAACGGCTACAATCAATACCCTTGTTGCACCTCCCCAACTACCTACCAAAGCGGAGTGAGGTACTCCATTCCTCACACATCAATTGTGATGGGGTTGTAGGGCATCCTACATATCAGCACTCGGCTACGAGCTGCAGATTTTCACAGCTGAAAGATGTACAAATTTGATTCAATTGAACATTGTTGGCTGTGGAGCTTTCCCGATTGTGATTGCCGCCTGAAGTAGAGGGACGAAGAGATTGTTTACACCGAGGTCTTGTTTGGTGCTATTGACGCTCCTCCAAATTTCCTGTGGGCCTCAGGATATGCGTCCCACCCGTTTCCGGTTCTCCACAGCGCCCGCACCAGGGCCAGCGAGCTCGAGTACACCGGGCCTACCTCCGAAGCCACCACCCCCAAGTGGGATTGTTGCTGCTCTGCAATACACCGGCATTCCAGCAAGCTGGATTCGTCGTCCCAAGCTTCCTGGACGAAATTGGCTCATCTTCTGGGGTGTTGTTGGTTCACTTAGCTATCTCTACGTGGATGACCGCAGGAAATGCCGTCAAATTAAGGAGGAATACGCGGCCAAGGTCAGGCATCTCGCCGAGGTGCCGCTTGGGAGTATGGAGCTGCCGCGTAAAGTCCAGGTGTACGCGTGCAAGTGGCCTGGGGATGACGAATATGACAGGAGTATGAAGTACTTCAAGAGATATGTCAAGGTGCGTCTATGTCCTTCTGTGCATTCGTCATACCTCATTCATAAATTATATTTCTCTTGTCAGCCTGTCCTAGTCGCAGCCGCAATTGACTATGAGACCAAGAATGGCAATCAATACGGAGCTATCTCTGAACTCATTCGGGATAAAGCCATAGATTATCGCCGAGAACTCGTAGGCTTGGCGCCTGCTCCGTCCCCGTGGAAGCCACCTTCTCTGTCGGATGACAAGGAGAAACAGCACCAACGCTGGCTCGAGGGTGGCACAATCCTGATTGGTCGCCATACGTTCAAAGAATATATGCGTGGCCTCCGAGACGGTTGGACCGAGTCACTTGAAAAGAAAGATGCCGAGGAAATGCTGGCAAATCGCCTGGCTGAAGATGGGCATTTCGACGAACCCGAAGAAACCCCCATCGTTGGCTCGCTCGACGATGAGCCTGCATCCTCTGATCCTACCCCAGCTCCCACACCTCCGAAATCCCAGTTTTTACCTTCCGCGACCGCCCCACGCCCTTCATCCCTCTTCGCTCCCGTCCCACGTTCAACACCTCCCCCTCCTCCCCCACCCGTCACCCCATCATCACCAGCCTCTGTCCCCGAATACATGACCAGAGTTCCCGATTCGATTCCTACACAACCGCCTCTCCTCCTTGTCCATTATGAGAACCGCATGGGTGTTCTGAGCTTCCCGATGATGATTGTCGATTTCTTCAACGAGCGCAAGTTCGTGAGGGAGGGCTGTGAAGCTGCATACAAGATTGTCATGAGCTCATCGCGTCCCATTATTCCTCCTACCTCCACAACACCATCTCCTGAAGATGATACCGCATCCAGCATGTCCGATCCAGTGCCCGAGGCCGACTCGTCCTCGGGGTCCACCGTCTCATTCCCTGTCCCCACTCCTGTTCTCGGTCTAGCGGGCACGGACGGCGATCTCTCCTTTGCGGAAGACACAGAAGCAATGTTTGGCAACTCTTTCGCTGACCTTCCCAAGATCACCAACAAAGCGCGCAAGGAATATTACAAGGAGCTCCCCAATAAGCTCAAGCTTGCGCGCGATCTTGCCCGAGGCGAACGCGAGCCCACCAAGGACGAAGTGGCGTACCCGCCCAAGACCGAAGTGGAGCTGCGTGAGCAAAGGATGACCAAGGAGAAGAAGTGGACAAGCGATGAGAGCGCATGGAGCTGGTTGCGCAAGGACGTGGGAGTCGCGTGGGATCCGAGGTTCGCGAGTGCCCTTCGAGTGTTTGTCGATGTCGAGCCGGAGGTAAAATCGGAGAATCTTGGGGACGAGTCTGCAAACGCCACGATAAGTGGGGCTGAATCGGCCAAGTCTTCCTAGGCTAACGTTAATAGTGTTTGATAGATTGAATAGAGTACACTCATGTTTAATTGACATTTACCCTCACTTGGCACCTTTGGGGTTCTTGGCCCCGAGCCTATTTTTCCGATACCCCGAATGCATGATGCGGCCGCCGAGGCAGTCGAAACAAGGAGGAGGGAGGCACCTCGGTGATGGGCTTTCAATATCATTACCTAAAATGAACTTGGCACCTCCACCGCTCAGGAACCTCTCGGAGGCACGCCGGACTTGTGCTATGGGCGTGTTTCGGAGAATAGTCATGATCAAATGGTGCTTCGAATGGTGTTCTCTCCGCATGAGGGGCCTTTGTTTACGCGTGTTGGCATCGTATGGCAACTCCTCGCTCTCTTGACACCAGCAGCGTACTTCGCCGTGTTACAAACGATTTCCAGCTCTCTGGAGACCAAAACATCATAATATTTTAGCACCGAACTCTCATTCATACTGAATCGCCCCGCGTTTGGTTCTGCTGAGGACAATCAAGTCGACCCTGATCGCGTAGCTCTCGTGCTCTTCCTGAAGTCTCTCTTGTGACCATCCTTGCGACCATGCAATCTGGGGAAAAGTACCCGATGGCCGAATCTCGTGACGGTCGCTGATTCGGTTCCTCGAGGTTATATCTCGTCAATCCTACGTGGCAGCTGCTGGAGGATCGGCGAAAGCTCGCGTTGCATACCAACAAGACTACGAACTATATGGACCGTACCCCAATTATCCCCGCAATCATTCATGATTTGAATAAGTGAATAACTCTTCAGTCTCCTTTGATTCTAACATTGCTCCGAGGATGTGGGACAAGGTACATGTATGAGTAGACCATATCACAGTCGTCGGTGAGTTTCCTTGGCACTTTTCGTTCATTAGATTAATCGAAATAATACAACCCGACGTCCCTCCGAAATATTAGGTATGCAAAGGCTTGGCACCGCCAAGCCTTGTAGTGCAACGTCTATGGAGATTATCAGCACGAGGGACGTATAAAGGCCAATACCTTGGCATCGTCACCCTTCACCTCGGGTCTCCTCTTCCCTTCTTTCTTTTCCAAATGGTCGGCATTCTCTCTGTCGCTGTTGCGGGCGCGCTTCTCGGCGTCGCTTCTGCCCAGTCCTCTCTCTATGGCCAGTGTAAGTGTCAGATTGGTCCAGGAGTCCCTGCCTCGGCACTGAATATGCATCCCTCATAGGCGGTGGTATTGGATACTCTGGTACGAGAATAATCTGATCCGTAAGAAAGCTAGTTTGACGTTTCGTATCAGGCCCGACAACTTGTGTTGCTGGTGCTACTTGCGTTTACTCGAATCCTTGTACGGCCAATCTCCCATTCTCCTTGCCAGCTCCCCCAAAATATTAATCTTGAACGATGTAGACTACTCGCAATGTCTTCCCAGCAGCAGTGTCGGCACCACTACCACCACAACCTCAAAGGCTACTGGTACTTCGACCACAACATCGAAAACCACTGGTACCACGACCTCATCAGCGAGCGGTACCGCTCCTACCGATGATCCTTACACTGGTTACACTGTCTACCTGTCGCCGTATTATGCCGCTGAGATCTCTGCGGCCGTGAAGAACATTACCGACTCCTCTTTGGCCTCCAAGGCTGCTGCCGTCGCTAATGTTCCAACCTTCACTTGGTACGATCTTTTTTGTTCAAGTTCCGTGATATCAGTCTGACTCTTGTTTTTTGTCCAGGCTCGACGTTGCTGCCAAGGTCCCGACTTTGGGTACTTATCTCGCTGACGCCCAGGCGAAGCAGACCAGCACTGGAAACAAGTACCTCGTGCAAATTGTCATTTACGATCTCCCCGACGTGAGTGCCATCTTCAAAATTTTGCTACAGCCACAGCAGGGACAATAGTTCATGATGTCTGATGACTCCTTTTCTGGAATAGCGTGACTGCGCTGCAGCTGCTTCCAACGGCGAGTACAGCATCGCTAACAATGGTGCGGCCAACTACAAGGCCTACATTGATGCCATCGCTGCACAAATCAAGGCATACCCCAACGTTCGTGTTGTTGCCGTTTGGGGTAAGTGTTTGTTCCAATAATTCACGTTGAGATATTAGCTCATTATTCCATCTATACTCAGAGCCCGATAGTTTGGCCAACATGGTCACCAACTTGAGCGTTTCTAAGTGCGCCAACGCCCAATCGACCTATGAGGCTCTCGCTGTCTACGCTTGGCAGACGCTGACTATGTCCAGTAAGCATTCAAGTGATCCAATCTAGTAAAAGGGACTATGTTGAATAATCGATTTATAGACTTGTATATCTACGTCGATGCTGGTCACGCTGGTTGGCTTGGATGGCCCGCCAACATTGTATGTCATATTCCTCGCTGTTCCAATTTTCTGGGCATATATCTGATTTTGGAATGTAGACCCCTGCTGCCCAGCTCTTTGGTAGTCTCCTTAAGCAGGCTGGCTCAAACACCCGTGTCCGTGGCCTCGCTACCAACGTCGCCAACTACAACTCGCTCACCACCTCCAGCCCCGACCCCATCACATCTGGTGACGCCAAGTATGTCTGTGCACTCCTCCTCCAAAGTCACTCACAAGCTAATCACGCGCTGCCGCTTTCTGTAGCTACGATGAGATGCTCTACATCAACGCCCTCGCTCCTCTGCTTGCCAGCAACGGCTTCCCTCAGCACTTCATTGTCGACCAGGGCCGCTCTGGTGTCCAGAACATCCGTAGCCAATGGGGTGACTGGTGCAATGTCAATAACGCCGGCTTCGGCATGCGCCCCACCACCAACACCGGTTCCTCGTACATTGATGCTATCGTCTGGGTCAAGCCCGGAGGTGAATGTGATGGTACTAGCAACACTTCGAGCACTCGCTACGATTACCACTGTGGTCTTTCTGATGCCAAGCAACCTGCTCCCGAGGGTAAGTCTCCTTCCCGGCTTATGGACCTTCCTGATATTGGGATTTACTGACATTTCGCATCGTTCTTGTAGCTGGTACTTGGTTCCAGGATTACTTCACCATGTTGGTCCAAAACGCCAACCCTTCATTCTAGAACTTTTGGTCATTGTACGCTACCCACGGTTT
Organism: Clavulina sp. PMI_390; assembly: GCA_015039315.1. NCBI lineage: Eukaryota > Fungi > Basidiomycota > Agaricomycetes > Cantharellales > Hydnaceae > Clavulina > Clavulina sp. PMI_390. The sequence goes on along the minus strand of WIDE01000027.1, from coordinate 162,440 downwards.
CCATGTGGAGAGGAATATATTTTTTCGTACTCTTTGTGAAGATCCTCTAGTGACCATCTTGACGACGGCAGCTTGAAGAAATAAGACCCAATGGGGAGATCTTGTGACGGTCACCTGCCCGGTTCCCTGAGCCTATATCTCAATATTCTACGTGGCAGCTGAAGGATCGGCAAAAGCTCGCACTGAATATCAACGAGACTGGAACTATTGCCGGAATAAGGCGTGCTTCTAGCGAATGAATGAGGCTTCGATGCATATTGGGTCTGATAATGCTTCACTGATGAAGAATGAGGTGCGAGTTTGGAGGATTATGTTACCGTCGTCGGTGAGTTTCCCTGAAAGTTTTATTCATCAGAGCCAAGCAAATAAGGTGGCCCGACGTCCTTCCGACATTGGCAAAGACTAAAATTAGCACCAGTGCGACGCGACGACTCCGAGAATTATCAGCTTGACGAGGGATATAAACCCTGATGCCTTAGCCCCGACAGCCTTCACTTCAGGTCTCCTCTTCCTTTCCTTCTTCTTGTCATGGTTGGCTTTCTCTCCGTTGCCGTTGCTGGCGCGCTTCTTGGCGTTGCCTCTGCCCAGTCCGCCCTCTATGGACAGTGTAAGTATCAAATAAGATTGGAAGCTCTCCTTCTCATGTCTGAATCATGATGCCTTATAGGTGGTGGTATTGGATGGACTGGTATGTGACCAAGTTGGTTTGCAGTGAAGCCGACCTGATTTTCCGCATCAGGCGCGACGACTTGCGTTTCTGGAGCCACTTGCACCTATGAGAATGCTTGTACGTCTGATTTCCCAGTTTCTTGGCCGGTTCCCTCATGTATTAGACTTGGATGTATAGATTATTCGCAATGTCTGCCCAGCAGCAGCAGCAGCACTACCACCACTACCACTTCCAATACCTCGAAGGCTACTGGTACTAGCACTACTACATCCAAATCCTCTAGTACCACGACCTCGACTTCCGCCACATCGTCTTCAAGCTCTTCTCCCCCTACTGATGATCCCTACACTGGTTATACCGTCTACTTGTCACCTTATTACGCTGCCGAGATTGCTGCGGCCGTGAAGAACATCTCTGATTCCACTTTGGCCACCAAGGCCGCTGCCGTCGCCAATGTCCCGACCTTCACTTGGTATGCTGTTTGTACAAATTACGAAAAATTGGTGCCTGACTCATATCGTTGTTAAGGCTCGACACCGCTGCCAAGGTCCCAACTTTGGGCACTTATCTCGCCGACGCTCAATCGAAGCAGACCAGCACTGGAAACAAGTATCTTGTCCAGATTGTGATCTACGATCTCCCCGACGTGAGTGCATCTTTCGAAGCTTCGCAGCAGTCGCAGCAGATTGGGCAATTCATGGTGACGACCTTTCTGGAATAGCGTGACTGCGCCGCTGCTGCTTCCAACGGCGAGTATAGCATTGCCGACAACGGTGCAGCGCTCTACAAGGAGTACATTGACGCTATTGCTGCCCAAATCAGCGCCTACCCCAATGTCCGTGTTGTTGCTGTGTGGGGTAAGTCTTTCCCTATGACAGTCTCGCAGCGCAATAATTGAAGCTGCTATATTATTCAGAGCCCGATAGTTTGGCCAACATGGTCACCAATCTCAGCGTCGCAAAGTGTGCCAATGCTCAGTCCACCTACGAGGCGCTCGCCGTTTACTCCTGGCAGACCCTTACCATGTCGAGTAAGCAGCGAGATATCTTATGCTGAAGGAACCATGACTGAGTAACAATCTTTAGACTTGTACATCTATGTCGATGCTGGTCACGCTGGCTGGCTCGGATGGCCCGCTAACATTGTATGTCACATTCCACATTATTTCCTTTCCTGAACAAATATCTAATCGTGGACCGGTAGACTCCTGCCGCCCAGCTCTTTGGTAACCTTCTGAGCCAAGCCGGATCGAACACCCGTATCCGTGGCCTCGCTACAAATGTCGCTAACTACAACTCGCTCACCACCTCGAGCCCCGATCCCATCACCTCTGGTGACGCCAAGTATGTTCGCATCTCCCTCTCCCAAATTCTCCTCAAGCTGACCGCGTACTACCTCGCCCTGCAGCTACGATGAGCTGCTGTACATCGAAGCCCTCTCTCCCCTGCTCGCTCAGTACAGTTTCCCCCAACACTTCATCGTCGACCAGGGCCGCTCTGGTGTCCAGAACATCCGCAACGCTTGGGGTGACTGGTGCAATGTCAACAACGCTGGCTTCGGCATGCGCCCCACCACCAACACCGGTTCCTCGTACATTGATGCTATCGTCTGGGTCAAGCCTGGAGGTGAATGCGATGGTACTAGCAACACTTCGAGTACTCGTTACGATTACCACTGTGGTCTTTCTGATGCCAAGCAGCCCGCCCCCGAGGGTACGTCTCCCCGATCTGTTACTGATGAATTTCTCGCTGATGATTCTCGTCGCTCTTGTAGCCGGTACTTGGTTCCAGGACTACTTCACCATGTTGGTCACCAACGCCGTTCCTTCCTTCTAAGATCGGAAACTATTTGTACATTTGGTTCTGGAATGGAATATACCTTGTGGTTGTAATCATGATATAGGTTACAACCAAGTTGTACAATGTATATCTGCTGGCCCATGTTGCCGTCGTCTAAGCTTTGGTGAGCGGATACGGTCCAGGTATATACCCCAAGTGGGGTTAGTCGGGAAACATTGAGATAGAAAAAAAAAAAAACAATGTCAGAAAAACGAACGTGGAAGACTACGACACGAGATGTGAATGAAGGGTAATGGGGGTCAGACGGGCCTTATGATAGTAGCCACTGAGACCGCTCGCTATATCACAACCAGGTTATGATACAGACAACGGATGATCTCTAACTTGATCCACATCGGGGTATAATCATATAAGAGCAAAAGTAACAGAGACCGAAGAAAACTCACATCAACACTTCTAATTTTTTTTGAAACAACTCACCTATATTTGGCCCTGTGGGAGATACAGGATTATCTGGAGCGGCTGAGCGGTCATGGACGATGATGATCGTTGTATGCGTGAGCGTTGCATGGAGAGTTGCATCAATGGAGAAGATGGTGTTGGGGGGACTTTGAAACTTTTCCCACGATACCAGACACGGAAGATTTCAGTTCTCGTTGCAAGAAAAAATTAGATGAATCTATACAAATCGAGAATAAGAGTTTCTCCAATGTTAATCCGCTTGGGGCATCGTCATTTTGTTTTTGCGTGGGTAGTTTGATGCATCTATAATCTCCACTCCAGATGGCTAAAGAAATACCTCATACCTGATACTCACGAACGTACACCTGAGGTCATGAATCAGAAGGATGGGCATAGGAGCTTTCACAATAATTCAAGAGCAGCTCTCACTGTGGATCTCGGGGTCTCTAGCCCAAAAAAAAGGCCATGGATCGAGAATCTTATAGTGGTCGGACGAAAGAGGCCGATTCCAAGTAAACAAGGGGGATCAGGATGCGCAATGTGGTAGTGATCACATGCTAAGAACCCTGCACATATGTGAGGGTGAAGAGCCTTTACTGAGCAATAAACGCCACCAAGAGCCGAGCGGATCACGAACGGACGCCTGACAGCGGGCGAAGTGCTATTTTGAATGTTAGGAGGCCTCGCGTTTTCTCGGTACTATTCGCGACAGTGGTAGGGCAGAGGGTTGGATCACTGAGGGAATACAATGACACTCATGTGGTGAAAATGGAATGGCAGAATTGTTGGGGTTGCGGCGAAAGCCTCGAGGCTACGGGAGAAGGTTCTTCATTGCGAAAAGCCCAAAGTGGACAGTATAAGCGATAGTGAATGAAAAGATGTCGTTGGAGACGTTTGGACGCTCGATAGGAACATTCGAGAAAGCTGTGCGGTAGCTCCGATTGGGAGGAAGATCGCGCCGGCATACAGAGGCTCCTCAGTCAAGTCAAGGTTGGTGATCGTCTCACGTTGCAAGCGCAAAGCTGAAGGCCACAAATAGGAATTTATAACCAGAAAATACTAGTGAAGGCTCATCAGGCACTCCAATGCCCCAAAGATCCCCCTGACCATCAGTTGGGAGGACGGAATCCCTTTGAAATGCAGTATTCCCTACAAGCCATGTCTTTTGCCCATGTGACCTTCTGGCCATAGCCCTGTGCTACTGGTTGCCCTTCAACTGTGGTCAGAGAGTATGAGTGACAGGTGATATACCTAATGGCGCCAGAAAAACGAACTTATAAGTGTGGCGTACCAGATCTCTCGCCCTTCGAGATCCCGACCGTGCACAAGATTCTGGATTGAGGAGGTGTCAGATTGACATCTATATGCATGCGCACTATCTGATAGGCTTGCCCAGTCATAGTTGAGCCCCAAGGGGACGGCAACATTGTTGTGGAAGAAAACGACATTACGAGAAACTAAAGATGACGGAAGAGAAGAAGAATTGTATCTTCAGTTGTGCCGTAAATAATATGAGAAAAAAGGGGGGCGGACTAAAGGGCATAATTGCAGACCGGTGAAAGAACCTTGGCTGAAAGGGATTTGGAGGTGTTCAATAGGGTGAATGGAAGAAGCGCTAGACAGCTTTATAAGTCGAGATTAGACGACGATTTGTACCGCCACCGGAATGGTTCTTGGAGATCGTAGTACCGCGGTGGCCAAAACTTCCCGAGACCTAGGCATCAGTATCGCACATTGTACACAACAACGCGTAAAATGCTGCACAGGTATCGCCACAGATGCGCGACAACACGTGGAACACGCCTGCGTGGCTCGTAATGGGCGCTAAGGCGCAGACGGTCTTGACGTGAGCCGTGCGATCGTGACTGCGACAGCGTGTCACGACCACAAACCTCACTCTCAGACTCAAAGCTCTCTAGTTGTTTAATCTCTGCCATGTCAAGCATCCTGAGGAGCATTCCCAAAGCAGCCACTCGCATCTCTGTGGCAAAACCTGCCAGGACTTTCTTGGCCGTTCAAAGACAAACATTTGCTGTGCAGTCTGCCACACCCTTCGGTAGAGCGATGATGTCCACCAAGGTCGCCCCCATTGTGACATACGAACAAGTCAAACCATGGACCGAACAGCCATCCTTGGTAAGCTGGGCAAAGTCTGACTAGGAAAGACCTGTCAGAACTCAAGCATCCCATTCGTTCCCAGGATCGCGTCATTGTTGACGTCCGTGAGGTCCACGAAGTCGAGCAGGGGTCTATTCCTTCTGCAGTCAATGTTCCCCTCTCGGTCCTGCCCCAGGCTTTGGATATGCACCCCGACACATTCCGTAATACCTACGGCTTCGAAATGCCGAGCAAGAGCCAGGAAGTTGTCTTCTACTGCCGCAGCGGTAAGCGGAGCACCACTGCTTCGGAACTCGCCACCAGCAAGGGCTGGACTGGGTACGTCTAAAGCCCCTATATCAAAAACCCCTATCTAATGTTATCATTTACCTCAGCATCAAGAACTACACCGGGTCGTGGCTGGACTGGTGCGAGAATCCTTATTCTACTTCTTGTGTCTGCTTTCCCCACTAAATTTTTGTCTCTAGGGTTGAGAAAGAGCAAGGAAAGGCCGCTGCCTAGATGTCCTGTACTTAGATACGCCCACAATATAGCTGCTGCTTCCTCAAGTTGTCTTTTTTGCTGTGACCCATCGTGCTCGACTTCCCCTGCATCCAATCTTGCTCTATGCCCCGAGTTTTCGGGCCGCCAAACGACATTCTCGCCGCCATGTATCAGTATGCGCCATCACATCCACTTATGATGATGCAATATGCGCTCACAGATGCGTACCGCATTCGACCGCCGCGGACCGATGTTGAAGGAATGTGAGACTCAGCCAACGCGCTTTGCATACATGCCATTCACATTGGCTACACTATCCGATTCACTAAACCATCGAGCCTCAATAGTGGCTTATTCGGTGTGCCTGACAGAGCTTCACAGCTGTCACTCTCACTGCCGGCGGCTTGCTGAATTCGATACCACTGCTAAATCTATGCGCGATCACCCCCTCACCGATGTGCGCCTATGCGAAAGATTTGCAGCGTCCCTGGCTCGATATACCCCGTGAAAATGCGGCGAAGATAATGACTCGTCTATTGGAGTCTTCGCCATAAGGTACATATCCTCCTGACTCATCGATTAGCGAGCTTCGATAGCCGAGGGGATTCGCTGGCCTATCTAATCCCAAACTTCTGGCTGCCCCCCGTTCGTCGGCGTCCACTTCTCTGGCACATGCGGGAACATGTTCCGATGCCGAGGAAGTTGTTTGGAATCTTGATGCTGAACGGCCATCATGGATGAAGCGTTACAACTTGCGTTGTTTAGGGAACCATTGGTGACAACATGCAACCGGAGGCGCTCGCCCGTAGCAATGCTTACTAAATTGTTCGGAAAGTGGACATCGACACTTGGCGGTTGCTTGGATCGGAGTACGTGTCTCTCGTTCGGTGATTGCACCCCCATCGGAAGCCTGTGTGGGCAACAAGCTATCACCCAAGCGAGGAATCCTATGCACGGCGGATCTCAGCGGCTGATCGCGGGAGTGCTATTGACAGTGTGGTCAAAAGTGGGTGCACGCGACAAGCGCTTTTGCAAACCACAGATCCATGCTCTTCAAGATCGTTTACTGAGATCGGGTAAACCATGTGGTGTACCGTGTACGGAGATCGGGTTGAGGAGCCCGTTTCTGGGCATTGCTGTTTAGGCGGACCTTGCAACAAGTGGCATAGGGGATATCCAATGGCAGAGAATCACCCGCTGAGAATCGGCCATTTGGGTACAGTGTAGGTGCTATGCTCTAGAGATGGATCCCAATCGGGGATAAGAGACCTTTCCTGCGGCTTCATACCCATGATACATCCAGCGTGTCCATCATTGTGCGCTTCTTGTTCATCAGCGCGCATACGGGAGGACACGCCTTTCACTGGAACCATAGCCACTTCATTTGTCTTGACCACAACGTGTATATTGAAGAACTCATCCTAACTCCCACCAGTCATTCAGGGCCATCACTAAAGGTATTTCCAAATGTAAGAATTGGTAAGAATTAGTGGTGATGAAGTACCCCCCTCCCCCCCCCGCGGGTATCTTATCGTAAATTCCTAGCCGCGAAGGATTATGCAACACCTCTCTGGGGAGGGCTGGATAATATATCAATGGGAAGGCTAAAACATTCGCCTCTGAGAGCCTTGAACCCCGGTGTCAAAGGGATGACGTGAATAAAGTACTATCAAGAGTATGAGTTTCGCGAACAAAACTACCGTGTATTGTCCAACAAGTTTTCTTACCGAAAGATGAATAAAGTGTGCGTCAAAACTTGGTGGTGTGTGCACAGGTATAGGGATTTCCCCCTCGATGACCGCTCCGCTCCCTACAGCTCGACATCGACGGGAGGTCCCATGAGTAAGCACTTCCGTAAAGGACCTTAAAGCCGGGTCGTTGGGGTCGATTAACTCGAGGGGGCATTCTTCTGGCCTTGAGAAAGAGGGAAGAAACGAGAAGTGCTGAGCAAGAGACACTTCAGATTTGGACATGATGGCAGGAAGCCTATGTTGTGTTCCTGTATCATCGCTCCCCCTGAGTGCGTCATGATGCGACGTAATTTCTAGCTGATACGGAATCAAACCTCCTGTTTCGAATTGCAGTGGCTTCGGCACTAGCAGCTGTTGAGGTAGAAAAGCTCAAACAAAACTGATGGAGCCACATCAGAGGAAACATTTACCGTGCAAGATAGTTTTATTATTTCTTTAGCTTCCGACTGACCGTTGATCTCGAAAGCTGCGAGATATAGTTCACTTGAATCCAAACCCGAATATAAGGTATTTCGTGTACTCAAGAATCTCCTTGGCAAATGACGAGACTCCAGCGGTCGTCCAATATACTGCAAGGGAGCCTTCAGGCTGAGATAGTGTTAGTTATGAGGTGAGGATATCGCTGACGGCATGTGCGGACCTGATATTAGAGTTCCAACCGCCTCTTCGAAGTAGCACACTAATCTCATAAGTGATATACGCTCGTTCGCCGTAGGATGGTGGTAGGACATATTTTCTTCCCGCATGATCGAATGTTTTCGGTAGAGCGAACCTAAATTGCGCTGACCTCCGTTCGGAACTGTGGACATTTCGGCTGCTGGGCCTCGGACTAGGGCCAGAGTTGACCAGCTCTGATAGATCTTGGTTCATGCTGAGAAGTGTGAAATCAAACTTGTGTGGGGTTGGTGAGCCAAGCAGCGCAGTGGTCCTCCCCGTGACCTTGGGTGTGGCTTGGCCGTCAACCAAATCTGCAACTGGCAAGCGCGTATGTTACCCACCGAAATATTCATCTCACGAAGGTTATTCACCTTCCCCTTCGAGTCGAGTACGACGCATCCTTCGACAACGCCACCTTCCGCAAATAAAGGGATGGACTCCGGAGCAGCAGCCAAGCTGGAGAACTCAAGAGTAATATAGGACCCTCCTGTGAATGGTTTGGACACAAATACATGCCGCACTTCGTAGGCCGGGCTGCCATCGGTGGTGAGATTATGTGAGGGAGAGTGGGCTAATGGTGGGGAGTCCAAGATACTCTCATATCGAGGCACTGTCTCACTAGTGTCTACTTCAGCTGCAAGAGAGAAATCTTCGTCCTATTCAACGTTAGGGTCCCTAGACCATGAATATTTGCCACTTATCAGACGCGCTAGAAGAGCATCATGCGTACTTGTGTGAGCGAATAAGCAGGCAGTGGGTTCGTTTCTGCCATATTTTCCTTTACTTGACACTGGCTTTGTTGTCGTGTCAATAACGGAAACGATAACCAAGCGCAACGAGTGGGTCTCTTCTCCGCCTGGGCTCGCGGGATCACACAGTGCTCGTGGAGAAATTAATGATGCATGTGTGGTGATATTGACGTCATGATGGTACATGATACATAACTTAGATGCAATTGCGGTCATTCTGCTACTTGATAGCTCCACCCGAGGAGAACGATGGGCGATGTCGATGAATTCATATTCTTGGATGCTCGTAAGATATGGGAAGCTCTCGTGGGAAGAGTGAGACCCAAAAGATCAAGGCAGTGGGACTTCTCCATGAGAGTGAATGGGGAACATGCTTTCAGATCCCTTACATAACGAACATTCTGACAATATCATTCAAGTAGTGCAATTGCAAAATGTTAGCTTGGCACTCTCAGGAGCACCAAGGTATCGTGATCTCTTGATTGTTTGGCGGTAATTATTAATGATGTCGCCGTAAGTATATAAAATCGAGGAAGCCCTTTATGAACCGGTAACTGACTGTTTGAGGCGCTTTGGCCACCATTAAGATTATGACTTGGTACTATTGTACATAAAATTGAATGGACAGCTCATTTCTTGAGTGTCACTCTAGCGCTCAGGAGTAATGAGCTACATATGTGTTCCATAAAGACGTAAGAGGTAGGCGTGAAAGCGAAAGACCAACCATATAGCAAAGTCGTGGAATCATGTTCTGCCTGACTAAGTTTAGTATAGAGTGGCAACAACAAGTATAGGGGTTTCTAAAAGCGGAGAATCAATCATTTGAGAATCCTTCATCTTGGGCACGAGGCGGATGCGGTACTAGGCATAGCGGGTCAGTGAGCAGCGGGTCAGAATGAGAGCCAATAATCCACATTACCTCCACATTGAGTAATGGAAACTCGAAGGTCGGCACGATATCCATTGGTATATATAATTCTCCATCCAAAATCGTGTCTGGTACTGATCCCATCTCGCTAAAAGGCAACCCGGTGGTCGCAGCCCTCAACTTTGTCGTTGAGAGGACATCCACGCCTGAGGATACTGGGTTATTGCTTGGCGATATGGTCGCATTCAGTTTATGTGCTGTGGCGACGAGTTGGAAGGTACGATGTTGCACTAGGTGGACATCCCATTGTACCATTGATGGTGGAATCAGGTTTGATGGCTGCTCTAGTGGGCCGGAGACAAGGAGGCGGAATGGGATTTTACCTCCGGCAGAATATTGGGTAGGCTGCGGGGTGATAAACTATGAAGGAAGCCAGTCCAGCTAGTTAGGCCGCCGCAGGTTAGCGTACCAACCAAAACACGCACTCGAACCGAGAACCACCTAGGTTGACCATTTCGTATCCTTCCAGGAACGCTGAATGTCGACACATGCCACTCAATCGGGTCAATTGACACTTGCGGCCCTGGAAAGTGCCACGAGTTGTTCATAACGAGTTGATGAAACGGTCGAGGTGCTACTCGAGAGATATAACGGAATGGAACCCTCAGGCTGCAAAGAATATTCAACGATTATTATGCAACAGAGGCAAGCGTGAGATAATCCAAACAGTACCTGATATCGGAATGTAAGTAATCCCGTTTCACGACAATTAACACAATGTAGTCTATATGTGCTTTTCCCTTGTATGTTGGTGGTAGGGAGTATTGCTTTCCAGCATACGAAATGGAAGTTGGCAAGGGTAGGCGAAAGTCAACAGATGGTGGAGGGTATGAAGATGAGTAGGAAGAGGATGGAGAGCTGGGGACCGAAGAAGCCGCGGTCGATGATGACCAGAGCACGTGTTTTATGTCGAGGAAATTCATGTCAACTTGTACAGGTTGAAGGGAGCCCAATATGGATGTTGCTTGACCACGGATCTGGAGAGCATGTGAGTGACGAAACAATGTTGTAAGAGAGCGATGAGGTGGGGCGTACAGTGATTGTAATTTCTTTCACGCCAATCCTCTTCTTAAAGTCCAATAGAACGCGACCGCCGATGATGGCACCTTCGGAAAAGACTGGCGTGGAGTCGGGGCTTGGGGACATGCTGCTCAGCTCAAGTGATATAGAGGATCCCTTGGCGAGAGATTTGGAGGTGAATATGTGCTTGGCTCTTTCGCGCTGAATGGCTTGCTGATAACTAGGTATATCTTCAGGATCCTTGGGTTCTGTTTCCGACAATGCGAAGAGGTAGTTCTCCTATTAGCGAGAGCAAGTAAGTCATTACGGTTCGCGGTCTCTAGTATCCCGCCCTATACCTCATAACCGTACGATGATGGTGTCGAGTAGAGAGATTCTGACATGACTGCCAGGTAGAGACGAGTGTGAAGGATGGTGACGCGGCTCCACTGCCACAAGTGCTTGCGTATATACGCACAGAGTGAATCAGAATGACTCGATTCATGTATTAGCTTCTGCGCGGCAGTTTTGTATACTGAAGCCAGTCGTCCGGTGCTCTCAATATGTTACTGCGCGGGTCCCCTGCACCCGAGTCACTGCGGGGCCGATCAACCTGAATTGACTCGTTCTGGAATACAGACATTGACGCCATTCCATTTAAGCGAGGAGCGTGTTCTGAGAAGGCCACATTAGGAGATATGAGATGCCACGCAAAGAATTGGTGAGTCAGATTCCAGAAAAGTGCACTGAGCAGGGTTAGCTTGGAAAGACGGAAGATGTGTCAGTTCACTGTCGTAGTAGCTATATTCAGTTTTGCAACTCGTCAAAGAAGCAGGTTATATATTTAGCTCGGCGCTAAAGTGGTGGATGCAACGGCGCCGTGAGGATCCGAAAGTACGGTGCAGATTTTCGGTGATGGTGCCCGAATAACCCAATGAGCGATGCCATCTAGAACTTGTGGTCGTGGAGGCGTTTGATAAATCCGGTGAAATTTACAGATAAACGGTGTTCTAATATTGGACGCCAGGAGGATGTTTGCATTGCAGGGTTCAACAGGATGAGGTTGTGAATGTTTGTATCGAAGTTCTCTAAACGTGCCTAAACAAGTCATGCAACTTTGGCAGACAATCCTAGGCGCTGTGGCTGAAACGCCTCAATGAAATCGTATTGGACAACAGGAAGGCAGGGAGAAATGGAATGTGACATGCGAGCGTGGAAGAATTCCCAAGCCAAAACTCTTCTAATTGGTGACAGGGGAGTAAGTGGAGTGGTGTTGGGAAAGTCGACGGAGTATTTGAAAATGGAAAAGGGCGCTCGTGGAAAACACGAGTTAGAAATTTAGGCGCCGATATTAGAGCATGACTCTGAAGAAAAAATGAGGCTTCTCTATTGCGGAAAAAAAGTTTGGAGCGCCTGAAGGGATGCATGGTCCTTGGCATGCCCGACCTTTCCGCCCTGACCGGTAAAGACGCACTGATTCCCATCTGGTAAAAAGACTGTGGCGTCGAATGTTCATAAGGTGAGCTTCATGAGTATGGGAGGTGGAAATATAACGTTAGATAGATATACCGAACAGATCGATTGTCCAAACCTGCTGTCTTCCCTCCATTTTCCCCCGCGGTTCCTAAATTGATGATTATCAACTTTTTGGATTTGCGCTTCCCTTGTCTCCTTCCCCAAACAGAATTTTTGCTCTTACTTACCCCCCATGCAATTGCCATTCGGTGGGTGGTCTGTATGTACTGATGAAGACGTCCTGTGTTGCCTACAGGCTGCGCTAACGTTTGATTATGAGGCAGGTGAGGCTATTGCTCAGATACAGGGGAGTTCTATTCATAAGTTACCTGGAGGCATTTCTCAAATTTGGACGAGATTTTTGGGTACAAGTCGGCACGATGAGGCAGTCTTTTACTCTTGGACCTAGAAGTATATGGAACGACGCAGAATAAGGAAAGTAGCGGAGCTTCGAGCTTGCGTCACGATCCGCACAGCCTTTTTTTCTCGATCCGCCTGTTATAATCAACCGCCGAAAGACAGCGTCAAAACATTGGGGTGTCACGCGGAGGCCGCATGCAGGGGGATATATTGATGGGGAACCCATTTGTAGTGTGCTAATCTCACATTGAGCGGCGGCTAACTTTATCAGTTTACCACGACGCTAATCGGGACCTCTAGGGGTGGATGGTGTAGTAACTGCAGATCTGACAATTTGGGGACGAGGTGAATACGATACTATGAAGGAACAACGTAAGGTGAGAACAGAGCAGAATACTATAATCTGTGGAGAATAAAGCGAGACAATGCCTACCTCAACACTTAGTAACGGGAAATCGAAGGTTGGTACTGCGTGCCTCGGAATATCTACCGTTCCCTTCAGTGCAATAGTGTTCTCAGCTACCGACGCCTCGCCAGCATCGACAGAAATGCGGCTCAATTTCGCTTTGGCGAGAACTTCTACACAGTCCGAAGGAGCTGCGTCGGGGGTATTATGATTTCCCGCCGACTTGCTCGGAGTGGGGCGTGAGGAGAAGGCGCAGTGCTGCGCGAAATAGATTTCCAAATTTTGAGACGAGAGTGTGGAGGATGTGATGTCAGGTGATGGTGCTGAGGAAAGGAAGATATAGAAAGGGACCGAGCTCCCAGTAGAGTACACGAGGGGCAGAGGGATAAGGACCTATCAACGATGATGGATGAGGAGAATTAGGATTAATCGCAGAATTGATCGGGCATAAATCACGGGCACGCACTCGAGCTAGGAGTACCGTCTCCACTTTGCCGCCCTTTGGTCGCACGGGTATCGAGAATATAGATTCGTGCCATACTGAGGGATCCACGGGATCGCCAGGACCGGGGGAACGATGAGCGCGCCCGAGTGAGAGTAACTGGAAAGGCTGGGACCGGGACCGAGGTAAATAACGAAGGGGGGCTTGCAGGCTATTGAGGAGTCGTTTTAAGCATGAAGGCCATAGTCATATATCTGTAGCAAATAAACACTTGCCTGAGATCAGAATGCAGGAAATCCCTCTTGACGGTGACCTCAACCACGTAATCTATGTATGCTTTGCCTGCATATGTCGGTGGTAGTACAGTATCTTTCCCTTTGTAGGATAATGATGTTGGGAGCGAGAGTTGGAAAGGGAGTACAGGGGGAGGGCATAGCGGCGAGGATGATGATGAAGGGGATGACGAATTAACATCGTAGGACGACGACCACAATACGTTAGTCATATCAAGGAAGCTTGTATCGAATTGTGTAGGGTGCAGTGAGCTGATGAGAGACGTTGCTCGACCACGGACCTGCAAGCCCTCGGCGATTGAGTATCATTCATGGGCACACCACACTAAGAGAGATACAACTAACAGTGATTGTCACCTCCTTGGCGCCCAATTTCTTCTTGAAGTCCAACAAAACGCGTCCTGCTAGTGTTGCTCCTTCTGAGAAGTGAGGTGTTGCGTCGGGGTCGTTTGCGGTACTGTTGAGCTCGAGTGATATGGATGAACCCTTCGCGAACCGCTTAGATGAGAAGATATGTCTAGAGCCTTTATGCCGAACTGCTTCTTCGTAGCTCGGGATATCCTCCATATCTTTGGCCTCTGATTCAGAGGGAGCAAAGAGGTAGGCCGCCTGGAAAACGTGAACGAGATTAAAGCCAAGGGCATTGAAACTATCGGAATATACGGCATACCTCGTAGGAGGAGTAGGATGGTGAAGTTGACATGATGCTCCCGAGAGTAGAGAGTCGAAAATTGAGGGGAAGATGTGCCTGGTAGGTAGTGCCACACAATATTTAATACTCAACAGCCCCAACCCTAATGACTCACTCACCTTGCCTTGAGGCAATCGCTGCTGCGTAAGCGCAAAGGCTAGTAGAATGACGGCTGCGACATCAATTGAGTATCCGCCTTTGACTCACACACGCCAAGCCCGCCGATGAATACACCCTGGCCGTGCATGACCGACTGCGAGGGTACTAGATCTGTGTCGCCCATTGAGCTTCAGCACATTCGCAGCGCAGGAGCAGCGCAAAGCCGCCCGGATATAGGTGGCCGACTTTTTTCGGTGGGTGAGTGAATTTGGTCACAAGTCGGTGGGCTGGAGACCGACGAGCGCTCCGAAGGGCCGACGCAGCACGCAGTGGGCGATTAGTGGGGCCGGGGCCGGGGCTTTTGGGACCGCGGAAGCCGGCTTCACATGTTTGAAGACGGTAGTGCCAACACAGAGATCTGAGGCAGATGAGGGAGTATCAAGGCGCTCAAACTTGATGCGAATGAGTATCAAAGATTGTGGCAGCTGGCTGGCTGGGCGCACGGTTTGCGACCGAGTGGCCCTAATGGTTTATGCGCGCAAGCATCATTTCTCAGCGAATCTTGCACACAGCTGCGAGATTGATATTGGAGGAACAGTGAAACTCATCATGACGAAAAGCTGGATCTAAAGCCGAGCAAACAATGGCAAATATGTCCATGAAAGTCCAAGTCCCAGCCGGCACTAATGCCGGTAGATATATACATCAGGGGGTATTGCTAAGTCGAATTCGCGGATATCTCATTAGATTTACATTCTTCATTAATGTCCTCCAGGAAGGCAAGCGACGACAGTAATAGGCACCTCCACAGGCTGTGGGTCCAGCTGCTCAAAATCCGGAATCTTGGGAGTTAAACGGATGGAGTACTATCGATAGTTTACATTTACATGGGATCAGAAACCAGGAGAAATATTTTAGATAGATGCTCTACTCACCTCGATGTTCAAAAACGGAAACTCGAAGTTTGCTACCAAATCCCTTGGCATACGTATCTTCCCATCGAGAATCCTCGCGTGACCCGGGGTGGATTCTCCGTCCGGCTCGACGGTACTCGATGGAGCTGTCGTAGGAGATGTGAGCTTAGCCTTGGCGAGGATATCTGCAAAGCTGGAGTCGGGACCAGGCTCGTTGTTAGCCTCGAGCTTTCCCGAAGTACCATTCTTCACGGAGGGAGAGCGGAGAGTACAGTGCTGTACGAGGGAGACCTCCCAATTCTCAGGTGCTAGTACGGAGGGTGCGATTTGGGACGATGTGGTTGAGAGGAAGATGCGGAATGCAACAATGCTTCCTGTGCGATATTCGACAGGTTGGGGTATAAGGACCTAGTGAAACAGCCAGATGAAAGACGATCTGAGTGGTAGCAACGGGATGATGATTGGCTATTATACATACTCGAGCCACGAGAGCTCCATCGGATGATGCATTACTCGATCGACCAGCGATCGTGAGGTTGGACACATGCCAATCCACAGGGTCGATGGCATCATTGAAGCCTGGGGAGGGTAAAGCACGGGTAAGGGAGAGTCGGTGGTTGGCTTCTGGCCGAGCTTGAGGAATATATCGAAAGGGAGCCTGGAGACTGGTAAATGAACACGAATATAAGCATACATTGATAGCCGCAGTGGATGAAAGGTCACCTGAAATCGGAATGCAGGAAGTCTCTTTTGATTGTGACCTCCAACGAATAGTCGATATAAGCCTTGCCGGTGTATGTCGGAGGTAAGGTATATTGCTTCCCTTCATAGCTTAGTGTGGGAGGCAACCCAAGTCGGAAGGTGAGCCAATGAGGAGGGTTAGATGAGGTTGATGTGCGAGACGAAGATGATGAGGGTTGACCCAGAGTAGTATTATAGTGGTGCGATGATGGCCAAAGTACACGAGTGATCTCGAGAAAGCTCAGATTGAACGAAACAGGGTAGATTGACCCTATCATAGACGTTGCCTGCCCGCGCACCTGAAAGAGGATCAGGGATGGATTGCTATAGGCCAAGACTAAGTACTCACTGTAAGCTGAACCTCCTTCACATTGAGATTCTTCTTGAAATCTAACAAGACGCGACCTTCTATAATGGCCCCTTCTGAGAATAGGGGAGTCGAGTCGGGGTTCGCTGCTGCGCTGTTGAGTTCAAGCGAAATGGACGACCCCTTAGCAAGAGGCCTGGAGGAGAATATGTGCTTGGTGATCTGCGGCCGTATGGCTTCTTGGTAGCTAGGAATGTCCTCTAGGTCCTTGAACTGAGAGTCATCGGCACCAAAGAGGTAGCTCTCCTGCGCAAGTCATGAAACTTAGCCATACCACAAAGCATCAGCATGGAAGCATACCTCATTAGAAGACGACGTCTGTGATAGTGGCCCAGGCATACTGTGGTGGTTGGAAGGGGAGCTCAGTATCGCCACCAACGATTTATAATATAGAGAAAGGTGAATGACTCACTTGATGATGCCAAATATGCCTCGTACCACATGCGCTCCCGGAGACTATAATTGCAAGCTCCAACAAAGGGACGGCCGTTCGACTGAGTTATCTGATAGTCATCGGGGCTATCGGTCGTACCGAACATTTAGTTCTAAGATGAGCGTGGCACAGCCTTGCGCGGAGCGAGCGCCAAGGGATTGACGCGACCGAACAATACCACATGAGTCGAACGAAATATTTATAGTGATGGCCATAGTGCCTGGAAAGCGGTCGCATGACCTTTCTCATCGGCTTGAAGTGAACTGTTGAAGCTAAACTATGGTTGCTCTGATAAGATTATGCACTGATGGACAGCTGAATATGATGCTCCACTCGCTGCTCATGGCGTGGGCAGAGTAAAAGGTCCCTATGCTTTAACATTAATGAGAGGCAAGGCAGATCAAGCGCCTGGCTCAATTCGACCAAATCTGGTCAACTCTATTAGGATTAGAAAGAGGAGTGTCTGCCAAACTGAACATTCTTGGTGGATGAGAGCAAGCTATTTATTTGGCTCGACGAGGAAGAGACTAAAGATACCCCAACACGACACGCATACTCACGCTTCTGATCACCCCTGCTATTGGATTTCTGGTTCAGTGTTCGCTGAAAGGCTAAAGGAGGCTTCTATTGAGTATCCTAGGTTGCCGATCCCTCGTTGTTGATCAGAAAGAGGAAGCATAGAAAAAGAATTTGTTCCTTGAATGAAAAAAAGTTCTTTGAGTTGATTTGTGGCTCGGCGCAATCGCCTCCCCGTCGCTGAGCAAGAGAGAAGGATGGCTTCACTTCCGTTTCCCAACCACCAACACCAAGCCTTGTCGAGCTCTAGACCTTGCAGTAGCCCTCTTAAGCAATGTCTCTCTCTGATCCAACTGGTGGTGGAACCGTAGGTCCTCAAATCCAAGAGTAAGCTATCCGCACCTTGTGCTCCGCATTCCACCTTGACTGATCACAACGGGCGCACGGCGACGACAGCACCTACGTCTTTGATCCACGGTGGTCTCGATACTTTACCGCAGGATGGACCTCGCTCTTTGGAATATTCGTCTTCGTTGCTGCCCCTCGGGTGCTGCAGTCCATGCGGAATGGCCGATTGTGGCAGTCCACGGGCTTTTGGGAGTCCTTGTCATCTAATAGATACGAGAAAGTCTCACAAGACGAAAAGTTATTACCTCCGAAGAGTCCAAAACCCCGAATGCGATGGCTGGGAGGTGGACGGGCATTGATCCATGGCCCAACCCTATACTCGATCCCTAAAACCCGAGTCGATCTTGGCGAAGGTGCGCATTGGAACTTGTGAATCTGTTCCTTATTATCTGAATTACTCACGCCTTCATCCAATAGTACTTATCCTCATGGTGTACTATGCCATTCTGCTTGGTTGTCTGCTCGCTCAGTCCAACCTCAGAGTGAACTCAAATCGTGCTGGTGAGTCATCATTTACCCAGAACCCTTTCTTCCCTAATATGCAATATTGACATTCCGCGCCCTCACAGGCTTCCTCGCCCTTGCCCAACTCACGCCTGTATTCCTTTTCGGCTCTAAAAATAGTCCGGCTGCCTTCCTTCTTGGCCGTGGTTACGAGAAGCTCAACGTACTCCATCGATGGTCAGGGCGGGGTATCTGGCTTATGGCGACCGTACACGGCTCGCTTTGGATCAATCAGTACCTCCGCGCCGGCCAACCGGCATACTTGACGACGATGAAGCCTCGTCTCGGCATGGCAGCATACGCCACATTATGCATGATTGTGATTCTTAGCTTGCGACCCGTGAGGAAGCGGTTCTACGGACTATTCTACTTCACTCAGTAAGTATTACCATATTCTTTTGATGGTGCAGGCTACTGACAGGTGCATAAATTAGTATTGTCGCCGTTATCGTCTTCTTCGTCATCATCACCTATCACACCCCTTACACCATCCCATGGATCTTCCCTCCTGTCGCCATATACTCTCTTGACCTATTCCTTCGCCTTCTCCGCTACCGCATCAAAGATGCGCACCTCGAATCCCGCGACACGCAAATGACACTCGTCCATATTCCGCATGTCACAGGCGGGTGGGTCGCAGGGCAGCACGTCAACTTGCGCGTGCTTTTCCCGCAAGGGTGGGCCGAGTCGCACTCGCTCACCATCCTCAACGCTCCGCGGGAGACGTCCGCGCTCACTGTAACACCCCAAGCAGACAACTACTATCCCAGTGGTCCTGTTACTCCCTCCCAGTCGGATGTTCATCCTGGAGGGCTGACACTTGCTGTTCGTGCCTGTGGCGACTGGACGCGTGCACTCAACGCATTCGCGCAAGCAGGGCCTGGTTCTAAAGGTCGCGAGCATGCGACAGTCATCCTCGACGGGCCATACGGGGGGTCTTCACTGGACTTTGGGGACTTTGAGAGCGTCCTGCTCGTCTCGGGCGGGAGCGGCGTCACATTTACGCTGGGCATCCTCGACGATCTCGTAGGGAGAATTGTCAAGCTGCGACGAAGCAGAGGCGAGCGCACGCGACGCGTCGTCTTCGCATGGTACATTCGCTCATTCGGAGCCATCGCATGGTTCGAGCGATACTTTATGGCGATCGCGCGCGCTGCTTCAGCCATCAGAGCCGGCGACGGCGAAAAAGAAGGCGAGGTGGAGATTGACGTGCAGTTCAGAGTCTTTGTGACATGTTTGTGCAACCCCGAGGCTGTCCCGCTGATACCGAAGCTGACAGTGGAGATTGCAAAGCCTAGCATATCTGAGCTGCTCGCTCCGTTGCTTGACGAGACGAGGTTAACGGGAGTAGCTGGGGGAGTTGGCGTTGCAGCAAGTGGTCCAGAGAGTCTGACAAGGACTGCGCAAAATGCGGTGGCGAGTGTAGGCGTTCGCGAGGCTGCTGCTGTGGGCGGAGTCGAGGTGCACACCGAGCTATTCTCGATATGAGCGCGACCACACCTCACAATCGACTCTTGATTGCTTTCGGTTCTTCGTAATTTTGCTTTCGTTCATGAGTATTAACGGCTTGTACATGTAGTATTACGAGGAGATTCATAAAATGTTGTATCATAGACATACATAGTCTGAATGGGCATGCTATGACATTCACAAGCAAAAGGACGCCCGAATGGACAGTGCAATTATTCCACCCATGGCATCCGAATGCCTACTGGAAGTCTATGACGTCGTGGTCACTTCAACTTGCGCATCTGCTTGTTTGCTGCCGTGAGCTTATCGCCAGCTCTATCCACGTCGACACTAAGCTGATCCAGCATCTCGTTCTGCATCTCGATCTCTGCGCTAATAGCCAGTCCCAGATGCTTCTGCCTTGATAGCAAAGCGGTTAACTGGGATAGCTGCGCATCTTGCTGGTCCATTTGGACCTGCTGAAGTTGGACCAAACCTGCGTCATCGAGCGGCCGGGTCTGGTCTGTCTCCTGCGGAGACGCCTTTTGGCCAAACACCCTGGTCACAGGTCTCGACCCTGCCCTGGATGACGAAGGAGCATTTCCGAAGAGGGAAGCTCGATCTGAGTCAGAGGCCGATGGACCCCCGGAACCGGATCCGGCAAGGCGTGCAGCAGCGCCGGACTGGCGTGCGGCGACGACCATCTTGCCGAGAAGATTCGCTTCGTCTTGCAAACGTGCGACCATGTCCGCTCGACGTTGTACTTCTCCTTCGCGCATGCCTGCGAGAGCGAGATCCTGGAGACCCCGCGTGAGGGGTTCCAGCCGCGCCAAAGCGGCTGCGAGCTTCTTTTTCGCTTGGACGTTCGCATTGTGGGAAGCAGTGATAAGATCAGATTCTGGTGGTGTTGATGATGATAATGGAGAGGAGGTGGATATGAGGCTATCACGCTTGTTGATGTCAGCGCGCACATCTCTCAGGAGTGTCTGGAGATCAGCTTGCTCATCCAGCCACGCGGAACTCGTGAACTGTGTCGATCCTCCTGAACCAGAAGCTCCACCAGCACCGCCTTCTGACTGTCCAGCGGGTATTCCGAGGAAATCCTTGAAAACGAACGAGTCCCGCCACTGCGGTTCCTTTGCGGATAGAATCGCGCGCAGGTAAGTCTCGAGACCCGTCCGCCTTTCTTCAACTATTGCCTCTTCAGAAGAGGCGCCGAAAGGCGATGTTAACAGTGTAAGCCTGTGTTTCGGAGGGAGAGGAGCGGGCGGCTCAGACTTGGTGTGCTGGATCAAGTCATCATGCAGCGATGTGAATTCCGAATACCGATGCCAGACATTCCACGAGCGAATTCCTGAGGACACCGTTATCTTATAGACAACATATGTTTTAGGAGCCGCCCCGCGACGCTCAGTTTCCTTGATGAAGATGGATTGCATGGTTGCTCAAAGAGAGTGTAGTACTGTTTGAATGTATTTACATCGGCGGTACACTGCCTCCCTTTTCGCGCCTAATTCGTTTTTGGACTTCCTGCACGAAATGACTCGAAACCCGCAGCGTCAGTAGCATAAGCAACGATGTACCGCATTATGAGTACCTGAAACAGACGCTAAAATGAGTGATGAGACCTTGACATTGTGTGTATCCTGGGATGTCATGTCCGCTGGTCTTCCTTGTCGTCAACTTTGCACGTGCCCGCCAACGTCTAATCACCCTTTCTTGCGATTCATATCCACCCCCTAAATTTCAATAACAACGTCTACCTTCTCTGTCAGCATCTAAATCGTCGGAATGTCTCCCGGCCATTGCACGCCCTTGCCCTGATAATCCGCTCGCTCGTTCAAGCGTCCGCACCTGTTTGACCCCAGGCAGTGTCCTATGCTACGCTCGGATTTTTCTCCTATGCATACTGTCTCCTATGGCCTTACTTCCGCTCGCTTGGTCAGTGCATTATGGTCCGGATTCCTTCAGAGATTCTTCGCGGTTACTGTCGCTTTTCCTGGCGGTTTCCACACCTCCTGCTTTAGTAGCAGATTTGTTACTGCGTGGTATAAGAGGCGGGGTACTCTCCTTCAATGTCCCTCACAAAGTTTCCTTTGCGTTGTCTTCGTTGAGTTCCCCAAACTCGCGCTTTCCTTCATTTGTTCTCTGCCTCAGTGAATCATGTCTGCTGGTAAGTGTGCTCCTATGCGTTTTGATAGATTCCCCGACACTCATTTGAAATCAACTTAGCACCTCTTCCCACCAACACCATGAGACTTCACAACGCTGTTCAAGTGACTCGGCAAATGGCAATTGCATGGACGGTACGCCCCAACTGAACAACCTTGCAAATTGTTGAAGAAATAATTCAACATTCAAACAATATTAGGAACCAAGGGGCTATATGGCTGGAGGACAGCAATATTGGTCCATCGACCTGATCGGTATGTGTTCGCCGCTGATGATGACCTGAGTATGAAAACCATCCGTTGACGTCCCATGCACTAGTTTCACTGCCTAATGGAAACCAGCTATTTTACACGGGTCACGGAGGAAAGGTTGGGCATGCTAAGGACCAAGCATCCTCGCAAGTGCTTCAGGCTTTCTTTCCGGGCTTCTAATAGCTACGATTGTCACCTGCGCCGTCCTTCAATTGCCATATGGAGTCCCGCGCCGTCGTCCCCACCAACGCTCCTTGCGTTCCTCCACCATTCCCTACATTTCCTCTAGCCCACCTCCCCTCCTTTCTCTCTCCACTTTTAAGTCAGTTCGTCCATTTAATGAACGATTTCTGTCCCCCTTCCATTCCATTCCCTTCGTCTCTTCACGGACACAGCTCATAACCCATCATTCCTCATTCTCACTACAATATCCCAAGGACCTTGTTTGGCTGTATAAAATTTCTCGTAGCGTGAAGCTACTTGCTGGCTCTTGTTGTCGCTTTCAGCATTGATATCACCAAAAGTCGCTTCGTGTATCTCATTTGATCGCAGTACCATCTAGACATTCATTACTCCGGCAGATATCCCTCTCCTCCGTATCATATAATTATCACCAATCTCCCAGAAATTGTTTGGATGCCTCTATTCGGCTCATTCGGTCAATTTGGTATGTGCGATCAATGAACATAGGGCGGATTGACTTGTTGTGCGCTATTTGTCACGAGGGACCCTTGCCCGTCGTCGGGGGATCGGTGCAGCGCCTTCTCCCGACACCGATTTTGCACGTGCCCGACAATCTCTAGCTACATTTTGATTAAAACCTCCACCCCTCTAAATTTCAATCGTGTTCAGATTGGTGTTGCCTTGGCTATACGCAGGATTGTCGTCTTGCTAGCTTCACGTACAAACCGCTCGCTCCGCTACCGCTGCTTGCTTTCGCTCTTTGGCAAGAGAACTTTGTGGCCCTGAAGCAGTGCCATGGCTACCACTTTTACTAGCGTCTCGTCCCTGTGGATGCTGTCCCCTATAGCGCCGCTCGCTTGTTCAGTGCAAGACGTCGTTTTCCTCGTCACGCCCCAGCGGTTCAGCGGCTTCTGCTACGATTCCTGGCGGTTGATTATTCCTTCCAAATAACAATACTCAAATCTATACTATAAAGCTCCCTATTCCCCTTCTTAAATATGGCCTCTACCAACCCTCCTTCTCGTTGTTTTCCTTGCATCATCCAAAGCCACACCCTCCTCCATCATCGTCTCACACCCCAACCATGGTCATGCTACAAATCGCTTCGATCCCCGCCTACTCGAATGGTAGTGCTGTACTCGTATCTGAGAAAATGCCGCCTCGCTCAGATAACACCATGACATTTCACAATGCCGTCCAAGGAACTCCAGGGATGTCACTAGCATGGGGGGTGTGTTTCAATATAGCATTCTTTGTAGATCACCAAGGCACCCATACTAAAACTTGAATGCTGTTAGACACCGGCGGGCCAGATGATTGCAGGACAACAACTGTTGGCCATCACCCTATTCGGTATGTTTCTCTCCCATTAGGCGATAGCTTTGCAATGTTTGGGATGCTCATTGGTGAGGAATCTATACTCTAGTGACATTACCCAATGGGAGCCAGGTCTTCTTCACTGGACAGGGTGGGAGACTTGGCCATGCTAAGGATTCTGCGTCTGTGCAGGCGCTCCGAATGTTCTTCCCTTGGTTATAGCCGCAGCGCTGGTTCCCTACGTCTTTCATCCCATGCAGCATTGATTCCACCGCTGCATTCCCCCAACACACTGTCTCATATACCTCAGACACCAGCAACATCACTCCGATCCACATCTTGCCAATAAACCCATGGTCTCATATCATTGACATTGCCTTCTGCCGATTGCAATATTTATTTCCCTGCACGGACGACCCCACTAGCTCGCATCATATTCGCTCTGCTTTTATGTCATCAAAGGGTTCTCTCTGATTACCTCGCAAATTACTACTTAGCTAGTATTTTGGTCATTTTGGTTGTGCTTCACTGCTATTTCGTTTTTTTTTTTGTTTCTTTCTGTTCATTCAGCACCATCAGTCTAGGTTGAAAATCTGGGCTAATACTTCTATTGTCTCATACCTCGTCTCGCTGTATAACACCATGGCCTCGTCAAATGCATCCATCGGACCTGTTTCCAACTCTCGTTCCCACTGGTTTGACTCAATCGGACGATCCGAATTTTTGTTGATATGGAGCATAGATATCCCGCGGTGGGTTTGTACGTCAGTGTGGCGAGGGTCGCCCCCTTCAGCGGTTGAAGCCCCTATGTGAATTTCGCAGTATGAAAAAAGCGTAACCGCCGTAGTCAAATCTCGCTCGGCTAGCAGCCTGCCGGGACTTCACTGAGACCTGGTGTTTCCGATGGGCGGTATGGAAGCACGGGGATGCGGTTGAGCGGTTGGGAGTGGTGAGGCCAGGGCCTGGAATTGAAGGGAGGGCGGTGTATTGTGTGTGCGCTTAGCGAGGAAATGGGAGGCACAATGGCTAAATTAAAGCCGATATTCCATAAGAGTGGTCGTACAGCACACCCAATTGTGACATAGGAGAGTACGGCCAAACACGAGGATGGGGAGGAGGAGGTTGTTTAGCCGTGTTGTGGCTAAGCTTTCACACGACTGCCACCCCTCATCGCCTTATCGCCTTGAGCAAATAATCCTCCTTTTTGGGATTGAACATAGTGTGGAGGCTATCAACTGCGTTTGTTCTACTCTGAAAGAGGAGTCGCGGATTCCTTCTTTCTTTGTGTATGGCTCTAGTCAAGGTTGCTTGAGATGTTACGGCGAAGACGGAGCAGAAACCTCCATCCGGTGGAACTTTCCATGAGACCCATGTTTTTGGCGCCACCATAGCCCCTTAGCGTCACTCTGGCTCGTCAAAGTCTGTGCTTACACCGCAATTAACCACCCTGGTTGCTGAACGGTGGTCTCATCGTCACTGGCTTCTACTCATTCTATTTGGATCTTACTTTACCGCCTGCAGCGGGCCATGTACGCCGCTACTACCTAGGAGGTTTCCTCTGACAGCGCTTCCTGACCATCTCTATGCCCCTCCCAACCACCAGTATACATTGTTCCTGGGCGGATGAAGTTGCGCTGTACAGCGACAGCTTGGCCGCTCGATCGCCTGGCATGACACCCACGGCCTCATCGTTAAGCTTTTTCTATAGCACAGACCGATAGCGCTCGGCCGTATTTTGCTTCGACCTCCGTCATTATTGAGAGCGATGCTGGACGGCCGTGCAGTGCTCCCTCGTCGCCGCACTCCCTGGCCCTATAAGTACTCTAGCAATGAACCCTCTTCTTCCCTATCTTCAGCCCAAGCCTCCTGTATTCTGTGTATCGTCTTCCGTCCCCCGCACCGGAACCCCTCCACTCTCTCTGTGTCTTTCACCTACCATGAGTACGACCAGCTCCTCGAGTTATACGCGCGATCTGCTTCTTGAGGCAGATGTAGACTTCCAATACACAAACTTTCTTTACAATAATGTTGTGAGGAAGACTGGTTTCAACATCTGGTTTGTGAGTCTTCTTTTTCGTATTGCCCCGCATCTATAATATTATATCAAAATGCTGACTTGGAACATTAGGATTGCCGGCGAATCGATGACCACCAGAACGGAACAAGGGTGTGGGAGGCTCTACTATTTGGTGAGTTCTTCAGTTGGATGTGGGATAGCCCGCTCGTCTGGCGGCATGTGCTTATGAATATCATTGGTAGTGGATGGTGTACTACAATCTCAAGGCTGGGGCCAAAGGAAAGGATGGGCTAAGAACCAGGCAGCCGAATCGTACCTTATCGCTAATGGGTTTCGCATGGCCCCTCCATTCTAACAACCATCTCCTCGCATCATAATACCAACACCACACCGCGTCGGAACCACCATGTATTCCCATCGATTGTTGCTTTCGCGTTGGCGCTGGCGCTCAGTCCTCGCACACTTGTTGTTTTCTTGTTGCTTTCGTTTCGCTTTCGTGATTCCTCCTCATCTGCACTCCCTATTATACCCTTCACATCTACTGCCTCCCTCATCATGACAGCACCTGCATGGGCTTCGTTGCACACACTTCATCTTATTCCTATGCTTACGAAGTAATCGCATCACGAGCAGTACTGTGTTCACAATAAATTCCATTCATCTGATTTTCTTGCTCACATCCATTTCGGGCAGCGGCCGATCGATCGTTCGTCCGGGACACGGAGCTAAGGCTCGACGTGCTCCGAGATCGGCGAGAACTGACAATCCGTGTCAAAATCATTGAAAATGACGACACAAACAAAGCAACCATCACCAAGCCGGTGGCCAAACAAACCACAGCGCCCTTGCTATCCAACAACTCGTGCTCACTTTTCAGCCTCTTCAAAGCATATTCGTATACTGATGCTGTACATGACTCCTTTTCAGATGTTCGCCACATGGTCAAAGCTGTGTGCCATGTCTCCGACAATGCCGAAAGCTCTGTTGTGGACAAGCTCGACTAACACCGGCGTTAGACCCGCGTCAAAACACGGTTGATACGACGAGGCTCGATCAATGATTGTGCGGGAGTACCGGATGATCATCTTTGTCCATTTTCAGTTTCATCCCTGAGAACTCCAACGTGGCGATGCCTACCTCCTCGACGCACAGCTTTGGACACATACCTGTGTAGACTCAAGGTCTTCTTACTGAGAAGACAGGTGCCATCTGCCAGAACAAGCTCTCATTCAGAATGAATCTATAACGCTGGTTATGAACTTCCAGCTCGCCCCAAGGCTTTATGCGCTCAGGGTGCATTTCCGTCACACAGGATGACGGGTATTTACTCACCCCGTCAACCTAAACTTGCGACCATCACAGCCATTCCTGATGGCGAGAATTGATGCCGGGACCGGTTCGGTCCTAAATCTTGACGTAGTACCGCCGTCCCCCCTCTCGGGGATGGAACCTCTGACGGGACTTTCAGGTCGATCACGGTGTCATCACAACTAAGTTGGTTCCTTTGGCGTTGTGGCGGAACTCGGGCTGGGAGCCCCTATTGTGACTCACGTACCCTCCTCCATTAACACCTATATAACCTGATAGCCGAGTGCACACGAGTTTGGTCTCACAGCACCTCGCATCTTCTAGACTTCCCATGCCTGCTTTGCTCTTGTCTCTTCCATCCACCACTCCTCAATTTACCACAACCACTTTCACGATGCCAGAAGACCAGCCTCGCCGCGGTGCGGATGAGGACTACGTGACAATTCTGCACAATATTGCTCGACATAACCGATGGGCTCTCAATTTCGTAAGTTCGGCCCATTTTTTCCCCCGCTGCGTCAGTCTTACAATTTTTCCCTTTCACTTTAGAACGATGAGCCTGTAGCCGATCCCTACCAACGGGGTGCCACTTCCTGGAAAACCACCATCGTTGGTACGTGTTCAAGTTGTGCCTGTTGTGTAGTACATCGTTTGACTCATTTTTTCCCTTTTCCACTCAATAGTTGACGGAGTAGCGATGGCAGTAGGGTGGGGGACACGGCGAACTCAAGCGCATCATCAAGCTGCATGCTACCTGCTACGGCATTGGGGCTACAACCTCTGCTAAACAATAAACAATCTCACACTGCCACCATTTCTCCTATCACGTCCTCATTCTCGACCTCATGGACCTTGCACTGGACATTATTTCTCTTCCCATATAATGATCTCATCTCACAATACCTCACGACCATCACGATACTCCTATCTCCCCTCAAGACTCGCCGAGGCGGCATCCCACTTCTCCACACACCTCCTTGCATACTGTATTACTAGCCTGTAGTACCTTCCCATTGACAACGCCCCCATAATGTGCAATTCTGCCTCTCGTGTAACGATCATGTCATTACTCTAATGGACTGCTTGACAAATAATTGTTTTCATGATCCGGTGCTTTCTCGAAGGCCAATCCCCCTCTCTATGCGCGCTTGTTACGCTGGCTGGCACTAACAAATCCCGTCGTGCGTTCTAGCGATTGCCATTATTCAACGTGGGCTGAGGGGATTGGTGTCAGCATGGCTTATAAAGCCACCATACAGTCAGACAGATCTTCAAATGGTGTGGAGGCGATGGTAAAGCATTGTAAGACGCTCCACTGCGTCATTGCGGAACATAAGGGCCGTCCACTGAGCCCGCGGGAGGGCCCCACTGGCTAGGCTTGCGTACCACTATCCTGCCGCGTTTCCAGGGCACAGATGATGATCCACACGCGACCCAGACTCGGGGGCTGGGAGGCTCACCATGGGCCCATGCCCATGGTTGCCTGGCCGACTCGATCCGGCACGCACGGTACGATTTAGAGCTCAATGAGGTGTCAAAAGAACAATACGACTCCTAAGAGGCGTTGAATATCCGCATGGGGCGCAGCACAGTCATAGTGGGTGAGGATTGCCATGTACGGCCCATTGAATGCTCTGGTAGATCCTCGACTCCTTAAAAACATTCAGTGCGCGGCTTCGTCAAAATTGGATGAATTAGCTGAGAATTGCTCTGATTAGCTCTACAGCAGCCGAACACGCATCCCGATGGTCGTAATCGCAAATGACAATGGAGCGACAACAGCTCACGCGCGGGGAGTGGGTCGAGCGAGCGATCGGCATCCTGGGTTGACGACTGAAACAGGAGGATCGAAAGTACGATAATAAAGTGGCTCATGCATGCGCTGGCCGGTTGAGTCATCGCTCCCAAATGGGTAAGGCTCTACGGTTGTGCTCGGTTGGGACCGCTCTCGGGGTGGGAGCTGGACCCGCTGTGCCGACTGCTGGCCTGACTCACAGCCATCTTACGCGCAGATAAAAGGGAGAAAGTTTATGACGATGGTCTCCTCCTCTTTTTCCATTATCCCGGCGCTCCTCGTCCCTACAGCTTGCTTTTGAGCAACTATTCATGTGTAAGTTTGTCACCTGTCCAAACATTGACAGCTTTTGACGGCCGATCGACCACCAGCTACTTCCACAAACGCTACAGACCTGCACAATATAGGAGAGCGCCATGGCTTCGCGGTATCATTTGTAAGGATGGGGTCTATGCTTAGTCATCCGCGATTCAAGCTTACATCCTTGGTTTGTAGCACGATGTCGAGCAGAAAGATGATCATGGAAGATTTATCCAATGGGCCTCAGGGGTTTCAAGTGAGCTAGATAGCTTACTGTAGTGACTTAACCCGGTTGGTTGACCAGACAGTGCTTATGATAGTAGGGCTCCTCCCGGGGCAAGTATTCTGGGGTGCACACAGGAGAAAAGGGAAAGCTCGCGACTACGCTGCAGCACAAGCACTTCAGATCCTATGGGGACTCGGTTATCAATAGCGAGACGGGTTCCCCTACGCCGGCGGCGCGGGGAACAGCGGAGAGGAAAAAGGACTTTGCAGAGTGACCATGTTACCGCTATCTTAGACCATCACTTAATGAGTAGACATCATCTCATATTAATTTTAATTCTCTCCTATCGCATGCAATGGACGCTTGAAGGAAGTATGGATTTGTCGCGGCAGGATAGGAGAATTGTGGCTGAGCAAGGTGACGATGGGAGTCATTAGCTTGTTGACAAGAACCAGAAAAATAGAAGGGATGAGATATCCCATGGCCGACAAAGAGGTAAGAAGAAGCATGTCCTTTACTGAGCGCTAGCAGTAAGCGGGTTGAATGCTCACGATCCGGAATGGTGGCGATGAAATCGGCATTGCGATACAGTTGTGAGGTGTTTGCCCAGTACGTGTACACTTATACAGATTGGTGGAATACATCTAATTTTTACTCTGGACGTCACTGCCATTAGTGTTGCACCAAGTGTGTAGAGATCGGAGAATGCATACCAGGGGATAACAGTTTACCACTCGTCATGTCATCTTGCCTGCGTCTGTAAGCAATTGGCTCAGCTCTGCTGCCACATTGCTGAACCTCTCCTCCTTCCCAGAAACCTTTTTACTCAAGGACACGATCTTGACCTGCGAATCTGCCTGGAGGGCCGTTCTACGAGCTTTGTTGACGTAAACCTAGAGAAAAGATGTTATCGAGCGAGGTGCCATGCGGAGTGAGCGATCTTCAGGACATAAAAGGAGGATTCACGATCGCGTACCAAATTGCCGAGGGCAACGAATGCGCGATATTGAGCCTCAGGATCAGCTGCGGCAGTAGATAAAGTCTAAGAGAAAAGGAGTCCATCAATTGCATGGGCGCTAACTTGGACGATTGACGGACCTTGTCAATCACACGGATCGACAGATCCAAGTCTGTGGATGTAGCTCCCTGGACGAGCAGGCACGAATAGCTAGTTGGCATGTGATTAAAGATGTAGCGCTACAGAATATGGAACCACAAGACGTACTTGAGCAAGATAGTCCCCATCGCCACCCATTGGTTTTTGTTTAATGTCTTGGTTGAGAGAAGAGCGGTGAATAGCTACAAGTAACTCGGCATCAGAATTTACGTCAAGGATACAATGAAGTCACCCATATTGCCTTTTCCACCCAACCAGTAAGACTATCACTGGCGGGAGACTGGAATACATTCGTAAAGGAACGTAATGTCAAGAGGGCATTCGTCTCCAACGTTTTGGGAGCGGGGTTAGGCCATTGAGAGTTCCACTCCGAGGCATCCAACAGTGTGGAGACGAAAATCTCTGCAACATCAGGTGAAGCCAGCACCGCAGGAGCATGCGCGGCTATTAACCGAATAAGATCGAGAACTACCCCATGCGGATACGTCAGGGGAGGGAGTATGGGGAGAAGATTTCAGGAAAAAAAAATACCTGGGAATCGTTTAGCAGTTGGCCAGCGAGCGGCGACTGCTAATGACGCCAATACGTCAGATTTTGAAAGGTTAACAAACGCATTGCTGGCTGGGTCCGGGGGCGCTTCGTTGATGGCAAGCAAAATGCGGTTAATTGATGCCGTTTCTTCGCTAGTTAGGGCTAGCGCTGACGTAGCCTATTGAGATGGGGGCGGCTGAGCACAGGCTCAGGATAGCATGAAAATGGACGTACGGGGTCGCTCACGAGAGAATCGTTGATTTCAAAGAGTTTCGTTCGCATGGCTGGCACGTTCGCTTGCTTGAAAGGAAGGGTGGTCCTCTACGGAAAGGGGTTATGAGGATGGCGGGTATGAATTCCTCGACGATAGTACTCACAACGGGAAGAATGTTGGTCGCTGCACGAGGTTTGCTAGGTGTGGGGGCCGACACAGATGATGCGCCGTGATAACCAGACGCTCCCGTGAAAGGATCACGATACGAGCCTCCCTGGGGAGCAGAGGTCGTAGGTGCAGCGGACCCATGGTACCCGCCCGCTCCCGTGAAAGGATCTTGGTAGCTTGTGGCGCCGCCGTACCCTGTCGCAGCAGGTCCAGCTGAGGCCTGATACCGGGATGCACCTTATATGGGAATTGTAAGCCCAGATAAATCGGTCAGCGGCGATATCGTGTTTTCATACCAGTGAATGGATCAGCATAGCCTCCCGACCCAGTGCCAAGCTGCTGGCCAGCAGTATTTTGCTCAATGAATTTAACAACCTGGTCAATATATGATTCGGGAAGTTCATTTGCCTGCAAGAATTTCAGAGCTGCCTGGTAAGGGTTGTCTAATATATATTTCTCGGCGATCAGAATCATATTGAGGGAGGAAACGATCGAACAAACCTGCGACGTTGTAAGGGAGCTTCAATGGCGGAACTCCATCTTGAATATCGACGTCGAATACATAGTCGTATTCTTTGCCTTCATAAAGCTGCCTTCGGCCCTGGCCGACAGCATCGACGACGTCTCCAACTTTTTGCCATGCGCCCGACGACCACTACACGAGCACATTAGCGCGAGTTCACAAAAAAGAGAAGAGATTCACGCTAAGGACTTACTTGATGAGCCTCAACCCCGCCACCAGTGGTCTTGACCATTATCACTTGTCCTTCCTTTTTCCCTGGCTGGTGCAGGGCTTCTGGCCCTGGTAAGTCAGCCTTCTTGACGTCACCAATTTCTTGTCTGATAACACCAAAGGCTTCGAAAGTGAGTGAAAACTGCGACGAGCAAGGAGCGGATTCGTACGTACGAAGGGAGCGCCTGCTGCGCGACAGTGTCATCATATTTCTATCACATCACCTATGAGCATAAGCGGTGAAGAACACTGGAATTCACAATACCTTCAAATCCTCCGCGTCTGCCCAGCGATCTTCAGAGTCACTGAATACTCGGACAATACCGTCGCTGCTACCACTGACAATGTCCCCATTGGGCATAGTTGATACCGTCCACACGGATATAGCCGGATGAACGATGACCTGCGAACATTCACCATCTAAGAAAATCCAGGTCAGACTAATGTTCAGTGCTATGGGGATTTTCTCGATAGTGCTCTGACCTTTCCAGATGCGAACGCTGCGATCTTCGCCGCTTGATACCAGGTCTCCACTTGGTAAAAGTGCAAGCGAATAAACGAACGATGTATGTCCAGACAGTGTGTAGATTACGTCTCCACCCAACGTCCAAACGTGAATCTCGCTGAGTCGCGGAACAAAAGTGAGTGAGGAAGGAATATTTTCAGTTATAACTACATACCTATCATTCGAGCACGATGCAAAGCCAATGTCCGGAAGTACAACTAAACCGCGAACGGCGTCGGTGTGGCCGCTGAAGGTTCGCACCGACTTGTGTCCTTGCCACAATTGAATTGTCTTGTCCGCAGAGCCTAAAGAATAGCGAGATGAGAGAACGATCAGACGTCTTAAGGGTCTTTCTCCCTACCAGTCAAGAACTGCTCATCGTCTATTGCGACGACAGCCCATACAGCTTGCGTGTGCCCCTTGAGAACATATTTGGTGTCAAAGTTTTTCCAAACGCGGGCAGTCCTAGAAATAAATCCATCGTTACAATCGCTGTGATTGCGTAAGAATCTGCGCTCACTTGTCCCAAGACCCAGAGATGATTGTGCCACCAGCTGTGGCATCCAATGCGCAGACATTCTCAGAGTGGCCCAAAAGCGTATGCGACGGTTCGGTCTGGGTCGATCCAACAGGGAATATATTAATCAGCGTGTCTTGTCCTCCAGCCACGATAAATCCTAGGCATAGGAGGTCAATGAGTGAGTCTGGTCTGCGAGGGATCGCCCGTGCTCACCATCGGGGCTATCAGACGTTGGACCAAGGTATGTAACGGCATTAACGTATCGAGATCCGGCTTGAAATAGTGGAGAAGGGTTGAAATGCGAGGATGAGGCCTCTCGAGTCCAAGCGATTGCTTTGGTGTCCCTTGACCCTGAGAGCACTAAGTTTGGTGTTGGTGCCTTTACACCTCGTACCTGCAGGACTCGGAGTCAGGGAAATCTTTCGATCTTACGAGTTTACATGCATACATCGGAGGTATGACCTGTGAGGGTGGCTGACAATCTATAGACCATCTTGCAAGGGAGAGCAGGGAGACGCGTTCGATTCCCACGGGTGACACGGCGCAAGCAAGCATAAACAAATGGATCCAGCAATCGACAAGAAAATCTTCCTCTACTATCATACTTCCTAGATGCTTTTTCCTCCCAAACCAATTGTGAATTAGTTTAATTGCTAGTATTCATCTCTAGTAGATGTCCTCCACGTGCACACCAATTGTGGTTACGAAAATCGCGCTGCAAGGGCACACGAGCGCTTAGGCGTGTGCATTGTTGCCTGGAGACAACGCGCAAACATCCAACCCCGCACATCAATCTCCTCATCAAAAGCATTTATAGCAGGAGGGGGTAAAAAAAGTCCACGGACTTTGCGGCATTACGGCTATCAAAAATTTGGCGGGGGAACAAGTGCAGTTCAAACTGAACCTGCCGGCAACCATGCTGTGAGCTCCTGAGGTTGGATACCGGCATCAATCGATCGATCACCGCACAGACGTCATGAGAATATCGAGCTGTAATAGTAAATACGAGAGCTACGGCTTGCAAATGTGGTGGTTGCAACAGGTGGCAGAGACTTCTGTCCGATAATGCCAATCTCCACGTTCAACTGTCAGATCCTCCCTCGGGCAGTTCAATGAGGCTCATCGACGTCGAGTTAATGATTCTAAACTTGAAATGATGCTCCATAAGCAGTGGAGCCTATGCCTCTATCCGCCATCTTCCTGATGTCAGCAGGATATCGATCGATAACCCAACCTCCTAGCCGCAATAACAAAAGGGGACTGTTACAATACAATGGTGGCTGATACAGCCTTTTTATTATCAATAGTTGCTTTTTTCATACTACTCGTCACTTTCGTCAATCCAGCCTCAATCCAGCCGTTTCAGGGAAGCAGCCCTTCTCGTTTCGGCTGCTCCGTCTATCTTTCTTACTTGATGCCCCTGTAAATTGGTTATTAGTTGCCAGAAGCCACTTCTTGGTACGAAGCTGGAGCGATTTATAGCATACATGAGCCTTCACTCTTCGCCGTCTGTACCTGATCCGGGTATTGGGATACCCAGGGACGACTTCTCCAAAGCGTGCCTGAATAGCCCAAAATGATCATTTACCCTCCATCATTGGAAAATAGTGACTTCGCGAAGCAATCACTCGCAAAGCGGCTCCAAGATACGCTGAGTGAACACACAACTCAACTAAGAGCGTCATATCCAAATCTCATCTCCGACCTGTTTTTCCGTCGGAGAGTGAGGAAAGATCACGCGACAAAGTATATGCAAGTCCTTTGTTCCGCAAATCCGGGGCGAGATTATTCCATGGCCCATTCAAATTTCACGCCTCGTGGTAATCACGTTCTGAAGATCAAGCTCGCAAAATGAATAATCAGACGTACATACCTCGCTAGGCAGTGCATGATTTTCCTGTATAAAGAGTATGTGAGCGCCAATAATGAGCAAATAGCATGGCTCGTGATGTTTCTTGAAGCGTGCGAGTGGGTCAGCAGGCGGCAATCGATCACTCAAAGCACTTTGCTTTGTGAGCTTCCGCGCCACGACGCAGTCAAATTCCGCCCAATAGCATACCACGCCGTGAGTGCGCTGCAGGGCCGTGGTGCAATGTCAAAGTGAATGATCATCGATGGCAAGGTTCGAGAGAGTTCCACGATCGCTACCTTCTACGCGAGCCGCGGTTACAGGGGCATGTGAAAGGGTCTCCAGATAATGCGCTAGCACCAGTCAGACACGCCAGAGATCATGAAAAGATTGCGGACAAAGGAGTAGCGCCCTGAATGCGTGAGCGCTTCTCTTCATTAAACGAATGGATCGGAGACGGCGATCCAAGACAGGGAGACATTAGGGGGCAAGTAATGGCTGACTACAAGTCGGTCGGTAACCCAGTGCACACTGTAAATGGCTAGTGCGCGGAGAAACCGAGTAGCACATCTATATCAATGCCGACTCCGATCGACACGAGTTGCTGAGACCCACACTTGGGAGTAATTGAACCGATCCTCACGAGAAGCACCGATTAAGAAGGTGGGGTTCTGGTCCTAATATCTGGTCGAAGGAATCCTGCTTCTACACCAAGATCGGGAGTAGTGCATAATCCGGACGAATCGCGGCCCGTGTGTGTGTAATTATAATAGAATCAGACTCAATCTAGTGCAAGATCGGGTCAAGATTGTGGTCAGATTATGTCTCTCCACGTTGGGGAATACGAGCCATCAGTCCCAAGGAGCCCATATGGGTCACAAAGCTGAGTGGAGGGCGCGCTGGGTTACTGTCAGATAACAACGTGTGGCTGATGTAGCACGCTCCACACACGGTCGCAAGCCACATGCAGCGCCTTCATCGTGAATATGGACAAGAGGCCTGAATCGGGTTACTGATAGGATCTCCCGACGCATACAACGCATTTGTGGGGAATATTGGGATCAGAGCAGCTAGTGCTCGAGCTTGCGTGTGTTCGTGAAAAGAGATCATGTCACCAATAAAGGAGCCCTCATAGCCTCAGGGACTTCCGATTGATGAAGCTTCTAATCTGACGAGCATGGGCAAAGGGCGGACACAGTCAATGCAAGAGGGAAATGAAATCGGATCGAGCTTAATGTGACCTAACTGAGGCAATACAGATTGAGGCAGTAGGAATGTGTGTCAGTGTCGAAGTCACGCACCGGGAAAGATTATCAACCTTGTTAAGCGCCACTCATCACCGAAAACAACATGAACACCAATTCTCTCCAAAAAAAAACTCACGAACTGCATCATCAATTGATAGACACAGCCGTGTGGCTCGCCGCGATGCCGAAAAAAACTTTGCTGAAAGGGAGAAGAACAACAATCTACTTGAGTAACCATGAATGAAGGTTGTTGTAGGGTGACCTTGGTATTGGAAGGACCTCATCACCTGTAATCCATCGATCATCACTGACCATTATTACGGCTAGGCACTGATTCACCACCATGCATGTAAGAAACAACAAATTTGTTATCTTGAGCTCGCGCCAATCGTTCGGAAGCTCCCAGAGCCATTAGCAGATCCGGGGTGAAGTTAAGAGGTGACTGGTTATTCCGGCACAAAATTTGCTCGGAACGACGCATGCTGAAAGAATTGGGAGCCGCCATGACCAGTGAATTTCGGCCAGACAAAGCTCGCGAGGATTGAAATGATAAATGCCGGTGAGGGATTCGGGGACTCAAGAACAAGTATCACAGAGCTTCCCAATCGTCCGGTGATATTCTGGCAGGATGCCGGCGCATACACCCATCGCTCTTCGGCTATGAGACAGTGTGGGGGTTGACAAGCCGGAATTGGGGCCAACGACATATTGTTGATTGGTCAAACATTCACAAATGGCCTAGGATGCAACTGTTGGAGGACATGTTTGACCATTTGCAGTCAGAACTACCAAGTTCCGGGTCGAAAAGTGAAAGGTACCCCGAGAAATATCCAAGGGAAGGGTCGTTCGTGGCGGGAACATTCTTCTTCGGTCACAATTCAAACATGTTGGCTGTGATATAATGTCGAACGAGTATTTATGTGCAGTTGGGTTTGTGTGCAAAGGGAGACGAGAGGGCGTTAGGTTTTCTTATCCTCAGAAAAGAATGTTCAAACTCACGCGAGGAGACAACGGGGCTCACCGCGGCAGAGTTCGGTGAGGGAGAGAGGATTAACGATCTCAAAAGACAACGTCAGACTCGATTCACGAGAGATTTTGGGACAACCAAAGCCCGATTGTAACTCACCGCCTGACCAATACTTCAACACAGCAGAGCACAACTACGCCAGTCGTGATCGCGTCTCCAAATAGCACCGGTGTGAGTACGGTGAAGCCCAGGAGTGGCTCTCAAAGTCGAGGTAAACTGGTTGGGGTGATTAGTCTCATTTGTTGACT
This sequence comes from Clavulina sp. PMI_390, assembly GCA_015039315.1. Classification (NCBI taxonomy): domain Eukaryota; kingdom Fungi; phylum Basidiomycota; class Agaricomycetes; order Cantharellales; family Hydnaceae; genus Clavulina; species Clavulina sp. PMI_390. The sequence goes on along the minus strand of WIDE01000027.1, from coordinate 124,958 downwards.
GGCAACAATGATTTGCGGGATCACGAGTCATCATTGCGACATCACTATCATTGATAGATAATAGTAGATGCCAGCAAGTTGTGAGAATAGCGTATCTCCAAGTACCATTGCTGATCAGTGTCAGCTGGTCCGGAGCGCAAGCCCTGAGAGCACACGGCGCATTCTCCGAGACCGCGGGACTAGACTCGTTCCCGGATCGTCGAGTTTGTTCGTTGGGGGGCTAGGCCGCGTGTGTGGGGAAATCGAAGACGAGCCCGATCCTCCTTGTCAGTGATAGACCGCACGCGCTAATAAACAGCCTGAATTTATTATGGAAAACATGTCCCCAGGAAGCTTCGCGATAGGAGCATCGGCGGAGGCGAAGAAAACACTCACTGTCACTGTCAGTGATTTAGTAACAAAAGTAAGGCTCGCCGACTGGCCAAGATTCCACTCCGTGCGGCTGGCGGCACTTTATACCTCGCATGAATCAGATCGTTGGCAACTCTCTAAAAACGAACTACGTCAGTGAGCATGGCTAGAACGTTATATGCGAAACGCACCAGTCACCGATCTTGCCCGTTCGCTTAGCGCGGTGTGAACAAGACGACCAAACCTGGGACATGCCACATCATCATGCGCATCATCACACGGCCGAGGCCCGTATCGCATGTGGATGATGAGAACGTTTGATTTTGCATCACTCGTGATGAGCAGGAAGCATTTGAACCCATTACATATGGAGTGGGATACTTGTCACGGACGGGAGTGTGGCGGCTCAGCGGCGTCTTTGTAAATTGCATCCTTTCATTAGTTCGAGTGCTATCAGCGTCAGGACATGAAGAACTGAATATTAGAACGTGTACCTAGTCCCGCCGAGGGTTTTGTGGGGCCGGGTCCCTCCTTCACCCCCTTTCCGACTTCATAGACGAATGTAGCCACCAGATGAACAAGAAAGGGCAAATGATGCCAAAGGTAAGGTGGCTCGCGAATGTTGCTTGAGCGACGGCTGTCAATTTCGGATATGCCCAACTCCCCGACGGTGGCGTTATACCTCACATGTAATGACTTTAAGTCTATTCCCCGAGATATGATTGCACCGTTGCGGCAAGAGGCGAATATTTGGACATGAAAGTAAGATATGGTGCAAGTTATGAGATGAATGGGGAGAAATCGTCTCGGTAAGATTTGCGTGCTTATCATAGTGAGGCTGTATCGGATGCGCCCCAGCTGGGTCCACTGGAGAAATTGAATATTAGGGCCACACGTCGCAATGAGCTCTCAATGATGAAAAGTCGATAGAGACTCGCCTGCGCTAGCGAAATCAGGTATAAAAAAAGCAGACATCGATTGTAAACGCCGTTCACTCTGTTTATTGCCTCATCGAACGTCTCCGGGGGGTTCTAGATTCAGGTTGGCTGTGTAGCACAATCGAGCCGCCGCCCAGCGCCAGCACAATCGAGACCGGGCAGATCTGTTAGAGAACCATAAACCATGGGGGGTATTTCCATGATCCGGCTCACTATCTGTTCAACCTGCATTGACGCAGTCACACTACTCTCGAGGTCGCTAGATTCCGACGCCTCCCTTCCCTCGCACTCGCTAATTACGGGGGCCGCCGTACAATCAGGAATTGTATCGTTGGAGCACTTCCATGGAAACCAGGAAGAACGCGGGGGGGATCGAGGTCCTCTGGTACACGTCAAGACGGCGAGTTCGAAACACATTACCGTGATGGCACAGAAGAGCATCTGATATTTCGACAATAGGAACAGAAATTGGTCATAATATTGAAAAGCAGCGAGGTTTTTCCTGGAGAACTCCCCAAGAAACGCAGTGTTGAGATTTTCTCGTCACCTACCCACCCGGTGTGGGGAATCACATGAATGGGAATGCACGGGCATATGCTTGACATAAAGGATCAGAAGAGGAATATAAGCCTCTGATTGAGCAGATAGTCCATGCGGGCTCAGAGAGGTGGGAGATACTGATAAGCTGACGATGCACGAAGCTGTGAGAGCGTGAGAGAGTTGGTGTGCAATCGGCGACTCCACCTCCACGCAGCCGAGGGAACGAAGGGGGAGATCCGAGAACACTGACATCGAGGCCAATCAATAGAGGGGAGAAGGAATGGCGATTCTGATTCTGCGCGCTCCTTCCTCAGCGCACGTAACTCCACGGATACATGTGCGTCAGCGGGGACGAAGGGAGTGGGAGCGCTTGTAAAACGTAAATCTAGACACCATTCATGATGGGCCGATTTGATGGAAGCAAGCGGATGCAAAAGATGTTCGGATCATGGGAGTTGAGTGTGCTCTGCGAGAGTTCAGAACCAGGCACATGCAACTGGCCCCTCACGCGACCCGCTGGGACAAGCGGGGGCTTCGGGGTTTGTGATGCGGGATGAATGGACGGAAGATATCAAGGTACGACCAGTATGCATCGGCCATTTGGTTTCCGAACTTTTGTAGTATTGAGGATGAGAAGTGGACTGAGACATTGCGGCCAAAAGCCAGAAGAAGCAGATTAATAGTGATGGGAGTGAGACAATATGCTGCGCGGTGGACACGGCGACACGGGGGGCTCTATAGAAGCGTCATAGACAGCCTCCACCGCCGAGCGGTTTGCCCTCTCCAACGGCCAGAAGAGGCACGTTGCTGTTTCGTGCAACTGGAAACGCTTACCACGTGGTTACACGGTAGCATCTGATTCTGTTCTCAAGGTCAAGGATGAGAGAGAAATTGACAAGCGGTCGAGGATAAACGTATGAGCCAGAGAAGATGCTCTCTGTGAACGTCGCAACTCGCTAATGTGTGCGCGCTTAGTAGGTTGTGCTTTGTTGACTTCCACACCGAGGCAAGGTTGCTTCTTCCGCTCATCTCACGAAACGAACGCTCGCGGAAACATGAACTCCAAGTTGCACTTTTGTTATCGCTTTCGTTGTGGCTCCTTCCAAGCAATAGATATTATCATTACCTCAGCACAACGCGAGGGAGATGCTCATTCGTCCCGTTCCTGGAACTTTTGTGCTAATCGTGGTGCCTGAACAGCCTGAGACATTCGTTCCTCGACCTCAACACCCCGCACTTCCTCCCTGACACCTCCATGCATCTTATACCAGCTATTCCGCCCATCTATAAAGCCAAACTACACTCTCTTCACTGCTCCCCAGCCCATGATTCATATTAGATGACCATGACCGGTCATCATTCATCTTGATTGGCCTCTCCTGATTAGCCAGATCGACCACCGCTCCGCTTCTCGACCTTCGAAGCCACCGGAGATAGTCAGAATCGCATAGGCGGTCTGGCAGGCCCAAATCGACCACAACGTCCGATCGCGCCCCTACGTCACCAGCCCGTGGCCAATCAGTGTCCTCCCCAGCCCATTTTTCGATCGAGGGCCTTCCTCTATTGCTTTTGAGCCTGATTCTTTCATCTATGGGAATGAAGACTCGGGCCCAAATCTCCTTCTTGCCTTTCTTGGGCCCTCTTTGGGGTCAGAACTCGCAATGGACGTGGTGCGCGCCATAAGGTCGATTACTATACCTGGATGACCTGGGATGCGAATCCTGGCCCAAAAAAAGTAATCAATGATTGACAATGATCGCACGCAATACACATTCAGGCTGCTTCGTTACCATATCTGAAAGTCTATAGGACCAAAGCCGATCATGAGCTCGCCATCGACGCTGGGAGCATTCTTGGTCGTTCTCAATTGGCGACATTTATGTACTCGATTCAAGCTTAACATCGATAAGCTTGACCCGCAATCGATCTTTGGTGGGTTATTTCAAGGTTTTGAGGTCTGGAGATTGAAGTGGTTGGGCGGATATGCAACTAGGCCAAGCTCGACATCTATCCCAATATATATATTTAGTCTGTCAGCCTTTTTCAACCATGGATCCCATCAAAATCGAACGATTTGCCTTTGCCACTGCAGCTCACGCTTCCCTGCGGCGGTGAATGGTGTATAGATGACTCAAGTTGACGACAATGCTCGCCGGAGACCCTTCACAGCTACATTCTCATATGGTGGCTCACTCTCAAAATAAAGCACGCGAAGAGGCGCAAGCACAAAGTCAGAGCGATAAAGCGGAAGGTCCGACAGATCGATAAGAGTGAGAGCAAAGAAGCGATTGTGCAATTCATTGTGCGTCCGATCCGTTATGATTGTGTGGTTGTGTGTCTATGGTACTGAAGCTAATGCGCGGCAGGCAAATAAAAGCTTTTTTTGGTGTGTGGAAAGGAACATGCTATGGACGAAAACGGATGGGACGTGGGTAACATCGTCGTGATGAAAGAAAAAGAACAAGAGGAGAAAAAACGAATTCACTTTGGGACACGAGAGAGCAAAAAATGATAAGTTATTGCAAAAAATATATTCGGTGAGTCAAACCGATTGATCAATCCAACCAAAGCAAGCCCAAAGCCCCAAATGCAGCCGAGTGGCAAGAAAGGTAGAAGAACCAGATGAGATCGAATAGACGAATGGAGAAGAGAAAAGAGAAGAGAAATATTTGGCGATTGGAAAGCGTTGATTATGGTGAAGGGGGCTAAAGGAAACAAAAAAAGAGAAGCAGCCGAGCCAAAGCGATAGCGGGGTGCGTGTGCTGTGGAGCCAAAGTGGAGTGGTATTGGGGGACATTTTGCCCGTAACGATAGCGGAGATGCGATGCTGATGATGCGGGATGCGGATGCGGAGACCGAGAGACCGATGATGCGATAACATGATGGAGATGATGATGGAGAACTGGATATCAGATGGGGCGAGAACGAGCAAACCGAGAGAAGAGCAGAGAAGGAGGAAGGATAGCCCATCATTATCAATGTGCCCGCACAAAGGAAGGGCTCGGACTGGAGAGAGGGATCATCGCACGGGTCGTAGCGTCCCTCCCCGATCTCAAGAGCGTAACGAGCTCTGATCCGCCCGTACCGCGAATGGGTTCCTTGAGCGCTGGACCTGCACACCCGAGATTACGCACTACGGGGATGACGGGAGCAATGGGTGGAGCGAGCGATACGCCCGAGACGGGGCACCGTCCGGTTGCGGCCAACAAGTCAGCGTCACCTTCAGCTTCTAGGCGCGCGAGCATCGCCGCGACGGGGCAACCCGCTGCTTTGGCCTTGGCGGCCTGCGATTGCTCTTGGGCGTTCTCCTGGGCCTCGACCTCCTTGAGCTGTGCGGCCTTTTTAGCCTGTGCGACGACGTAGACGCAGGCGATCTTGAGATGGGCGTCACGGAAGCGGCGGAGGGCGCAGACTGCATTGTTGTATTGCTTAATTACGTCTTGGGCAGCAGCAGTGAAGGCGGGAGTGGAGGAGGTCGATTGCGAGAGGGAGACAGCAAAGTTGCGAACATTGTGGGTATTCGAAGAGAGGTGGTTCAGGAACGCGCGATGGGGGCCTGGAATATATTTTTGCATCCTGGAAAATGAAAAGTGGTGGAGAGAGATGGTTTAGAGTCAGATTTTCATGTAGCTCCGATCGGTTTCGTAAAAGGCAACTCGAATGCAATGCATGCAATAGGCAAGCGCGGATGATTCGCGCGTGTGTAGCATTGACGAGCGAAGCTAAACGACAAAGAAAAAAAAGCTCACCTCTGCATGAACAGACGATCATTTCCCTCGCGTGCCTCGACTGGTGTCCGAAGACTCGACTCATCCGCATTGCGCTCCATCGCGTGGTCCACATCCAAGAACAGATCAAACGCATGCATCAATGCGCTCTGGCCACCACTTGGTCCGCTCAAGTTGGTCCACTCGCCACTAGCAAACAGATAGTGCAAAGACGACGAGGGAGTGTCCGAGACGCCCTCGTAGACCCAGGGTGTGTGGCCCGAGGACGAGCCGCGGAACCACGGCCTGATTTGGTCGTAGAAGACGCGCGGTGAGCAGGCGCCGTGGCAGCCGCGCAGAAGGTCGGTGAGATCAACGACCATAGCACCAATGGACGCAACAGAGGCTGCGATGGTGCGCAGGCTCTCCTCGGACTTGATCCTGCCAAAGCCGAAGGGAGTCGAAGAGGAAGAGGGTGCATGGAGCTCGTTGTAGACAAGGTTCTCATAATCGACCATGTTGGAGAGAGCGGGTGTGCCGTAGAGCTCAACGTTGGCGCAGCATTGGTAGAATGCGTCCTCGTCGTCGGTGCCGGTGAATGAGGTGAGGCTCCGGAGGTTCCCCGGTGCAAGGGGCTTGGAAGGATCGCGAGCGACGATGTTCCAGTTGACCGTGTCGGCATAAGTGAGGATGGGTGTGACACCGAGTTGTGCGGAGGTGATGCAGAGTGGGACAGCGATGGGAGCAGGGATGACGGGTGGTTCTGAGGGAGGGAGGGAGTGGATGTAGAAGTGTGCGAGGAAGGCGAGGACGTGGTGTGCTCTCCGCTGGTGCTGGATGTTGCGGGAGAGAATGTCGGTGGAGAGGACAGGCATCTAATGCAGCAGAAAGCCAAGTAAAGTAGACAAATTTATCAGTCAGTTACCAGCCACAATTATGCTATTTTTGTCAAGAGGCAAAAGGATATACAGCCACTCACATCGCGAATGGATTGCCGCCAGGCTTCACTCGATGCGCGCTTTGAGAGCGCGTCGGCAGAGGTGTCCTCGCCTAGGCTAAGGACAGACTCGTGCCCACAGTTGACAAGATCTAATGCACGCTCCCAAGCATCGTAGTGTGCAGGGAGGCGTGCGCCGATGGTACCAGGCATGAAGCCTGTTGAGGCATTTGCATCGTACTCGGCGAGGTCGACGGCTTGTTGCTGTTGAGGGTTAACGGATGATAGAATTGAATTGTCAAGTTGGGAATTGAAAGCGTGTTTAAGGCCCAACCAACAACTTGCCTGTTCAGAGGTGGAGATGGTAGAGGTAGAGGTGGAGGGCAGCCCAGCACAGGATGCTTGGGCGTATGCTAGGAAAGACGATGCGGCCGATCCAAGGGACCTGAGGAGAGATTGTGCCGATGCAACCATGGCAGAGAGGAGTAGAGGCGGTGGTGTTGGGGGAGAAGGAGGAGGAGGAGATGGTGATGATGTAGAGGCGAGATGAGTGCGCTTTAATATGTCCGCGAGCATCTAATCACTAGCTGGGTGCTCGGGGCAGGTTACCAGATAGGGCGGCCCAAGCCATTAGACTTGGGTTCAGTTTCCTTGTCACGGTCCCGGTGGGTGTGCTGCTACTCTGTGTCTTTTGGGCCTGTGTGTGCAGTAGAGTCGCCGTACCAGCCAATATTGCCCCGTTCGAATCCAGTCCCACATCTTTTTTCACCACACCCCTCGAAAAGCGCATTCACATACCTCGCTTGCCCCGATTTCACCAGAATATCCCACGAGCCTTCGCCAGTAGCTCACCTATTATTTTGCACCGTAAACATCGGCCTAAAAAGGAAATTCCTGTCTGAGTGCGCGTGTTCCGCACCACTCAGCTGGCCAAACAAACCCGTCGCGGTGGGCCGCACTCCCCCCTCACCCTCCCAACCACCGCGCTCTCCTCGTTCTGTCTCCTTTCCAACAACACGGGTTTCGCCCTTTTTGGTCCAATTCCCCTCCCCGCTTTTCACCCCGATTCTGCATTCTTTTCTCTCGCTCACCTTTTGAGCCGCCGGCTTTCCCGTTCCACCACGAGTCTCTTGATTATTCACTCACTTCCTTGCGCCTCCAAATCCGATGCTGTCGACCCACCCATCCAATTCTATAGGGCAATATTGTATGGGATCAGCCAAATTCCTCCGCTATTCATCCTAACCCCGTCAGCGATCATTACTACTACCACCCATTCATACACTGGCAACACACACTCCCCAGCGCGGGTGTCCCCCCACTATCTACAATCACTTACGACGAGGATGCTTGAAACACACATCAGCACGGGCCAGTCCCACCCCACTTTCCTTGTTCCTTCCGCCCAGTCTCACCCGCAACTACCCAGCTCGTCAATGTGCCTCACAACAGGTTCGATCGCGACCCCTCAGCCGTCTCGAGAAAACTGATTCATTTCGTCCACCCACCATTTTTTTTGATGTCCTGACGCCGTCTGTCTGTCCGTCCCTGGTACTACCAGCGCATTGACACATTTTGCTCCCCGACAGCCATGCTTCGAAATAGCTCCTGCTCCACCCACCACTGCTCCGATCCGAGTTCGCCCTGCCTGCCCAACCCACTCACTCACTCCATCGCCATGCATGGGCCCCCTCCCTCGATGGGCAATTCATGGTACATCCGGAACTTGCGCCACCCAACCCCAACGGACTGCTTTCAACTGGCTCCACTTGCTGCCGCCACGCGAGCAATATATCGCGAGCTACATTATCTCAGGTCGTGTCTCGCGTCGCGTAAACGCAGCTGATTTCACGCGCGCTGCACTCAGTCCACAAGGCCACTGCTTCTAGTGCTCATAGCGGCTGATGATAATAAACTTGCAGATAGTCTTCCTCGCCTCACAGTGTCGCAAGGTGAGCAACCACCCCCATCGCATCGCTCGTACATTCTCTTCCTCAAGATTGACCACAGTCAACCGTCTCCATCGTGACTATACTATGCCTTGAAGACTCTGATTCCCTCTGTTCTGCTTCGAAGCTGGCCCAAGTCTCGGCACCAAAAAAAATCTCGCTCTGTGCATGTCCATCCATATCGTCCCAGAAAACTCAATCAGTCAATGTTCATCAGCGAGCGATCATCGATAAACCTCGTGTTAGTTCTTCTTCTAGCGCGTCCACCTTGCCGACCAGTGCCTGCCTGCGCGCTTTTTCGATTTCCGGGGCGTAGCTCTAATAGAATAACTATCCTGCCTTGCTTCTGCCTCGCTTTGCCTGCCTCTTTGGGCCCGCAAGGCGCCCAGCTCCACATCGATTTTCGACTTCGTCAGCTGGATGACGGACGAGACAGCGGCCCCTGACCGCCCGAGGACGCCTGACTCACTGGCTGGCTTACTGGGTCACTAATTGATATTCTCCCCGCGCAAGATCCATCATCCGAGGAGCAGAGCGCTGAATCCTCAAACCCGATCACACCGAGGCCAAAAAATTTAACGCTCGCGCTTTGCTGCTGATTTATTGCATCAAAAGAAGCCAAAGCCACGCCACGCCCTGGTCTTCTTTTCGGTACCTACTCGGTGGTGATGTCATTGCCTTGGCCGTTCTTCCTCGGTCCTCGTGCCCGTGCCACCTTGTCATCGAGATAGGGGACAGGGCCAAATCATTGGTCCCAAAAGAAGCGGCGCGCACTATACTTTTTCGCGCGAGGGCGGACCGAAGGATGCATGGTATGGGTATGATTCTTCAACAGAATGAATGAAAACAAGGTAGAACGTCAAGTCAGCTGATAGTCTTGCGATCAAAATAGCAAGAGGGAGAGAGGGAGCGATACTTTCTGATTGCAGCCGCGTGGGCGCGGAACCGCTCCCCGGGCTTGGGCTACTCAGGTTTCCTTTTACTTGCTGCTTGCAATACTCTGCCCCAATGATTACACTGTGGAAGAGCTCCCTCAAATACGCCGAACCAACTTTGAGCACCGGATAGCGGGTAGTATCGTCAAATTATCAATGCACCGCCCAAACACTCCGGGTTTGGACCCACATTTGGCCAGAATCTCGGCAACATCTCTAATATTCCCGTCTATCTAATGCAACATCGGCACGTCTGTTTACGCTGAATAGTTAGCCTTTCGCAAGAAATTTGGACCCTATTTCACTTAATGAACTACGATAACCAGAGATGGCGATATTTCATCTACTGTCAATACCATAGCAATGTGCCTATGAACATGATTATCCCCGCCCCCGCCCTACGCATGCTGATTCATTAACAACCCCGCGGCAGACGCTGAGATTACTCCATTCGTTCGGCGACGAGTGCTTAATTATGCACCCTGAGTCAGCCTGCACATCCCGATCGGACCTGCAGATGCGTTCCGAATCTACCTACATAAGCGACAGACGGACCACCTGATGAGAGATTGCTATACTACAGCCAAGCATGAAATGTCGTTGGGCTATCGTATGATCAATTCGTGATCATGATTCAGCAGCCCGTACCCGTGTCCGACGCCATCGTAGCTGCTTTGTCTCAATCTGTTAACTCTATGCGGCGACATCCCAACCCCTCGCAGTTCCGATATGACGCTGATCTCCAATCTCCGGTGCCATGCTTGGTATCAGGTGATGCATGGAGCGATGAGGCTCGCGTATTTTCAGAGTTCAAGAGACTGGCCCCTCAGAATAGGCTTCCATGATGTAATTGGTTCGTTTGAATTCGCTTGTTCTGATGGTACCTTGGAGATTGCCAAAAATCTTCTCTGATCCCTTCATGTTCAGGATACTGAAGGCTTGGCTAATAAAAAGTCTCGTACAACTTCATTCCTTGTTGCTCTTCTGAATGCTTATTAGTCTCTGGCTGATTGATAATTAAGATGAAATCAAACTCATATCAGTCATGCTTCTCCGTACAGAATGAGGAGCTCTGCCAGGCCCCCTATCTATGAGAGTATTGTGACTCCAGGGTATCCCAGGTCATCGACGAATTATGAAAAGGTGGCTGGCAGACGAACCTCCTATCCTTCGGTTCAGAACACCTTCTATTTGCCTCATTTTTTATTGAGCGACGCCCCCAACGCCCCGAGGTTAGGCGAGCCGGCGACGGCGCGGAGCGATTCATGAGATGGCTGGCTGGATCCCTGAGTCCCTTAGTGGCGGCACGCAGTTCTTCACTCGATCTATTTTCTCCCTTAATGTCTCCCTCTGTTTTGCTTCCCTGTCCGAATTTGCCTCGGATTGGAAAATTGGCTCTTTCCTCTCGCGCCGGTACCTAGTCCAAACTTTGCTCGCACTTGGCGTAACTACACCGAATCCGAGACAATCCCGCGAGAGTCTACTGGCTAGAATGCCGTCTTACCCCTCAAATCTCGTCAGTGTCTGGTTGATTCTCCGACAATGTGTGACAGACAGGCCAGCTTCTTGATCTGCTTCTTCTCGGCGAAAGGATAGCTTCTTGTCCTTGTCGCTTTTTCTCTCGCTGTCGGGCGCCGACTCGACTCGAGTGTGTCTTGTGCTACGGCAAAGAATTCACCGAGTTCCGGCCTTTATCGATGAGGGAGGGAAATTTCATTTACCTCGCTGAACTGCCTTTGCTCCTACTCTTCCGCAATGATTGTTGTTGGCTGATCCATTTAATGAAGAAATGACACCTGCCACCCCCAGAACACTACGCGCATCTTGTTGAGGCTGATGATTGGGGTTCTCAAGTGCTTTTATTCTATCTCAGTTAGTTGTTCAGAGATTTCTTGACCTCAGGAATACCTATTGTGTTGACCAAGGTGTAGGCGCTCATCTTTGGTGGCCGGGTTCTTCACACGCAAAGCATCCCTCGACATGCATAACCTGGTATCGCACGCTGACTTACTCCTTGCTGATCATCATCCCCATCGCACTACCGGACATCCTTTTTACGCGGAACTGATTCGCGTACCCCATCACTGCCATGCTTTGGCCAATCTTTTCTCGGACACTCTCACCACAATCAGGCCCATCATCCACATACAACAAGCGCATTCGGCAGGCTCGATAGACACCGGCGAATTCTCGCGAGTGACCAGCGTTTATGCAGGGAGCGATCATCGGGCGCCATGACATCACGACCTCTCGATGAGTCCTGTTCGATCTATGGGGTTGTTGCTCATCCCTGTCCTGCTCCGCCGAGGACAGATCCGTTCTAGGTATCCCCAACGGCACCATCTGTGGCTTCAGAGATCTCTGGCCGAGGACAACGAGATTCATCTAACTTTGCGGCCTTGACAAGCCCCAACCTTGATCCACCGAACTACGGGTAACGCGAAGGAGGACCCTACCTCCTGAATGAGGTGGCTCCTTCCTCAATCTACTTCGTCATAGTGGAGGAGTGCTCACCCACCGAGAGCAGATTGACTTCCTCGCTCTCGTGGGCTAATCGAAGGTAGTTCTTACTCAGGAGAATTCTCCGGATTCCCGATGATATCCGGCGAGCTAGCACTGGTTTTTCTAGTAGTGTGATCATGACCTTCCTCCGAAAAAAGCGTCGAAAATTTTGACCCAGGATCTGTGGTACAAGCCCCGAGAGAGAGAAGCAGAGCCATTATCGGCCTCAAAATTTTTCCTACGTTCGCTAAGCTTCTTCCGCATCCATTTATGTGTGGGATTCGATCGGTCAGTATTGGGTGGCGGAGACGGACGAGCAGTAGATCCCTCCACCCCGATTGCTAAGTGGCGACGGCGCATCATTACCGGCTTGACAATGCCACGAAAGCAGCTCTAAATCTAGATAGACGCCGCCTCAGATGTTATCTACATGAAACCCTAATACTTGGTGGTCCAGAGCCTCAGTCATATGCGCGTGCATCCCAAGGGTGAGCCTCGGGTCTCCCCGTTCATGTATCATGGGTCCCTACGAGGAAATTAGCGCGTCATTCGCTTAACATTAGCATGTGCGACCGCGTTTTCGTTACATGTCGCTGCTCTTTTTGCTGGCTTTTGCGATGGCAGTGTCGGCGACCTAGCCTGATTTGAGGTCGGATCTCCGGTGATTTTACTTCTGATTACGCCGCAGTGTGGACAATCATCCTGGCTCTCGTCGTTCGAAATGGTCTCGACTTTCTCTCTTCACCCGGTCTCGATGGGCTTGCACCACGCCCAGCTGTAATGCACTTGCTAGAGTGGCCGACTACCCCATAGTCCACCGGTGCTGCGAATCCTATCTTAATGTTTGTTGCCGGCCCATACACCAGATCGCGGGATATGACTCAAGGGCAATGATACGGTGTGGCAGTGCTCGCCGCAAACCGCCAATCCTTGGCCGCTCATCTCATTCGTTGGTTGCTGAACGGTGTGGACTTTGTTGTCCTGTTCTTTGCCACCTTATCCATATGCCCTGCATGATAACCAAGGGCTTTGGAAGCGCAGAAGTGTCGTAAGACCGCGCTCTTGCGCTCAGCGCGTGTTTCCCAGCCGGAATCCCGGTGACATTGTTTATTTATTTGGTTACCCTTGAATTTTTGGACGCCATGGCACACGCATCCGACGCCGCCAGAGACTCCTCGGCTTCTAGACACCGAACGATGACAAAATCTTCGTGAGTAAAGTTATCAGGCTTGCTTCGCAAAGCACGGTTGTTGAAGCGACTTTCAGGCATGTGGACCTGTGTGTGATTCGCCCACTTGCGGTCTCCGATTACGCGCCCAGGGATTTGAGTTCCCGGAATCCCCAACTGGTACGAGAGGTGTTGTCTTGTGATATGTAATTGCACAAATATGTGTGTGAATACCTCGGCCTAGCGGTGATGTGCTTAGCGTGCAGCTAGCTGGGTTTGAACGGACCTCATGGTTGCGTTCCCTCAGTCATGATCATCGGCCACGTACAACTCCCGAGCGATCGAAGCGGCCAGTGGTGACGTAGGGTAGCTCTGCGTCATTGCGTATATGGATCGAGATCGAAAACGAAGTATGTATTAGCAGATTCTACGCTGGACCACAGGCTCCGGCGTGGATCATTCCACCTCGTGCCTGTGTGGTGGGTATCGCGCGTAAAGAAAGTTCCGTTTCACCTATAATATTGACGATATTAGGGTAGAAGATACTTCTCCCGGCAGAATCCACTCAACCCAAAGTCCAACTGTACTGAGAGTAGTCAATGGAAATGAAGGCCTAGACCGCTCTCACATGGTGTAAGCGTCACTCGCAGCGCGGCATGATGTGAAACAAGTGGTCAAGAGATGAGAGCTAATGTACAGGTCCCCGATCCTGACACAGTCATCGCCTGCCTTGGATATCAAGCCGCAGACCCGCGTAGCTGAACACAGGCTGGAACAAACTCAGGCCCTGAATCTCGAATCACTTGAAGATGAGGTAGTGATGAAGTCTGGGTTGTATTTTCAATACATCACAAAGAGGATTTGCACACAGATGGCCATTGGTCAATGCTGGAATTGAGTGGGGTCGGTGCCAACCGAGTCGGCGTAATGCATCATCAGTTCTCTCAAGCCAAAATGAAACGAGCGGATTGGCCAAGTACCATCGCGAGGTGCTCATGAAGGGGGAATTGCCTCAACCGCCCATGTCCGAGGAGGACCAAATTTGTGGGAAGTCTGTCATTTCAGGACGGAGAGAGGTTCGGGCACATCCTTAGAATATTTGTAGTGACGGGTATCTTCTTTGCAGCTGACACTATTCCGTCACTTCCTTTACGAAAACTCGCAGAGATTCAGTTGCCAAACGAGACAATCGGCGGAGCAGTCCCAGGAGAGGTACCGCCTTGTGCCTTCGAAGCCTGAAGGGAAGCTAGAGACACATAACTCGAAGCCAAATAGTCGGCACGTCAAGAGTCATATGAGACATTTTTGAACGCCCATCGTCAAAGTTCGGCAGCCTAAGTATCCGGATCATAGGATCGCAGCGACAGGCCAACGGACGGGGCGGAGGTAAAAGAGGGGGTAAGGGATACCTTGGGACCATTCTCATAGAACGATATAGTAGGCAATGTGCTATAGGAATCAATGGTGTTTAGCTGCTCGCGTGGTTGGAAATATTATTGTAATGATTGAAAAAGGAAAAGGGGCGGATCGTCTCGTGGGGTCTGCCTGGAATCTCTTCTGTATCATGGGTCCGGTGACGGAGATGCTGTGAGTGGGAACAAAATACAGTCCGCCAGCACAGCAGCGAATCACGTGAGTGACGATGTGCTGTGTGACGCCAACTTCAACGCGACACGTCACCCTCCAGCTCGATGTTGAGGCACGTCCAGTAAATCGAGCCCAAGCTGCCATCCTGACCTGTATACCTCATATTTCACTGGCTAGGCGGTCCTTTATAATCGTTTTTGCTTCTTCATTGGCTTGACTTTGTTCACATATCCGCATGTCGTCCATGACTAGCACTAGTTTCAGCACACCTATTGGCTACTGTGCTTTGATGAACCAGTTTCACATCTACAGTATCGGATCGCTAACTTAATTACATCCGCATCCAACGCTTCGTAAATTCGTAAAGTTCTGCGTTAATACCCTGCGCAAAAATACCCTCAATCGATGCATCTGCAGCCTTAAATCAATGTCACTGCTCAAGCTGTGAGGTAGATCTTGATTCGTCGTCAGAATTAAGCTCATTGCGGCCCTTTGTTTCCAAACAGTGAGCCTTCGTCCGGCAAATCATTGGCCGCCGCTGAGATGTTGTAGCTCATCGCTCCAGGTACCCTAGTCATCAGCAAGCCGGATGATTGACAGACCTTGCACCAGGTCATTCGATGTAACCTATAGGCTACCTCAAATTGGCTCGTTTAACTATAGGACTCTGGCTCTCTACATTCTGTTTGTTTCTTTCGCAACTAGGTCTAAATCCTTGTGTCACTCCGTCCGCCGTGGTTTCAAGTATCCTAACCCATCTAGATCAATCAGGCAGTACAAACGGCGATCTTGAAGGCCGGTAAGACCGTATGGTTGAGATGATGCCACGTATGCAAAATTACAGCTGAGTGCCTGTGACAACAGAACACCTACGGCCATAAGTGCCTCCAACCCTTCGGTCTGCGCACACACCGGGAACAAAACTTCTTAGATCAAAAAGACATCCGAAGCTACATCGATTCGGGGCTTAACTCTCCGCTTGAGTCTGTTGCGCGGAGGTGTGAACACGGGGACGGCGTTCTATTCGAGTGATGGTGCGTAGAAGGCCTATCCTTGGGTTGCCGGGTGGTCAGCACTATCACGCGAGGCTGAATCGTCAGACACAACTTGCAGAAAAAAAAATCGCCGAGCCTATACTCTCCCACGACCCCCCACGGCTTTCAACCAGAAGCTAGTATCAAAGAACTGTGCGAGCCGAAGTTCTGAACCCGTCAGTTCCTACAACAGAAGCTTTCTAGAGTTTTGAGAGATCTTCTTGGTCAATATCTGCGGTGATTGGGTATGTTTTGCATCAATGATTCGCCGAAATTTAGAGATAGTGCAAATAGTATCATTTTGTCCTAAAAGGATAGCTGAACCTCAACAAACGCGATTTCTCAATTCTGATACAGCACAGGCACAAGCCCACCTTTCACGATCATATAACTAGTTTTGTGCTTTTAGTTATCAATAACCTTCGGGTTGTTGTACCTTGAGGGTAAGCTATAGCGTGAGGAAGATTCGCATGTAAGCCTCGGAGACCGAATGCCTGTTCGGCGAACATTACGTGCTCAGAACTGTACCCCGATGGTGATATCTGGCCGGAGCGAGAGAAGTATTCTCAATACTGAGCATACCTGGTCGTGCGCTACTGTCAAACTGATATTGTCGGCGTTCAAGGCAAACCGCTGCTCGGTCGGGTTCCTGTTGTCTCCGCAACCACTAAAAGATTTGGCAAAGATAGGCTATCAAAAGACCCTTTACCGGCGAATTTGCCTTCGAGTGTTCTTTTTTGATGTCCTGGCGCATGCTCGTATGCTGTCAACCAGCCGCGATCTTGGCGCGCTCATCGGAGCACTGGTCACGAGGTAAAGATATTGCCTTAAGCTGAAGGTACAGACATAAGATCCACTAGATGGTTCAGGCACATTAAATCTTCTTTGTGAAGTACAAATCCTGCTCATCGCCGTTTATGGATAGATTGGGGAGACGACGCGCGTAATGGCAAAGCAGTGTACACACCAGTAAATAAGCCCTCGACCTGTGCCCGGCAACATGGTGGAAGCGAAAAGGCGCTCAGGCGCGTTCGCAGTACTGAGTATGGCTTCTCCTCTTTCAGCCTTCAATGTTATTTGACGTGATGAATAGCCTTCTTCCTCTCGACTACCTTCTTCGCGGTTCTCTCACTCCGAGCGCACTATGGTGAGTTCGTGCATCGCTTGAGTTCATTGCATATTAATGATTCGCTATTCGCTAGCACTTCCATCTCCACAAAGCGATTTGTAAGCTTCATTACGGATGCAATAACATCCGACTATTTTGATTGAGCATTTGCCCAGGATAAATAATACGACTGGTCTCCCACAACTATGTATGTGGATTGATGACATCTTGCCATACTGCTTATTTATTAAATTAACTTGATTCGTTCGTCTTTTTGTTCAGCTGAGACCAACATACTTCGAAACACTCGTCATCTTTCTGAAGGCATCGGCTATCGTATCCCCGGGACCCTAGAGCATGCCTTAGGAGAGGAGTGGCTTCTCCAGGAGCTTGCAACTCTCAAAGCGCATTGCGACAAACTGGCCAGCGTGGCTGATAGGAGTATTGAATGCGAGATGCAGCGTCAACAGGGTTCTGGTACACACAGGTGAGTGGGTACCATACCCAAGACACACGAATACCTAACGTCAAATTTATTTACTATCCCCGGAAGATTCGACATGATGGATCGGCGCGTATACAAAAATTATGTCGACCTGTCCAACGTCGTGTTCCGAATATCCAATGGCAGCGAGGCCTCTAAGCAGCATGCCATCCTCTTGAACGGGCATCTCGTAAGCGGCAACCATCTCATGAATTGATACAACTCCATCTGAAGCATAAGGGCTAGGATTCAACCCTTCCTAGTCCTGGGGCTGCTGATGATGCACTTCCTTGCATGATCATGCTAGACAGCATCCGCGTGTTGCTCGATAGTCCAGATTGGACGCCACAATATGCCGTCATTTTCTGTGAGTCATCAACGACGGCGTCTCCATTTACGCATTATGCTTAGGACGCTCTCATTAGTGTGGAACAATGCAGAAGAATCCCTTCAGGATGGCTCGCATTTATTCTCAACTCAGCATGAGTGGGCTCCAACGTGCGCTCTCAGAAAGGTCTGATAACTCAATACGATACTAATAAGGCGGTTTCAGATCGCGGGCTGTCATTAATCTGGAGGGTGAGATCCGATCTGTGAACTCGTCTTGCACCCCACTCTGAACATGCTCTAATGTTTAGCTGCCGGCGTTTCGGGACCCGAGCTTCTATTCCAAGCCACATCGGAAGAGATGATCGAGGCATATTCGAAGGTCCCCTGGTGAGGCTAGATGCAAATCACCAGTTGTAGGCGTCGAGCTTATCCATCCTTCCCAGGCCCTATGGCACCGTGTTGGCCAATGACGTATTCAGCAGCGGCATTATTCTCTCAGAGTAAGGTGGAGTCTTTTGTCGTGTTGAAATTATTCCTTACTGCTTTCCCTTTCTTGGCAGCACCGATTTCCGCCAATTCCAGGAGTATGGAAACTTGACGGGTCTCGACGTACGTTTTGATGGTTTCAGGCACATTAAGATTGCGTGCTCACCTTACCCGATCACCAGATGGCTATCGTAGGAGATTCGTATGTTTACCACACCCGAAAGGTACTGATACTCTATCTATGACGTTACTCTATTCAGTGCTCATCGTTCCCACAGGATATCGTTCAAAACATTGAACCAGGAGTGACACAGGCAAGCAGGCAAAAAATCCAAAGCCCCAAAACCTGGGTTGCATCTAATGCTTTTGTTTTTGGCACGGATTCTCTAGCACATGGCGGAAAATGTTCTCGCTCTCATTAAGTATCTTGCGTCCTCTGAATCACCACTCCCTCGCATGAAGGATTATTCGCCACCTCGCACCACCTATTTCTCTCTGCTTGGAAAATACTTCATCATGTGGAGTTTCGGTACTGCTAGCATCATGTACAACACTTTCCTTGTTCTCTCCATTCTTCTCCTTCTGGCACTCCCTCCGAAGGTTCCAGCAACTACGCATTTGGTTTCTCTATTTGGAATCGTGGCGAGTCTCATAGCCTCCGCTTTGACCACTAATGCAGTTGCATTCATCATGAAGGGACTTTTGGGGAGAGGACTATCGTGGTTCGCACGAGCCTGGTATCCACTTGTTCTATACGGCCCAGCTGCCTTGTTTGGTGCGTTGATCCATTTCGGCCCTCGGCACATCTAATAATGGAGATTAGGTCTACTTCTTGTCCAATATATGCTGCGCAACCTCGTGCCACAACCCAGTCAGTCGGTCGTGGAATACAGTACCTTTTCGATGCTGCATCTCTTCTGGCTTGGACTGGCTTCACTTGGCCAATCTTTTGGTATTGGTAGCGCCGCCGTAGGGTTTTTGTGGGGCCTGTCAACATTTGGGGCCCTCGCCTTGCAGTATCTTTTGACCCGGGGCGCTGGGACGTCGCATACTTTGCAGGCCTGGATCTACGGGATCGCTCAAGTAGTCCCTGCCGTATACGGCTTCGAGCTTGGATTCTCCTTGCTTGATGTATTCGTGCCTTTAGTAAGTAATCTATACAGATCCATTTATTCGATCCGATATAGTAACCATCACCCCAATAGACTGGACGCATGGGCGAGGTTAGTAATATAATCCACAGGACGACTCTTGCGTCACACATACTTGCTGACAACCTGCAGTAAACCAGGAGGCCCCAGCTGAGCACATCGTTGCAACCATTGTTTCTATTGTCGTTTTCCTCAGTGTTCCAAGTTCTTTGTCCCTTGCACACCAGCTCTCAAAAAAACACCTCCGTCGCGTGTTACAGGCCATTTTTCTGCTGACCATCTCAGTCGCAGCAATTTTTGCATCTGGCATAATTCCTACCTTTGATGAATTACACCCTCGTCGTTTGTTCGTGTTGCACTCCGAAAACGTGGGATTCTCACTTCTCCCAACTGCTCGCTTGACAACTAATCGCTTATGGCAATAGATCTTTACCGGTGATCGAAGCCTCCATTTTGCCGTGGCAGACTCTGCGCCAGAATTCCATGCCCTCGCAGAGGAGATGAGAGCAAATTTTGGCGAGAGTGGTGCGCCACTCAATTCTGTTGTGATGAATGATCGGAATGGTACAGCACCCTACCATTTATTTCTGTTATCTTGCTCTACGCGCTAAAAAAAACTTATACAGCCGATTGGGATATTCTGTATCCATTCAGCCAGGTGAGTTTTCGTCTGAACCTTCGATGTGTTTAGTGACTGATTGTACCACATTGACAATACTTTATGACAGTTTCTCACTCCTTACGATCTCAAACTCCCATCTCCCGAGCCCACATACACTTCCGAATGGACAGGATTTGTGCTTCAGACGACGAATGACGTTTGGCATCGCTCGAACAACACTCGAACACTTACGATCACTATCGATCACCCTGGTCTCATCTGGACAGTCATGGCTTTCGACGCACATGTTCTGGCATGGTCCTTAGACAACAACCCTCTCACACACTATGCTCGACATCATATCAAAGAGGCATCATTCTATGGCGTAGATCGTTGGAGTGTAGATCTCGCTATCAATGCTACCACACCGGGGGAGAAGCCCCTACTTACGGTCGACTTCCAGGGCATTCAGGAGCGTGGGATGTGGCCTGCGAAGAGATCTCAGGGAGGAGATCTACCTGCTATGAAGCTATTTGCGGTTATGGATTCTTGGCTTGAGGAAAGGTTTGCATCTTCCTACGATACTCTCATGCTGGGTATTGCTGGCGGTGTCATCACACTATAGAGTAGATTATATTGAGTGTACTAATCAGAGATGAGCGCCAGAGTCATATATTGATATAGAAATTCTTCTTCGAACTCTCATAGATCCTATCTGACCAACCATTTCGGGCAAGCATTTAGAACATCATCAACTGAGGTGGGTAAAGTTTTTATTTGTATGCGCCGCGTCCACAGACATCAACATCCACAAGCGTTACCCATGTCATGGACTTCAGCGAGGACGACGACACATTCGAGCTCGACTCTGATGCTCTCAAGCAGCTTGATGCAATTGAGGCTGCAGCCAACGCGGTGCCAAATCAGCTGTTACCGCAGAAACCACAACCACAACCCGTTATGGTTCCGCCAAATATTAACGCGCGGTCTGATCGATTGGCACGCATAGAACGCGAACTCGCGCTACCTAAGACATCAAATAATATCAGGGCTAGCTCTGATAGCTCTTTGAGACCTTCTGGCTCAAGCTCAATGCAGAGCAGGTTCAAGCCCGCTCGTGCCGCGACCAGCTCTTTCCATAAAACGGCCCCACTTCCCTCCCGCCCTAATGGTGATGACGACGTTCCGACCGCGCCAAACTCCCCCACTGGAACCCCTAACACACTACCTTACGCCTCATCATCAAAAGCTGGGCCTTCTATGTCTCATCGCCCTGAGACATTGCCTTCGGACGACTCATTTATCATTGATCTCGAGGATATTGATCCTACCGAGGCAGAACTCGCCCAAATCGATATGATGTCGGAAGCAGTACTAGCTGGGAGGCCGATTGTCCCGACCAATCTTTTGACGCGACAGACCACACTCACAGGCGAGGTCATCCAGCAACCTGCAAAACGGTCCTTCACTCGAACGAAGTCAAATAACGCGTCAGCAGGAACCCAGAACCGCCCAGCAGTCCTCAAGGTGAAGACATGGAATCATCAATCCGCAGCCGCCAGGACTAAGCCAGGCGCAAGACGCGACAACGTGAAAGGCAAAGGCAAGGCTAAGGCCCGCGATGAGGAAGAGGAGGCTGATGTAGATGATGAACCTCCCCCTCCAATTCATGGTTCGTCGTCTTCCTTCTGTTTTGACTCATAGAGTTGACGTCCATGTAGATGGGTTAGTATTTATTCTTACCATCCCTATCCTTACCACCTGACCGTCAGTACGCTCCTTGACCGTTTTAATAGCCCAGTGAGTTGAAACTGTCATGTCCCTGGCCTTCATCTCAATGTTCGTATCATAGCCCCCCTCGATGGTCCTCAAATGTGATCCCGGCGCGATCCTCGAGTGGATATATCCGTTAAATCATTCTAAACGCGATTATCAATACAATATCGTGCGCAAAGCCCTGTTCGATAATACCCTTGTGGCGCTACCTACTGGATTGGGTAAAACCTTCGTGGCCGGGGTGATAATGCTCAACTGTACGTTCAGCAAGGCATCCATATTGGTGAGGGTTAACCCTAGGCTGTAGATTATCGATGGTTTCCTCGAGGAAAAATAGTGTTTCTCGCGCCGACCAAACCTCTCGTGGCTCAGCAGATCGAGGCTTCGCATCAGACTTGTGGCATCCCAGGCACTGATGCTGCAGAGCTCACCGGAATGGTGAAGGACGAAAAGCGGGCCGAACTGGTAAGCATGACCTGCTTGATTGTTGAATACCATTGATGCTAAATGTGCCCACAGTGGAAAACGAAACGAGTGTTTTACCTGACCCCACAAACATTCGTCAATGACCTCCGAAGGCTCCCAGACCTCGCATCGCAAATCGTGCTTATCGTAATTGATGAGGCACACCGTGCTACTGGTGCATACGCTTATGCCACAGCGGTGCGAGACATGATGATCCTGAATCCCCACCATCGTATACTTGCCCTTACCGCAACGCCCGGTTCCACTCGTGATGCCGTCCAAGCTGTCGTGGACAGCATGCACATCAGTCACATCGAGATTCGAGACGAGAACGCTCTTGACCTTAGGGAATACGTTCATCGTAAGGTCCAACACAATTTCCACCGTCTTTGTCTATATACAGCTGACATGTTGCGTCATAGCATCTCCAACAATACACTGTTGAGCTCCCTCAGCGGATAGCCGAAATCAACAATGCAATCATCAAGCTCATGGAGGTATGCATTTCACGATTACCTGGGCGGATTTGTTCCGGGTACTAACACGGCACCAGAAACTGGTTCCTGGTGTTGGACAATTCGTACCAGGAGCAGACATGCGCACGATGTCTGAATACCGGCCATTAGCTGCGATGAAAAATCTCGGTCCTGGTGATAGATGGGCGTTTGGCCCGTTGTCAAATCTGTCCGCTCTGGCTCGTGCACGGGAGTACTTGGTGAGAGCTTCCACCCGAAGTTTGAATCGTCAGGACTGACGACTGCCCTGTCTTTCCCCTCTCAGAATACTGAGAGTCTGGAAATGGCCTTTGACTCGTTCGAAACTCTAGCAAATGGTGGGACAGGAGAAAACGGGAAGCCCAAGCATGCTCAGAAAAAACTAGCCGCCGAACCTGCGTTCAAGGAAATTATGGAACTCTTCCGCAAACGGAAGGGCGAATCAACAGGGGGTATGATTCATCCCAAGATGGACCGTCTCCGCTCACTGCTTCTAGAATACTTTCTGAACCAGCAGGAGGCAGCCGCAGATGTTGGGGAAGGTGGCTCAGAAGAGGCGCGGAGGAAAGAGTCAAAGGTCATGGTGTTCGCGTCATTCCGCAACGCGGTGGAGCAGATCGTCGACTATCTCAATTTCGACTCCCCGCTCATCAGAGCACATCGTTTCATCGGCCAAGCGACTAACAAGGAGGGAAGGAAGGGCCTAAAGCAGAAGGATCAGCTCAAGGTCCGAGTCACGAGAATCCAATATTTCGGTTCTTCTAATCTATGTTTGAACGCTGCCTAGGTCGTTGAGGACTTCAAGCAGGGAGTCTTCAACACACTGGTTTGTACATCAATTGGTGAAGAAGGTCTCGATATTGGTGAGGTGGACTTCATCGTCTGCTACGATTCCCACAAGGCTCCAATCAAGATGGTATGTACACACTGGCTGCTCTGTTGTTTTCGTGCTCTTACCTCACCACACATCAGCTCCAACGTATTGGCCGTACGGGACGTAAGAAGGATGGACACATTGCCGTTCTCGTCGCTGAGGGCAAGGAAGAAACGAACTTTGCCAAAGCCAAAGAAGCGTATAACACCGTCCAGCAGAACATCCTACGTGGCGACCTGATTGAGCTTTATACGGATGTTCCCCGACTCTTGCCTCAAACTGCTCGCCCCGAAGCAAAGGAGATGGTTATGCCTATCATTGGGTATGTCAAGGATGTTGTTGGCTCCGTCGCTGCTAAGAACGCCGGGGCGATGGATAAATTTGTCACTCGTGGGTCAAAACAACCAAAACAACCCAAAGAGCGCAAGCTCAGCACCAAAACCCGGAGGACAGATATAGCTGAAGCAGTTGCCCTTGCTAACGCTGAATCAGATAATGACGATGACGATCTGGAGCTGGACCTTTCAGCGCCAGCCAAAGTCAAGAAAACTAGCTCTCAGATCAGGCGGGACGCTTTGGCCCTCGCTCAAGCATCTTCCTCAGACTCGGATGACCTTGGCCTCGACCTTGCACCAAACAGTAACCCCGACGGTTCGACTTCAGAACGGACAAAGCTCGGCTCTAGCAAAGCCAAAGGCTCGTCCGCGAAGAAGGCAAAAGCTAAGAAGTCCACCCCGGTTACCGCGTCACCCGACAATGATGTCCCCTTGCCATCCAAGAGAACGAAGCCAGCCAAGTCCTCTCGAGCCCGCCTCGCACCAAGTGAGGTACGGGAGAGAGGGTCTACTTCTGCTAGCGAAGGCAGCTCGTCAACCCCTCCAAAGTCTCAGAAATCGGGACGAAAATCATCTAGCAAATCAATGATTAGCAAACGGTCCAGAGATTCGTCTGATGATGATGACGAGGAAACCAGATCGTCTGCCCCCAAACGGAAGAAAGCCCGAAGCTCATCGAACCAGACTTCTGCCTCTGATGACGACGCGCCTCCTTCTTTCGTTCAAAAGCCAACTAGTGGATTTGTGACTGGAAGGGGCAAGCAGCTCGCTCCCGCTACAAAACGCCTTCCGACCATTCCAGCGATTGACATCTCCGATGACGATGTAATCAACGTCGATAGTAGCCAACCTGCCCCTCTCAACCTTCGCCCCTCCTGCTCTCCCCCACCTCTTCCATCGCCGATTGGCGCTGGAGGGAAACAACTGTCTCCTGCAGTTGGTGACGACTTGGCAGAGAACTTCTATTTATCGCCTATGCGATTCTCCCTTCAAGCTGAGTCGCCTGCTGCACCTTCTCGTGCCAAAGCCATATCGTCCATCAATTTAAGTACCCCCTCTCGCTCAAGCCCACATGATCCCCAATACTCTCCGGATTCGGTACTCTCCCAGCCCTTGTCATCATCAGCGCTGGTGCCTGGGATCTCCGGAGCCAACCTTGTTGCAAGTCAAGGCCACGCGCTCATCTCTATTGATTCTTCCCCATCGCCAACGAATTTCGTACGACATCCTCCATCTCCTCCCATTATGCCTACTCTCGCGCCATCGATCAAAGCAGAACACAACTGGCTTCTCAACTCAGACTCTGACGACGAGACCAGTGTGATGCAGGCGAAGATAGCCCCGTCTACGCCTGCGCAGCCTAATGGTCGCAGCAGAATATCTAGGGTCAATGGGAAAACAATGGAGCCTTTGGGAAGCTTTGCTCCTGATACGACTTCTCTTAGGCTAGCCGTCCAGACTGCTGGTTCACCGATGCTGCAGCGATCCCAAGGTGCGGTTCAAGGTGCTGATGCAATTACAATGAACACCTCGAAAAGCGGAGGGGAGGGTGCTGTTATCATGGGTCCGCCCAAATCAATATCAGCAGGATATCATGCCAATGGGCGAGCCTTGAACTTCGATGCAGCTTCAGCTTCATCCACCGTCCCAAGCGTAGTATCACAAAAAAGAAAGGCAAAAAAATTCTCGCCGGCTGCGATAGCACAACTGCTTGGATCACCTGCGGACGGCAAAACTCAGGCCATAGCGCCGCCAGTGGCCTCATCTTCGCGCGCGAAATCCATTTCTGTGATTGATTTGGCGGACTCATCCATTGAGATGATTCCGACCCCCAACCATAAGAGTACACCGCACTTTGGCCACGTTGGCCGTACTCAGCAGACACATACCGCAACATTAATCATGAATTTGGATAGCTACGATGATGGAGACGCTCTGGATGAGGACGTGATGGACGAATCGTTCGCTCAACACCTCCTTCAAGACGACGATCAACTGTTCAACTCTGGTCAACGCCCACATGCTCGATTGTCCGGCTTGTCTACGGGCTCGTCACCTCCGATCCGCCGTCCTGGTGGCTCCAAGCTGAAGCGCGGAAGAGCGATAGATGCCAATGAATCAGGCCTTGGTATATCCTCGCCAGAAGATGAGGAAGACAATGATAAAGTCACTCGTATTCCTCGCCGGCGCCGGCCACCGCCAGCCAGTATGCTAAGCTCAAGTCCTCCAGCCGAAGCTCCCCCAAAATCCAAGGCTACGTCAATACGAAGGGAGCGCGCCCATGGCTCGAATTCCGGCTCGGACCCTGGCGACTCGGAAACCAAGTCCAAATCGGAGAAAAAGACGAAAAAGCGCAAGCGTCCGGTGTTTGATCGGAACAATGCCTTTGTCGCAATGGAGGCAGAGCTCTCTGGATCTGACGACCACGCCATCGGGTCGGACGACAGTGAGGGGAAAGAAGACGCATACGACCGCGAGTTCATCGCCGATTCCCAATCCCAATCGATGGACATGGACATGGACTCATCGTATGACCAGGCTGCGATCTACAGGCAGGGCCTGATGACACAAGTTCCTGAGCACCTGGGCCTCAACTTTGCGCGTGCGCCTGTGAGAGTAGGTATGTTTGGGCGAGGTGACCCGGGGCGAACGACAGGACGAGGCAATTTTGCGCCTGCGAGCTCCAGTCCGCCGAGGGGTCCCGCTGACTCGGACGATGTGTATGAGTTTGGGAGCTTTGTTGTGGAAGATGAGGAGCTCGAGGAAGATGAGGAAAGGGACGATGACGAGCTTTGACGACTGCTCTGATTGTCTGATGACGATTTCCATAGCGAAAATAATATTGGACAAATTCTTCCGGATTCCTTCCTCTTCACCTACATCGACACACCTTTGCATACATGTGTATGGAACACTTAGCGCATGAATACCTGAATTATCATTGTTGCCGCTCAACGCAGCAGTCAGTTAGCCCCCACACAAACTCTCCAAGTACATCGATTCTACAAAACGTTTGATCAATTTACTGCTGAGAGGGGGGATGGGCTACAATATTGGTTTCAGACCCAGATATGCCAGTACTAGTACATCATCAGGCTAGAGGAAAACTCGAACAAATAGTGTGAGACTAGCGCAAGATTACGGTAGAACTCGCACAGGAAGAAAGCGCAACTATAGCAGAAAAAGCACGAGTGGAGACAGAAGGAATCGTGAAGAAGAGTGGAGGTATAGCTGACGGGAACCGATTGATTGATATGGGGAGAGGGAGGTAGAGGGTGGAATATACACGCCAGGAACGCAAATTGGCCCATCGTACATTAAAGGCGGTATGGTGTTTCGTGGGGAGCGAGAATAATCAATTGATCCGATTCGTCGCTAGACGCGCGCCAGCTGGCTGGCTTGCAGCTGGAAGGTGGTCTTGGGGTACTCGACCTTGGCCGAGGCTGCATCATCCACGAACCACGAAACGGTGCCAGGGTAGGCTGGGCGAACCCTCGAGGAGGGAAGAGAGAGCTCGGGCTGGTCGAACACCTGCTTGAGTGTATCTTGCTTGCCCGCACCTGTGGCAACGAAGACGACGCGGGCAGCATGGTTGATGACGGGGAGGGTCAGGGTGATGCGTTTCGCTGGGGGCTTGGGGCTATCCATGATGGGTACGACCCACCCAGTGGTCTCGCTCAGAAGGGCATGACCGGGGAAGAGCGAGGCAGTGTGTCCGTCTGGACCCATGCCGAGCAAGATGACGTCAAAGACGGGGAAGCGAGCAGAGTCCTTAGGAGCGAAGGACTGGATGAGCTGGCTCTCGTACTCGTCCGCGAGCTCTCCCATGTGATCTTCGATAGTCTCGTCGAGCAAGCTCTCGTTGATCGTGTGGACGGTTATCTTCTTGCGATCCTCCTCCGGTATATTGGAGAGAAACTCTTTTTCCACAAGGCCATAATTGGAGTCGAGGTGTGTGAGGGGGACAGCGCGTTCGTCGGAGAAGAAAATGTGCCTTTGGTTGCACGTGGGACCGAGCAAGACCAAGAGATCGAGACATGGAGAATCAAGTTATCGGTTAGTTATATGCGTACCCCAGTGGGTGCTCATCAAATGCTGGACGTTGCACTCACCACTTGTCCCATTGGACATCACGGACATCACGGTGTTTAACTATCTCCGAAAGCTGCACGGGCAGCGACCCTCCACTAATCGCAATTGAGAACTTGTGCTTCCCCTTGTTGAGTGCCTCAGTCTGAGCCTGGATAATATACCCAGCGAGCGATTCCTTGAGTTTTGTGGAATCGCTGAACGAATAAAGAAATGGCGCAATGGCTTCGTGGGCTGGCATGTTCTGATATTCTCTCGAGGGTCGCTGGGAGAGTGTGGTTCTGAGGGGTAGAGATCGTAAGTGGCAGCGAAAGTCACACAGGCGCCTATTAGCGCCGACGTCACAACAACGGCATCATCAGACAACGAGATCCCGACAAGAAAAAAATCAAAGAAAATAGCCCTCCTGTATATTGTCGGGTGCATTGGATCCGATGGGACCAGAGTAGTACCACTGAATCAGCATTTAGGCATCTCGAGTCATCAGCCAACGCCGTGGGCCCCAATGATGATCGATCGCGACTCGGACTCAATTGCTGGAAGCACCCTGCGGCATCTCTGTACGCCTGAAGGGCCCAACTTGCGCTGAATAAAATCACTACCACTACCTCCAGCGAGAAATATTACCACGTTACTGATAGATTGTATTTCTGCACTGTGCAACTGAGCAAAGAGACATGGCATATTGTTCAAGTCTCTAATTCAGTTATGCCACTGGTGTAGGGTTCCACCCACTGTCTCAGGCACTCCCAAAACTCTTAATATTGGGGAGTGTAAACCTAGTCCATGGCTCATTCCCGCCCCTACCACTCTTGTTCTCCCGTCAATGCGTGCAACTATAGAATGCCGCCAGCCAGCTCGTTCTACCAACGATCATTGACCCTCAATCTACAAACTGCCCACATTCATTCCCGCCTCGAACACTCGATTTCGAGCATCAAAACATGTGGTTGTCTCTGATCTACATCGATGATACCATAATTGCTAATCGTGACGCCTGCTTAGGCACCGCACCAGCTCAATCAGGCCTATCACCCGAGTACGAGTGAGTATATGCCACCGTTCTGAAGAGAAATAGTAAGCATTGGCATTGATAACAGATAGTGTGTGTGTGGATCGATACTACTGCGCCAGGCCGCCATCCTTGGCGCTGAGGGCAGGAGGGCATCGACGTAGTGATATTGTGATATCCTTTTTGGTACGCCAATTGGAGCGTTTATGTTGTATGTTACATACGGAAATCCACAGATGTGCAAAGGGATTATTCATAAAAGCAAAAGTCACTGTAGAGACACAGGAGGACGAGGAGGCCGAGATAGGAAATGAAGGGTAGAAACAATAATCAGCTAGATAATATAGGCCGGTCATATACAAAAGCATATTTAAGTGAAAGGGGACACGCTAGAAAGAGCGCACGGCGCCAGGTCGGGCTTGATTCGGTGAATTCAGAGCCACTTGATGGAAAGCTAAATTGGCAGGATGCAACGTGGGAGGGTAGCATGAACGGAGAGAAAAGAGGAGAAAGCAAGCCGCAACACTGGCTCAGATTACCCAAAAGATGTGGAAGGCGGTGTTAAAGATGAAGGAGGAGAATAGTATTTCATGGCCTAGGGGTTGAAAGGAGAGGATGAATTTGGAGAGGCGACAATGGGAATAGTTGAATAATAGCCGTGAAGGGCAAACCCCATAGCCACAAAACCGGGGAAAGGGGCGGCAATGGCGAGAGGAGAAAGCGAAGCTAGAAATACCAGCCATCGTCATGTTGTCATAGGCCGGAAGAACGAAAGAGGGGATATGAGAGAAATAGAATTCAAAGGGACTGAAAGAACTGCTCGCATCTCGCGTCCCGCCGCAGTGGATGATCGCCGCGCGTTCGGAATGTGTTTGGCCTGCTGGAGTGATCAAGGTCGAAAAGTCTTTTGAAGTGCAGGAAGCTCAGGTAGACACGCATCTGAACGGTCTGGAGCAACGCTCAGTATCCAAACGTAATGCTGCCTGAGAAAGGACAAAGCGAATGGCCAATCATGATCAAAGGCTTGGATAAAGACAGAAAACCGCCTGAAAAGGCTTGAGGCGATCGACTAGCGCGGGATAGGGACGTTCAGATCACCCGCTTGTAAACAACATGCACAGCATGCGATTGCCTTCCATCAATCGATGGAGAGCGTACCGCTGGGTCGGATTGTTGGACATGATGCAGGCCATCCGGTGCAAGCCATCCGCCCGAGTGGCAAGTAGGTACCTATGCAATTTGCAAGGGTTCTGATATGGGTAGCTCGTATTCAGTCGAGAATAAATGAGGGATATGAGCGAACTGGGGGACGTGGTTGATATGTCTGGCGAATCATCATGGTGGCAAATAGGGGATGGTTTGGGTTTATAGTGGCCAATTTGGGACAAAGACACAACCAGAGGACCAAGAAATGCACTTTGGTATGAAGGAGCCAATACAAGCACAACACATAACCACGTGCATCATTGGAGGAAACTGGAGCTCCTGAACGCTAGCTGTTGGCGTGGGCTGGAGCCTTTAGTGGCAGAATAGATTTAAATCGTATCCCTAACTTGGGCCCAAGAGCGCAACGCGCTTGAGATACGCGCTTGGAGGTTGTTTTTACACACAGCACAACTCCTGGAGGAGACAGAACATAGAGTCATCATCAGCCTTTGTAAAAGAAAGAATGTCCAAAAGAAAACATAACGCAGGCAGCGGAGTGAAATCCCAACATCAAAGATATGTGACAAGCCTAAAGGGTTGTCAAAGTCGATTCGGGAAAGTCTTCACCCACATCCCAGCACCAAACGGCTCAAAAGTCAAAGGCAAAATGGAATAGAAACAGGAGCGAGGATGATTGACCACACTCACACAGAATCCATCAACGGGACCAGCACCTGTGCTAATTCAACGCTGCTCATGTCTGGACGGGCCTCCCAGGCGAGGTAAGCCATTGCAAGCGCCCATACCTGGTACGCATTAGCCTCCGTGTCGTCACACGCGACGGGGTTGTTGCGCCCATGCCAAGTTGGGAGAGTGAGAAGGATTTTCTTGAGGGCCTCGAGACGGTTGTGATGTAGCTGAACTAATCGGCGAAGATACACGCTATGTATATCAGCACCGTGGGTTGGCAGTTTAATGAGGAAGGAAGGAATTATGGGGCAGGCCCGATTGGGTAGTAGGCGGAAAATCACTCATTCAGGGGTGCGCATGTGCGAAAACATACGCGAGAAGGGAAAAGGGAAAGAAGGGAAGAGGTTTGGATTAGTCATAGTGATCAGTGCGCCGAGGGACATAATAGATGGAGAAATCAGTTTGCAGCGCACCTGCCCATCATTATCACCTGGACAAAGGGATTCATGAGAGATTTGAGTGCAGAATCAATCCAACAATCGAGCGCAATAAAAGGTGGTCGTCAGAAATACAGGGCGTCGTCACAGAAGAAACAATGACGGAGAAACAGCGGAGAAGGCAGCGCACCTGTTTGTCTGTTACACTAGTCAACGGCGTAGTCAAACTTGGCCGGGACGCTTTCTGGGCAATATATTCTAGTCCATATGCAGCCGCTACTGCGTACACATCCACTGGTTGGCTTCGTGTGTAGTTCAGATACAACCTGGTGAGCTCGCTATCGGGGCTTAAATGCTCATCAAGAGAGAACCCGTAGTTCAGGAGCGTGCCAGGTAAGCACGACAGCGCCTCCAGCGAGGGCACGTACCGTGCCGGGTTCAGGTTGTATACGGCGTGTAAGAGGAGGTTGAGGACTTCTGCTTTCTCGTGCAGCTGGATGAAGATACGCGGACCTGGAGGGGGGTTAGAGGTTGTAGCTGAGGTAGGAACTTCCCATTGTTGTGGTTCATGAAGGTGCTGTTGTTGTTGGTGGAGTAACAGTGACGACATCGCCGATGATTGATAATATGACACAGTGCGCGACTGAGACAGGCGAGCGTTCCCAGCAGCAGGAGGTGTGCATTGTGAGTAGGTCTGGGAAGCGATGAAATCATCCATTGACCCGGGGTATGGATATGAAGATGAGGCCATCTGCTGCGAAGAAGCTGGCATCAAAGAACCCCAAGGGAACGGCCCTAAAGAGGGGTCTAAGAGTGTTGCAGATGAAAAATAGCTAGCGTTCACAGGTTGCATTGCTCTTGGGGTTGCGAGCAGGGTCCCATTACCTTTGCTCCCGCTCAAATGTCTAGCCATAATCGACTCGTTGCTTGCAGATGCAACACCGTCAAATGAGGGCTGAGGATGATGGGCAGCATCCATAGCCGTAAACGATGGGGAAGACTCAAATGTGCTCATTGGAGCACCTGCAATACTTGGCAAGTGGGAGTGGATATTGGAGGTGGAGGTAGCCGCAACGACGCTGGAAAAGGGCGATGCTTGTCCTCGTCCTCCGCTTACTCCATCCACGCCTCCCTGCCCCGAAATTGATTCGTCGGCCGACATGCGGGAGATGTCATCAGGAGGGGTGATAAGAAAGGCAAATGCGTTGCTGGAGCGTTTAAGGAGCAATCGTGAATGGACGTAAAAATGGATTGACTCTGGAATAGTCGTAAGCACCATGTCGGCCATCCTACTGGCTGGCTTCCCGTTTTCAGGGAGTGGATTGCCGAAAACATCGTGCTCGAACATCATCTCATCATCAGACTCGTAGTCAGATTCGTCACTATCCCCTTTACCACAGTAGTCGGACCCAAAGAGCAGCGCGCCGGGATAGAATGTGGTGCTGACCCGCAAAGCGAGGGGCCCGGGCGACTGTGAAAGATGTTCTTGGTCCCTGGGCTCGTAATGTGAGCCGAGGACCGGCTGGGGGTGCATGTATGCAGAGAACGACGTAGAAGACCCCGAGCTTGTTGCTGGCGAGGTAGCAGCAGTATGAGGTGGAAGGCAGTGAGTAGGGATTAAATTTGATCAGTCGCCACCGTTGATCAAGACAGGATGAGCCTAGGAAGCACAGACTAGCAGAAGCAAGGGAGGAAAGAATAGGAAAGAATAAGATTTAGCGCCTTCGATCCACGAAATAAGACGGTGAGGCTACGCGAATGCCTACTAATTCTCTCAGACAAACCCTATGCTCGATTTACGTGGCGAATTTCTGGAATATCGTCAGGACTTTTCGGCTAACGGGGCCGGCTTTGTGTCTCGTCGGCCTGGCAGTGTGACGACCAAACAGAGACCGCTGCGCTTAGATGACGGCGACTGTTCCAAGACCGTGAGCATGATATGCCATCGTATGGATCCAAGACCAACGTTCCTAAAAAGCATGCTTGCTGAGTTGATCTGTATCCTTAGTCTCATGGCGGCTTTATATGGAGACGTAGCAGAATCAGCTTGCAAGTCGCTATACCTAGGACCCAAACTTTACTAGACTCCCTCCTTGATCAAATGATAGGACGAACTCGGACTGGGATGATTCGATTGTAATTTGAAGAGCATTGAAAGTCTACATTCAATTCCCCGATGGCTGGTTAGATTAATAAGTGGGAACAATCGACCCTGAAAATAAGCATCCCAAGCCTGATATCATATTAGCTCAAAAGCATGTGGCCTATAGCGAGGCTGTAAGAGCTGCGGGAGTGGTGGGCCCGCTCCCGGAAGAGTAAATGTGCAATGCCCGATAGAGCGTGCTTGGGGTTTTGGGCCAGAGGAATAAACGGGGAACGGAGCGCAATTGAAACCCAATGGTCCGAAGCTTCTTTGCTCCAGTCAGCGAGGATCATTCTAGTCACCTCAACCGTTGTCTACTGTTCTTTCGGAGTCGCTCAAAATTTGTTTGAGATTCAGGCCATCGGTAGCCTACGACCCTAGACTCCGAGACAATCTCAAGGAATCGGCGTAATTGTAGGAATTGGCTAAAGCTCCCACCACCATAACACGCGCCCTGAAGGTTCTCCAAGACGAGATCTTATGCGCCTCCCATATAGATGTATGCCAAATCGAAGGGAGAGCGACTAGGCCGATAACACGGTGGCCAGAATCATGCCTCTAGGCCGAATAAAAATGGATAGTTTTCAAGAGCTTCCAGGGCTCGACACCTGGGAGCTACCTGTTGGGGATGTACGCAATGAACTGATTTTCCCAATGGCTATATGCGGTGCATTTAAGTATGTCGTTGTGCAAGATCAATTCGAACTGCAGGTAATAGAACTGCCGGACCGAGGGATGACCAACCATGGACTGAGCTACCATATAACGTGGCAGGATATTGTGTGGCGGCAGTTTCGGGGTTATTACCGTGGGCAAAGGGATTTCTGCTGAGCCCAGCTGTTATAACATGGATCACTACAATTTAGAAGTATAGAGAGAGAATCGGTTTAACCGCGTCGGGCTGCCGAAAAGGCGCCTAGGGCGGGGGCTATACTACATTATAAGTACATGGGTTGTGACCTAACCTCTACTGGGTAGTTCAATGCGGATGATCGACACCGATTGGTGGTGATTTCGTGGAGATGTGAGCCGCTGCAGGCAGCGGGTTTGGGGGCATGGGGGGGCATATGGGGGAAAAGGGGGTTTTTACGTAGAGGTGGTAGACTTTTCGAAGGCTCGCGACGCGCGGATGAATCGTACTAGGCGCATACAGCCGTTGTGAGTTCCGAGGAGGTCGTTAAGTTTGATCTTCCCCTTGTCGTCCTTGAGGAGGTGTCGGTGGCGGTCGTGGCGTGGGCAGTTCCAAAGCACACGGTGTCCTACATTACCCAAAATGAAATACACATTGCTGCACGCTACGTTAACTCATTGTCTTCCTTTGTTAGATGTTGTCTTAGAGAGGGCTTACTATTTTGGCGAGACATATTCATTTAGCAGAACTGTAGCGGCGGTGATTTCCTATGCAATGAATAACGATGGTTTGGTCCATGCACGACGTGGGCGGGAGGTGATGAGCTCACGGCTGGGAGAATGATCGCCCAGTTGAACACGCGTTCCATCCCATTGCGAACCCAAGAGCCGGGTCAACATAGAGACCCGCCAAGGCAACGATACCTGGTTGGAGCGTTCAGTTCTGCAATCTGAAAGGGCATATGTAAGCTACAGCACATACCGCCTCCGACGCTAGGACTAGACAAGAGGATCATGCATAGGGGGCGTTAAACTTGGACCGGAACCGTACATTAGAGCAAGCACTCACAGCCACGCAACCATTTCTGCCACAGAGACCACGACGGCAAACACCATTGTTCCTACTAGAGAGTATCCCAGAAATAATCCCAGAGGCCCACCCGTGTAGAGGCTCTGAGCGATACCGAGAAAGACGCCAGTCCCAATAACCCCTCCAATAGAGATCATACTAACTACGAAGTTGAACATGTGAGCGGTAGGTGTGTCTGACCTCTTTGACGTTGTGGTTGAACCTTACTTTGAGATCTAGTTAGCTGAGGGGGAAGTTTCTATATCGAAGTTGAGTATGAGCATATTCATATTCTCACTATGAGAGTTGAGGCAATGGGCTTTCGCATCTGAAGACATACACTGAGTGTCCGGAGACGAATCTTCTGATAGTGTGCAACGTCCTGCTGTAGCGACATGCTCCTCTGCAATAATGGTGGAGCTGTGTTGAAGGCGCCATCTATCGCCGTTTGTGGGGATGGGGGTGGCCGTCGTCTGTGAGCTCTGCCACCTTGCCTCTGTAAGTGGTTGCTCTCGTCCTCGTCAACACGAAGCCAAGTCTCTTCACTGGCAGCCGAGTCGCCCTGCTGCATTGCAGAAGCCATTGGTGAGGAGTGTTATTATTCAAGTGAGATGGGGATATGTGGATGGTTCTAGCTAATTACCACATTGTGGTCATATCTAGGACACGCAGAAAGTGCTCGAACAGACGCTGTGGGGCTAGGAGAAGCAGATGCACGCGTGGAAGTCTCCGCGGAACACCGCCCTCGAGCCCTGAGGCCGAGGAAACCTGAACTTGATGAGCGTCGAAGATCGGGGGCAATCTGGGAAATTCATCGTGGGAACAAATAATCCAAACACAACTAATAACAAGCGCTCATTCAGCGGTCGAGGATCCTCCATCAAGACCTGACCCTGTGCGCTCCATGGATATTGCCTTGGCACTAGCACAGGAAACTGCGGGGTGATCGTGTGCTTCAAGTCCTTGTCTCACTACATGGCCCCTCAAATGCGCATATGGCTGCGGTTATAAATGAGCCGGACATGGAGGACTGTGTTCATCTCCGCTGACTCCTTAATTTTTGAAACTCTATACTATGTTTGACAGCGGTCTCTCAGGCATACCAGTATAAACTCTGCGCTCGCAGGTCTCCGTGGAGGGAATCTCTTGTTGTGATGTTACTACGATGAACTGCTCGTCGTCCCTCAACCTCTTCCAATCAGACCCTTCGCTGGCAGTCAACTATTGTGCTCAGTCATGTTTAGCGCCTGATGCCTGTCAAGGCATCTGCACCGACCCCGACGTCACTGGCCTTGGTGTACGCATTGGGTTTTATGCGCAAGCAGCCATCAATGGTAGATCCAAATTTTCTCTTCGTGTGTTTTCCCTCTTATCTCACTGGCTTATTATAGTACTCTTCGTTTGGCTGGCGGAGGATCTCAGGGATTCTGCTGGTGGTACGTGCATTTCACCCAGCGTTTCAAGAACCAACACGCCTCATGCTTTACTTTTCGTTCAATAGGCTGCTGGAGCGGTGCAATACTTACGGTGGCCCTTGTCGCTGCAGCGCTGAACCAAAAATATAAACAAAATATGACATTACACGATGCTGTATTGGTTCTCAAGTAGGTTCTCTTCAACATGAGGAAAGCATTTCATAGTCTTATTCACCACCGCGCCAGCTTCATCACCTTGTCTTGCGTTGCATCCATAGCCGTGGCTCCAATGAGTGATATCTGGCGCCAACCTTCCCACTCCCAAGCCCAGCCGACTCAATCTTCATTATCCAACCCTACCGCCAATATTGCTGCTGCATCCAATACGGCAGATTCCCTACCAGTACTATCAATATCAGATCCTGACGCTAACCGACTCTCTGTCGCTGATGGGATGTACAACGGGTCCGAGGGTTCCAGCAGACCCCCATCAACTGTTCCTCTGATAATACGAGACACGGACCAGCCCCATGAGCCCTCCTCGGAAGGCCCCGACACTGCACCTCCCCACAATATGCATATCCCCGAGACGGTCGGTGAATCAAGTGGACCACTTCACCCTCTCACACGCCATCGGACCGTCACTGGCCGTGGAATTCTCAGCATCTCGCTGCTGGTCCAAGTTGTTCTGCAATGGGTCTGGGCCATTTACATATTCGTCTCGCCCAGATACAGCCAACCGTGGTGTAACGGCCGGACCACCCTCTTCATCTTCCTCCATCGTGTCGAAGTATCAAAGATCCACGCATGGACCAACACCTCTGCGCTTCCTTTCCCACAAACAGATGATCCCGTCTCCATCTTTATATGGCCCGCTTGGCTCGGCTTCTGCCTGTTCTGGCCATCAATGTATATTATTCTACTCGTCTTGCGTTCCAGTGAGATAGAGGATAAGGACTACCAACGCATGTCCGCATCTCGCCGTAATACATCCTCATCCGATAGAGAGATGCCTCAACCGGTCCAATCCTCTGGCGAACCATCAGCTTCACTAACGATCAGCAAACATCGTCAGCAATCGGGCTTTGCTGAAGCGGTTCGCCTCACCATACCCCGAACAACCCGTCGTGGAGCCAGTCGTATAATACGACGCTCGAGAAAAGTACTCCAATTCATTTGGGGGTTTGTGGCCCCTCCTTTTCTCTTACAGGGCAGCTAGAAAAGCAATTTCTTTACGGTGGACTCTGGGATCTGGTTCGCTAACCTGATCGCGATGCTGGTGGTCATCATTTTCGTCGTGTGTACGTCAAAAATATGTTGCACTTATGCGATGCGCTTGGTTCGCTGATTGACTCCTATTCATTATTACATCGAAAGCATCTGAGCTGCAGCTACATTTCAACTGCCTTATACGCACGGGCTCAACTTGGGGGTTTGGACAGGTCAGTACAATACTCTTTAAACATCTGCTAGGCATCTAGATCTCATACGACACGTTATTCGAATGCTATTCTAGATTGCCGCTGTCCTTTTTGCCCTCGCTCCCTGCTGGGCCTTGGTAGACATAATACATCATCGGATGTACCCAGGAACAGTGGGGCAGCAAGGGCAAGATCAACCTCGCAATCATGGAGGGGACGCGCGCCGTCAACGGACGACCAGGCCACCCAGTGAGTTCTTATGCTGTTTACCACAACATATGGTTACTGGGACGTGTCCCTCGCTCGATAATATAGATACACATGCTCGCACGCCATCCGAAACTCCACTCCTTGGCCGTCCTAGTGAGGACGAGGGTAGCGCCTCTGATTCCGCCTCGCCTGGTATACCCCTCCGCACCTTTCCGCCCCCATCCATTCAAGCATAACCATTAAACTCGTGCTCTGCTGAGGGACATGTAGTCATGGGTCAACTTTCAATGCACCAAGCTTCGCACTTTTTTGAAAACATTATGTTATTGCAACTAGACCCAATATACCGCCCCCGTTGAGGCCTACTACCATAAATTCAATCTATTGCTTGCTATTGTAACTTATCAACGAAGAATCACCCTGAAGTTACTGTCCTCATAAATTCCCTTCACGAGGATTCCAGTATTTGGCGGTGGCAATCCAGATAGGAGGCCAGCGCCGAGGTCGGACCTAGCTACTTTCATGCCACCAATCTACCCATCAAGTCCATCAAAATTTGTTCCACATCCTCCCAATATAGAACTCCACTCTTTCCCATCTCGACATGTCAGGATGAGGCTCTTGATTGAAATACTGATCAATATCATAACCGTCGTCGAACTTTGGGTGCATATCGGGCTGGAAAGGCATGTCGTCACGCCGTACGAATCGTGTGCGATGCACTAGCTTGTAACCTAAGTACATCAGCGCAAAAAACGGCTGATAAAAGTCATTACCGGCGCTCTCAGCAAAATATCTGCGGCGATTATGACGAGAACCCACACTCACGATAGGAATGTATGAAGTGAGGAACTTAGCTACTGTCGACACCCCCCCAGGCTCTTGATCATCATGGAAGTCACTGCAGTCTTGGGTACCTACAATAACACTCTTTAATATAATATCTCAAAGACGACGTCGCAAACGTAAAAGGGGATGCCCACCAATTATCCACTGGGTGCTGTTGTAAAAGACACTCCTTTTGAATGGAGTAGTGCTCAGTTACAGGCAAAGCTTAGTAAGGAAACCAGATCAGCTTACCACCCATTAAAAATGAGGACGATGCAACACATCACCAGACCGTAGATTGCCACCTAGAGTCGCCAAAGTCGGCCTCAGAACAAGAGCTCCCTCGACTTCAAGCGGACTGAAACACCTCACCATAGGCTGCCACCATGGTCTATTTCTTTCGATGGCCTTCTTCGCATCAGTTCCTCGGAAATCCTCACGCTTGAGCGCTAGTTTAGAGCCATAGTACCAGCGAAGGTATGTAATCATCATGCCAATCCAGCTCATCATGGCGCTAATAGAGGCCATTGCGCTGAGATAATTGACTACATGAGCAGCAAGATAGAGCTATTTAATAAGGGATCTACGTTCGAGCTGGGAGGACGCACATATTGTCGCGGCTTTGGTCGCTTCTCCCATTTGATCAGTTCGGGCCCCTATGAATGCAAGACAGCCTACAATGCCTGCCACAATCACACCCTATTGCGCTCAAATTCGTTCAGGCACGAGAATTAATTAGTTTATTCCCGAGGGAAGGGAGTACACACCATTAATGGCACTGCTTTCGATTTTGGGACTTCTTCTCTTGGCGGGCGGTTTCGCCATTGTCGGGGGGTGCCCATTGATTCATGGTCCCCTGGGGCAAGTGGAGCTCGACTTTGGACAGAGTCCGCGAGAGAAGATCCTGACACCCCGCTAGCGCGACGCGTGCTATGACGAGGAGGCACACTAAGATGTATGCTACCATTATGCTCACGTGGAGAGCTTTGAACCCCTGCCGCTTGTGATGCAGGTGCGGTGGTTATAGCGTCGTTCAGAACAGTCGAGCTATTGTTCGATATACCGTCAAGGGCGCTCAATGTGAAGATTTCTGATAGCTCGTATCGTTCATCCGTGCAGCCATCTGGTAAATTCGGTGTTCGGGGAGGCTCCGATCCCCAAACATATCCCAAGAATTTTGGCGCGTGATCACACTCGGCAAGAAAGAATAAGTAACTGCCGTCGTACGAGCGGACATTAACGCGACCAAAATGAGTTTCACTTGAAGGAATGGAGGTTGATAGGATGGATTGACACATACCGACTTGAGATATAAATATCAGACGTCGCTGCGCTACATGCTGAAGCAATGAACGCACCGCTCACGACGCGAGCGACCTGGGTAGCAGTTAGTGGGGACTCACGACTGTGCAACTGGGCGAACATACAATCGTCCATCCAATCTTGTTAAGCGCAATAACGAAACTAGAGAGTCACCGAACATCATACAAGCTCAGCATCATAACAAAAGATGGGTATATATTTAGGCGAAGCTTACGGTGATGATAATGATTTATACTCCTTACCAGATGGAGAAGTTGACGATGAGTTATTCCTCTTGTCGGGTAGATACAAGACACAACTCTGGCTGTTGGAGGGATAGAGTTCGCAGGCATTATGAGGCACAAGGAGCCCTGCAGCGAATACGGAGAGTACATAGAATAGCAAGCTGTTGAGAGAGCGGTTGCATCAGTTGGGCGTGAGATAAGTCTCGTAATTGGCCTGGCGATAAGGCTGACATTTTTATCCAGATCCGTCGAACTGCCCTTGGAATGTTCTAACCGAATCAGATTGATGAGGAGAGGACACAAATTAATAAAGCGGAACTTCGCTTTTCGTAGCGAGGTATTAAGATGAAAATACCTTAGTCGGTCGCATCACTTCTCCACCTGCTACACCTGGGACCTCTGCACCGAAGAAAGCATAGGAAGCTTGAATGAGGACAGTCCAGAATCCGAGGAACCTGCCGAGGGGTCCTTCAACGCCTTTGAATTGCGCAAACGGGCCAGGATGTCGCCAGTAGTGAAACCCAATGTGGTGTGTCGAGTTGCTTTCACTTTGGCTAGTGTACAATGGCAAATCGGACACCGCGAGATGGGAATCCGAAGAGTAGTTTACGTCGATAGAAGGCCCGCTGACAAGGTAGATGGACAGAATCACTAAGAGTTGAATTAGTGTCCAGGGTATTTTGGCATAGAAAGGTTTGGGCCTACAAAGAGATATGATCGTGACAATCTTCCCCTTTGGATAAGGGAAGTGCCGGTAAGTATTGGTTCGGCGGGGGTTTTGGTGATTAATTGCCATACCGCAGCAAGCCAGAATTCCATTCGCCCATAGACACGTGCGGGAAAACAGTTAATAATGACCGCAAACGCCAGCTGTAAGTTGTTTGAGCCAGCCATTAGACGAAACTTGCTCTCCTTTACCACAGCGCCGCGCCACTTACAATGGTGGATATGAAATATATATTGCTATCCTCTCGCATCAGATTGTGATCCTTCCGTGGCACACGCTATAACAGAAGGCTTACGAGTGTTTGGCATACTCATTCAGTAGCACCGTAGCGGCGCTAATTTCCTGAACCACAGCAAAATTCAGTTGATGATTGAATTACACTAGCAAGAAACGAAGTGCTCACAGCTGGAAGGATGATAGCCCAGTTGAACCAAGCATTCCAGCCCATCGCAAAACCGAGAGCCTCGTCGACATATAGACCTGCTAAAGCAACAATCCCTGGAGAAAGGTTTGATGAGTCATATTGAAGATCGCACGCTGGGTTTCAGACTTACCACCTCCGACACTGGGACTAGACACATGGACAGTGTCAGCTCAGAAATCAAGCCAAAATGACCACTTGAGAAACGAACAGCCATGCAACAATCTCTGCAACGGAAACCACCACGGCAAATACCATTGTGCCAACAATCGAATATCCCAAGAGTAACCCTAGAGGCCCACCAGTGTAGAGGCTTTGGGCTATACCAAGGAAGACGCCAGTGCCAATGATGCCGCCAATGGATATCATACTAACTAAAAGGCCAGGATACGCAAGGGTAACGGGCTTGAATGACCATATTGATTGCCATGACCAAAGCAATTCGCGTACTTTGAGATCTAGTAAGCTGAGGAGGAAGTTTCTACATATGGATGAGTTATAAACGTGTTAGAACCCTTTCCATGACAGCAAACCAAGGACTGAAATTATTGCATGGGAAAGCTGGAGGCTCACACTGAGTGTCTGGAGACGAATCTGTTGATAGTAAGCGACGTCCTGTTGCAAAGACATGCTCCGCTGAAGGGGTGCTGGTGATTCGGCTAACGAAGCATGTGCTCCGTCTTGGGAAGGTTGTGGTGCACGTTGTCGTCTGTGGGGTTGAGGTCCCTGCGTCAGTGGACCACCGTTTGCGTCGTCATCCACAATCAAAGAGTGCTGGTCATTGAAAGAAAGGC
Source organism: Clavulina sp. PMI_390 (assembly GCA_015039315.1). Taxonomy (NCBI): domain Eukaryota; kingdom Fungi; phylum Basidiomycota; class Agaricomycetes; order Cantharellales; family Hydnaceae; genus Clavulina; species Clavulina sp. PMI_390. The sequence continues at coordinate 82,627 of WIDE01000027.1, read as the reverse complement.
TCCTCTGGTGTACTAGAGATGTCATGAGGAGTGCTTGCAATGTGGCGTGGAGATATGTCGATGTAGGGGAGGAAAGGGCGAGATCCTATCCTCCTGATCGAATAACTGCTTCTAAGAGCCTGTTTGGTCGCGACTGTAGCGGCGTGTCTCCCCCATTCAGTGGAGGTAACATGCTCCTTGATAAAGGAAGTGTATTCTAATTCTTCTTTATCTTTATTTCGCTCATGGCGCAGCCTACAAAGAGCTGAATAGAGATATCGTCCAACACGTCACAATCGCAGCAGAATCTTATCGAACCGCGAAGGCGACCTCTGCGGAACATAAAGCCTTGTGATAATGTAAAATGTTGCCGTGGCCAAAGCAGGTCCTCAGCAGGCCACGCACTGCTTCTACTACGCAATTTGGGAGGCGAGAAGAACACGGCTCTCGGGCCCGGAGGCCCTGGGGAATTGGGTGCGGATTTGCTCCCGTGACCAATCTGGGAACCAAAGGAGACGCTGGGAAGAGGAGACTAAATATAACTGATAAGGCACATACATTAGCGCCCATTATCTGTTCATTCCTCCCTGTGGCCTCATCACCATGGCCTTGGCATTACCCCAGGGAACCGCGGACATGTGTGGGCTGATCTTGCTGCGGGGCGTCAATTACCCACATGGAGCTGCGCTACCACACTCCTAGGCTGAACCTACTTCACTGACTCCTCAGATGCCAAACACGAGACGCATATTTATTTCGAGTTTCCCAGCATATAAGACTACTTGACAGGTTTTCAGCAGGGAGGTTTGTTGGTATGTCGCCACAATGAAGTGTCCATCATCTTATAGCCTAATACAGTCGAACTCGTCATTAGCTGCGAACTATTGTGCTGCATCATGCCTCAGCGCCTGTCAAGGCATCTGCACTGACCCAGACGTCACTGGGCTTGGCGTACGCATTGGGTTCTATGCACAAGCTGCTATCAATGGTGCTTAGTACATCCTCCTTGTGTATCCGCGCTTCCCTAAGCGCTTCTTCTTCTTAGTGCTGTTTGTTTTATTGGCAGAGGACCTAAAAGACTCTGCTGGAGGTGCGCTATGCCAATCATCTCTTCTAGTGCTTCAGTTCATGCTCTTCTCTCTCTTGTCCAAACAGGCTGCTGGAGTGGTGCGATTCTGACAGTAGCCCTCGTCTCCGCGGCAATACTGCAGAAATCTCGTCAAAATATGACGTTACATGACGCGGTCTTGGTTCTCAAGTAGGTCCAGGTCAATTTGAGGAATCCCATTGTCGTCTCATTAGATCCATCGGTGCTGCAAGCTTCATCACCTTGTCATCTGTTGCATCCATAGCAGTTGCTCCAATGAGTGATATTTGGCGGCAATCACCTCGGTCACGGCATTCGTTGACCCAATCTTCGTCACCGAACTCTGCGGTATCGAATTCCAACCCACCTAAGGATACAGAGCCTCGACCGGGGCCCTCGACTCCGGATCCCAATAGTAGCCGACTTTCCATTGCTGATGGGATGCATAACGGGTCTGAGGGCTCTAGCAGATCACCTTTGACTGCTCACCTCCCCTTGCCCGACCCATACCACCACCAGCTCCCCTTTGAGGAGACCCACGCTGCACCTTCTGACAATGGATATAGCTCACAGCCTGCGGTCGCCAGCCATGAATTGACTGCCGTTAACGGCGCCGCTCTTCCTCACAAACGTCATCGCACTGTAACCGGCCGCGGTATCCTCAGTCTTTCACTCTTGGCCCAAGTCCTTTTACAATGGGTCTGGGCGGTCTACATGTTCGTCTCGCCCAGATATAGCCAGCCTTGGTGCAACGGCCAAACGACATTATTCATCTTCCTTCACCGCGTCAAAGTATCCAAGATCCGCGGCTGGACCAACTTGACCAACTCGACAGGGCTTCCTTCCCAACAAACACACTACACTGCCTCCATCATAATATGGCCCGCTTGGCTAGCTTTCTGCCTATTCTGGCCCACGGCATATGTCGTGTTACTCGTGCTGCGGGCGAGCGAGATTAGTGATGATGACTATTGGCGTCTTTCGTTATCTCGTCGTGCCACCTTAACCGACGTTGACATGCCCGCACCGGTCCAATCCTCTGGCGATCCAGCCGCTTCACTGAGGATGACGAGGCGCACTCCGTCGGCCGCGGCCAAAATCCTCCACCGTATCATCCCACAGTCTTTCCGGCGTGTTGTTGGCTCTACCCTAAGGCGGCTGAGAAGAGCACTACAATTTATTTGGAGGTTTATGGCCCCTCCTTTTCTCCTAAAGAGTGACAAGAAGCGTAGGATTTGTACGATGGATTCAGGGATATGGCTGGCTAATTTAATTGCGATGTTGGTGGTTATCATTTTCGTTGTGTGTATGTCGAATTTCTCCTATACCTGCGCGGCTAGTTTTGTCATCTCATCCAACTATTTTCCTCCTTGATTATTTCATTCGCAGCTTCTGAGCTGCAGCTATACTACAACTGCCTGATTCGTACAGGGTCACCTTGGGGATTTGGACAGGTCAGTTTCGCTATTCTTCCGGCATTCACCAAGAGCGTATGAGTGACAGACATCACACGGCCTCGTTGAAGATCGCAGCCGTGCTTTTCGCCCTTGCTCCCTGCTGGGCTTTGGCGGACATTATACATAATCGACTGTATCCACCAACCTCAATGCGGGAACAATATCATAGAAGGCACGAAGAATTGATCAGACCCTCTCGTGAGTTTATGCCATGTCCGATTGTTCATATTACTCTACCACTGAACCCATCCTTCCTTTCGGGGACGACGATGCTGAATATACAGATATGCATGCTCGTACAGACTCAAACACTCCCCTTCTGCGGACCCCTGGAGGGGATGAGGACAGTAGTTCTTCTGTCTCGCCTGGCATCACCCTCCACTCTTTGCCTCTGCCATCCAATTAAGAGTTATCGCGAATTTCTGCTCAACTCCAGCAAAGTATTTAGCAGCTGCGGATCGGTCTCCTTGCGCAGGGGGATCTACAATGGCGAGCCGCTATGCTGCTGCGCCTATCACATTATGATTGTCTGCCATGATATACCTCCCTTTCGGTTGGACTCTAATATGAGCATTTGAATTGCTTGCATTAATCCTTGTAATTCTTTAAAATATGTCCCAAGGGTTGCTTGGATAATAGCCCCAATTTCCGCTATTTAGATTATTTATACTGTACTCCCCACCCCACAATAGCGACGATTTGTAAGCTCCATTTGATTTAGTTGAGGTCTAGGCTCGTTCAATCGTAAAATTTACTGTGGGGGCGACCTTCAACTCCGGAAGAATGATGATCATGAGAATGTAGCCCCCCGTTCATCAAGCGATGACAGAACCATATAGTCAGCCTACGAGCATGAATCAATTGTGCAGCCTTTGTGGATCATATCGCAATTTCGAACGCCCAAGAATCGTTTATCCGTGAACCTCGAACTGTATTGGCGGTCGTTTCATCACGACAACAAGGAGACAAAGAATCCCAGGGGCAAGTTAGCTTCAAGCCGCATGGTAGGGTAAAGGCTGGGTGGTGCCACAGGTCTGAGTTCAAATTTCACAGCGGTTGAGAATCTGGGAAGAATAAATAGACGCCAGCCACAATCTACTGCTCATGATGCGGATGTTGTAATTGCTGAACAGCTAGATGGTTGATGAGAGATTTAATCAGCCCCCCAGTCGGAATTCCGGGACTGTCACGCTGTACTGCTATCTCTTCGCCTTTTCTTCTGGTGGTTTTCGGTGGTCGAGCGCGCGCGTGTATGTGAGAACAATTTTTTTGTCCCCTGATTAGTTCATGCTATGACCTTACTCTAGCAGAATGATTTGGCCCCATGTTTTCGCCGATCTTTGACGGAAAGAAACAGATCGCGACCATATGGAGGGAAAGGACTCCAAAAGAATCTGAACACTCCTTTACGCACGCCAGGGTCTCAGAGGCAATACGCTCGCAAATTGAAGGCAGAATGCTTGCAGTATTAGAACTATCATCTATGCGAGACGCAAGCAAAACGAAGAAAAAAGGAGCAGTTTTGCGCTACCACAGAACTGCAACGTGAATACGAAGCTGCGGTGAAATGAGACCAAATTGACGGATAGTAGAGATACACTTGTTCAAGTTGAACAGGATTACTAAAGCACAATAGCTGCGAGCTAAGCTTAGAAGATATTATACCAGCATTTCCCGATGACAAACCGAGCCTGTCTCCAGACCGACAAATGGCGAGGAATCGGTCGATTGTAATATTCCTCATCTTCGTCATAGACGTCTTCATTGTCATCCGAGTGATGCAAGCCTTCAACAAAAGGCATTTGGTCAAATGTCCTAAATTCTGTCTGTTGAACAAGCTTGTATGACAAGAACATCAGGAGGAAGAGTGGCTGCAGATTCGGGGGAATGTTCATTAGAGTGAAGCGGTACGGAGCCACTAAACTCACGATGGGGATATATGATGTTATGAATTTGGCGATAGGTGAGATCCCCCCAGGCTCGTGACGAGGAGCAAAGTCGCACTTCGAAGTGGCTAGAAATGGTTTCATTACCTCATGATCAGTTTTACTGCTTGCGGATAGCCTACCGATGATCCACTGTGTGCTATTATAAAATACGCTCCTGATTCAATGGTTTAGTATTACACTGGTAGGTCAGTGACGAATTCAATATACTTACACTCCATTAGAAATCAGGATCAGACAGCACATGAATACGCCATATATTGCGGTCTGGCGTAATGTATGAGTCTATGGAAAGGATCAATATGAATGCTGGACTGCTCACCCAGGGCTGCCACCATCTCCTATTTTTGAGGATGAATTCTGCATCCTTTGTTCCCTTGAAATCATCCCGTTTGAGCGCTTGTAGAGATCCGTAGTACCAGCGAAGATACGTTATCATCATGCAGATCCAGCTCAATAATGCCGTGACTGAAGACATCGCACTCAAATAGTTGACTGCAGTATATGGAGATCGAACATCGATTTGTGGTCACTTTTATCACTGAGTGGCGTTAAAACTCACATGCTGCGGCAGCTGCGGTCGCACTCGACGACTTGTTGGTCTCTGTGCCAATGAATGCTAGGCAACCAACAAGTCCGGAGATCATAACGCCCTGGAAAGTCACTCAGATGCATGATAGCACTGATCTTGATAATAATAACAAAAAATAAACCTACCACCCATGGAACGGTTTTGGGCGGGTCATATCGATACCTGTGTCGCCTTCTCCACTCGATAGGACTCTCAATACCTTCAGGATCCGAAAGCGCCGACGCGTCTGCACCGTCCTCCTTTTCGGATTCCACGTCAGTCTCCTCTTCATCAGATGAAGGCGGGGCAGACGATTCAGAAGTCACCGATGATGCGCGAGGGCGTAACCGTTCGCGTCCAGGGGCATGATATGTTTGAGGGGGGACAGCTAGTGTCGAGAAGCTGGGGTGTCTGGTGAAGCCGAGGCGTCTTCGGGGATCGTTATCTCCCGTAGAGACCGGATGGGTGCTATTATCCTCACCGGAAGTGGGGTTGGGAGCTGTGTGGTGGATGTCGGTGTTGTTTGGAGTAGTTACAGCAGGTTGGACCAATCCAAGCTCCATGGTATCATTTGCATAAGTTTCGGAGTCGCCTTGTGGCGGCGGTGTTTTGATCCATGGGGGATCGTCCGTGCTCGGTTTCTTGTGGCGAAAGAGTCTTCCGCAAACTGGCCAAACATGGCCGCAACGGGCAAGAAAGAACATATATCTAAATGGGATCGGGACCAGCCACGAATCGCAGGATTTAGTATGCTTCGAGAGACTTGGAACAAATGCCGGATAGTTAGTGATACCTGCTGGAAATATAGACATCCGATGCTGCTGCACTCCATGCTGATGCGACAAAGGCTCCATTGACAACGTGTGATAACTGAAAATATTTAAATAAAATAACACAAATTACCACATGATTGAGTACTTACTCCCACCCATCCAACCTTTCGAAGTGCGATAATGAAGCTAGGAGCCCAAAAAGGATTCAAAACCCGAAAATATAATTTTGCGCGAAGCACTTACGGAGAGGCTATCGACTTGTGCCCATTTGACTGCTCAGTATCATCGACAGCTGTTAGGTACGGGATGCAGGGAGCGTTTCCAGCCGGATAAAGCTCGCATGCATTGTGCGGCACTAATAATCCGGCAGCGAAAACGGCTAAAACATAGAATAGCAAACTTGGAGCAAATGAGCGACACGCCGAAGGCGGGGGTTAGGATGATCAGCTCACATTCTGATCCAGATGCGCCGAATCGCACGTGGAATGTTCTGTCGCAATCTCCTAAGCCGAACGAGCGTATTCTTGAGGATAAGCAATCACAAACCTTTGATGCATTTATCACCTCGCCACCAGCTACGTCTGGCACCTCCACACCGAAGAAGGAATAGCATGCTTGAATGAGCACCGTCCAGAAACCGAGAAATTGCCCAATATTTCCTTGAACGCCCTTGAACTGCGCAAAAGGTCCCGGTTCAATCCAATATCGGAAGCCAATGCGGCTATTCGGCCCATAAAAATGCACGCCCGATCAGCGCTTGCTAGTTAAAGAGCCAATGGGGGAGGGTCACGAACCCGGTTTGCGGTGCACGAACGGTGTCGAGGTATGCTGATACTATCACTATAAACGCACTCAATACCCTGAGCTACAGCAGTGTTATGGCCTTACATAGAGCTACAATAGTCACGATTTTGCCCTTCACTTGTGCTATCAGACAGCATACTTTGGATATGCAACAAAAACAATCCGACACACCATGGCGAACCAAAATTCTAGGCGGCCGTAGAGTCGCGCTCCAAAACAGTTGATCCCAACTGCCACAGATAACTAGTAAAACGAGATTATTGATCATTTTGGCAAAAAACGGAGGTGTCATTACTCGCCATAGCTAACGTGAAAAGCCAATTCCTGAACCGAAACTTAGATCTTGGTTTCCAACAAAAAAGCAGAGACGTACCATTTCGGGTCAAAGTAATCATTCATCAAAACGGTCGCTGCAGATATTTCCTGCGTTTCGATCAGATCCACGCCTGGTCTCTGTAGAGAGACTATCTTACCGCGGGCAAGGTAATAGCCCAGTTATACCAGCAGTTCCACCCCATTGCGAAGCCGAAAGCAGGGTCCACATAAAGTCCAGCGAGACGGACAATGCCTTTGTCACAACTCAGGAAAACTGATATATACGAGTCAGGGCTCAACTCTCATACCTCCGACCCTAGGACTATGACAGTATATTAGAACCTGCGGGTGTAAGGGAGAGTGATATTAGACTCACAGCCAAGCGACAATTTCGGAGACAGAGATGATGCCCGCATACACCACAGTGCCAACAATGCTATACCCGAGAAGTAAGCCCAAGGGCCCCCCCGTATACAAGCTCTGAGAGACCCCTAGGAACACCCCTGTCCCAATGACGCCACCTATAGAGATCATCGTGACTTTTGAAGGAAACAATGGGTTAAAGAGGAGACTTGGGAATTATGTAAAGCGACATACTGTGCGCTTTCGATAGCTGTGGGGGTAAATCCTAATGTCGCGATAAAGCTAGAGATCAGGAATGGGCCCGCAGTTTCAAACCAACAGGGATACCGAACCAAAGTGATATCATTCCAGATTGTTTCGTACTCGTCGACTTGGCGTTTCTTTTCCTCAGGCGTAGACCGCCTTCGCCATAGGATTCGAGGGTCGCTGCCGGCAGCGAAACGAGCTCGGCGTTCCTGGCCACTCCCAGGGAGATGTCTTCGCCTGAGTAGATTACTCCTTGGTCTGGGTTGGTGGCCATCGCTGACAACGTCCTCATCAGGCACTAATGTCACTGTGACTAACGGAGTGGATGCAGACTTGGTCACAGGCTTGGCAGGCTTGTCTGCCTCGAGACCACGCCGTTTGCGATCTTCGCTGGAAAGCTCATGAGGGAGCGACGGATCCATGGTTTCGCTGAGAACTTGTTAGGGCGAAGATGAGGGAAGGGAACGGCAACGTACTAAAGATGTGGCGTTGATGACGTGCGCATTGGCAAATTGCATAGCTGTGTTGAGCGTACTTGGAAGCCGTTTGGAGGATCTGACGCTCAGGTACAATGTATTAGCGGTTCGGCATCGAGATCCGAGATTTGGAGCAACGGCCTGCCAACAGGAAACCGCTCTGTGCGTGCCAATTTATTGTAATTCAAAGATGTGCTCACCCGAATTGTTGAACGTCCGAACGAGGTCCCGGTCTCTAGATTGATCCAGCTTTCCAAACACGCTGCGACCACATGCCGATACCAAAAATGAAACTCCATTTCTTATGTTACCTTTTCTTATCACTTCGGCGAGGGCCAAGGTCCTGTCGCACCACCTATGCATAGAGTGATCTCAGATGAGGTAGCGGATTCCTATGGCATCAGAAGACCAATAACACCCGATTTCGATCAACAGTATCCAAGTTAAGCATAGTCAAAGAGATGCATGTATGTGATTATGAAGGATACTTAGAACACCTTGTACCAATACTTGCCGATGAAGAACTGTGCTTGCGCCCATAGAGAGAGGTGGCGAGGGATATCTTGGTTAAAATAAGCTTCGTCATCAAACTCTTCGGGGGGAGGGGGTTTCCACATTCCCTCCACGAAAGGCATGTCCTTCACCAAGTGAAACTCTGACTGTTTGACTAGCTTATAACCTAGGTATAAGAGGACGTATACCGGCTGGGAAACGGATGAGCCAGCTTGCTGAAGTAACCATGGTGCGAAGCATGGGCGAAGATGAACTTACAATAGGAAGATACGAGGTGATAAACTTGGCGACTGTAGCCGTACCTCCCGGCTCAACACTAGGTTCGAATTCGCACTTGCTGGTCGCTATAAGGTAGTCGCAATGTTAGCAAAGTGGCCATCACATTCAAGTCCACGGGCGCTTCTCATACCAATGATCCATTGCTTGTTGTTATTGTAAAACACGCTCCTAGTGATCGATGGGGAACTATGAACCGGGAGAGATGATAGGCTAAGGCAGCGACGCACCATCCGTTGAAAAATAAAATGATACAGCACATTGCGAGCCCATATATTGCCACCTGATGTAACATGACAGGGATCAGTGGTGCACAAGCCAGAGACTGGACATGTACTTACCCAAGGTTGCCAATGTGGTCGATTAGCGCGGATGAATTCCGCATCAGGGGTGTTCTTAAAATGATCCTGGTTCAGGGCGTAGCGCGAACCGTAAAACCAGCGAAGATAAGTAATCAACATTCCAATCCAGCTCAACAAGGCCGTAACAGAGGATGTTGCGCTGAGGTAGCCAACTGCGCAACGCATTATGTTAGGTCCTCGGTCGAACACCAAGAATTTAGACGCTCATGACTTACACCCTTTGGCCGCGGCAGTAGCACTGCCATCCTTTGTGGTCTGTGCCCCTATGAATGCCAAGCAGCCGACAGCTCCTGCTAATAGGACACCCTGTGAACAAGTTCAACGTGTGTGTCAGACCTAAAGATATAGATTGACTCACTACCCAGGGCACGGTCTTGGATGTTGGAAACTGTGGAGGGGGGCGGCTCCGCCAGGTGTTGGGTGTAGGATCGCCGTCGGGTGCCATTCCAGCCGACCCATCTGCTCTTGTAGCATTTGGGGTTTCAGGGTTTGTAGCGGGCTCATCTGAGTGAGTGGGTGGGGGAGCCGCTAGCCCCGGGGGCGCAGGCGAATGGGAGCTTACTTGACGCGGTGGGTGATCCAGCCGGCTCCATGGTGGTACAGTAAGGTAAGATGAGGTAAAGGCGTGAGGGCGCGCCGAAGTAAGCGGGTTCGCTTCATCCAAGGAGTCATCTGTTCCTTCGGGGCCGGACTCCAGATCAGAGAGGCGTGTAGGGCCAGTGTCAGAATCGGTCGCCGAAGGTGATGTAGGTACAATCGGAGTCATCTCAACGTCCGAGTCAGTGGTGTTTCCATCATCGCCGAAGGCCTGGTTCGAAGTCGAAGTCGTCTCTGCGGTCTTCTTCAGCTGGTATAATCTTCCACAAAAGCTCCATGCGTGATTACATCTGGCGAGGAAAAACATATATCTGTTAACCAGAAAAGATTGTGAGTGAGGGTCAATCATCAAATCAACTCGCAAATTCGACGAACCGACTGGAAATATATATGTCTGAAGTGGCCGCGCTCCAAGCTGAGGCAAGAAACGCGAAATTTACCAACTGCGCACCCTGTGAAAGCGTTCATATTAGAGCTAAGTTGCTCGAAATGACATGGTCGATAACTTACCGCACTCCACCCAATTTTTCGCATGGCGATGACGAATCTGCAAGCCAGAGTCAGCTAGTGGAATAGAGGCATCTATCTCTATCATCAGTGAAGACTCACGGCGATTGAATTGATGTTGAAAGCTGCACTGGATCCCCCTTGTCGTCCAATAGGTAGTGTTCACACCCCTCCGCAGATGGGAGTAGCTCGCAGGCCGTATGCGGGACGAGCAATCCGGCAGCAAAAACGGACAGCACATAGAATAGCAGACTATCCATTTCGTCGATGTGAGTGAAAGATGGCGCTTGATCGGTTGATAAATCAACCTACATGCGAAGCCAAATCCGCCGAACAGCGTGCGGAATGTTCTAGCAAATTCAGAGCGCCACTTATTAGGTTGACTCTCTGGTGGAGATCACCTTTCGCACACAGACACGCGTACCTTTGACGCACGAATGACTTCTCCGCCTGCAACATCTGGGACTTCAGCTCCAAAAAAGGAATACGAGGCTTGGATGAGGACCGTCCAGAAGCCAAGGAATCGTCCGAAATTGCCTTGAACGTCTTTGAATTGAGCAAACGGTCCAGGATGACGCCAGTTCCGAAATCCGATACGTCTGTTTGGCGCATGGGTAAGTATCCAATTGGTGTGTTGGGAGGCGAAAGAGCGTACCCAGTCTGGGGAGTATGCACTGCGTCGAGGTATATTGATATAATCACTAGTAATCCATTCAGACATATTATGAGCACACATTCAAAACCCTACGACTCACAAAGTACCACAATGGTGAGGATCTTGCCCTAGCGTTATTAATCAGCAGACGGTCGAGAGGGACAAAGGGCAAGGACAGACCGCAGCAAACCAGAATTCTACTCGGCCATATAACCGTGCCCCAAAGCAATTGATCCCAACTGCCACCAGTAGCTAAAAAAGTGGCATGTAAGATAGCGAGAAGAGTATATTTTGGTCGAAGACGACACACACAATCCCAAGGGTAAAAATCCAGGTGCTGTTACGATGGTTAGACACGTTCTTTATTATGTCATAGTAGGGCATACTGCTCAGATCCGATATAGTCATTCATGAGCACTGTCGCTGCTGTGATTTCCTATTGCTCGATGATGATTAGTTCCATCGTGTAATAATGATTCAAAAAGCAATGAACTCACTGCAGGAAGCACGACAGCCCAGTTGAACCAGGCGTTCCAGCCCATGGCGAATCCAAAAGCATCATCTACATACAGACCAGCTAATCGCACTATGCCTGGACGGAAATTTGACATCAGTAGGAGATGGCGTGCCCATAATTCTGTCCACTGCACCTCCAACGCCAGGGCTAAGGAGGCGCGTCAGCTGGATGGATGTTACGGGAAGTTAAGGGACACACATACAGCCAGGCCACGATTTCGGCAACAGAAATAACCACAGAGTACACAACAGTCCCAACAATGCTATACCCGAGCAGCAAACCCAGTGGACCGCCAGTGTACAAGCTCTGAGCGATTCCCAAAAAGACACCAGTCCCAATGACGCCTCCAATTGATATCATCGTGACTATCATGTGGATGAGCCAGGTTGACTTCGTATTAATTCAACGATGTGAATATGTGCTTACTCTGCTTTTTGGATAGTTGAGGTGGGAGGTCCTTAATGCGATAGAACACAAGGGCGTGAGCGAGGTTCATGCTTCCAACCCGATTCGAGCGAGTCTTACAAGGGTGATTTCGCTCCAGATCGTTTCATACTCGGCGACTTGACGTTTCCTTTCTTCTGGAGTTGTTGTTCGACGCTGGAGCACAGGTTGTCCACCCAGCGCGGTGCCATCGTCGACGAGAATCCGAATTTCCTGAGCTCTACGAAACTTGATTCTCTTTCTGAGGGAAAATTTATGTTGGCGCGGGCCTGTGTTATGTTGAACATCCCCGTCATAGGCTTCAGCTGCTGCTAGTGTTACCACAGGTACCGTGACCGGTGTGACAGGGACGGCTCGCTGTTTGCCCTTGTCTTTCCCTTTGCCCTTTCGCCTCTGGTTCGAGTCTCCATCGCGAGAGGCGGTGTCCATGGACTCTAAGGGGACGAAGATGTGGTTGGGACAAACGCCAAGGATGAAGATCTCCCTCGACGGCCGGGTTCAGAGCGCAGATGATATCTCCTCATGGTCTTATTCGGCAGCATCCGTCTAATACAACATTGACGCCCGTATTTGATATTCGGCATCACATCAATATGCAGAACCCACAAAGGGCAATGGCTTATCTCGATACGGTGCACACAGCCCATGCATGCCACAAGGCACAAGAGATCTGCATTCGGATCTCGGCGGCTGCGTCCAGGTTTGAACGTCTGATTCGCATGCGGTGCCGCGCTGGTCGTACGACGTTGAGACAGACCTCTGCACCATCCATCTCAACTCTACATAGATGAGGAACTGCTCAGCGTTACGCACTCAACTAGGCGACTCGACGTTGGGGGCAGTCACCTATTGTGCTCAATCATGTGCTCAGGGCATGCAATGCTCGGGCATCTGTGTCGACCCAGATATGACTGGGGTTGGGGTCAGAATCGGATTCTACCTGCAAGCCCTCACGAATGGTATGCCAAGGTTACTTCGTTCACGAGCCTCACTCAAAATCGTTGTAGTCCTGCTTGTTGTGTTTGCTACAGATGTGAAAGACTCAGCTAGTGGTCTGTTCAAACCTTTCTTGATCTATGCACTCAAGCTTATTCGTGTCTTCTATTTGACAGGCTCCTGGAGCGGTTCAGTGCTCACCGCTGCACTCGTCATCCCAGCCATGTGGCAGAAATTTCACCAGAACATCACGTTACACGACGCTGTTCTAGTACTAAAGTACGTTGACGACTCGAGTAGCATGACTTCGTGAGCGCCCCTGATTGACTCCATGTTCGGCATAGTTTTGCTACTTTGTCTTGTGTTGCCTCTATTGCCGTGGCCCCAATGTGCGACATCTGGTGGCAGCCCTGGAAGAATCCTTCAACTCGATCATCATCTGCTTCCTCCCATCCCAAGACTGATATTCCCGACGTAGTATCCGTCACCCATCCGCAAGCAAACCCGAGCATCAGAATCGACCAGTCGCATGTCGCGGATGGTATGCTCAATGCCTCAGAGGGATCCAGCAGATTTCCATCAGCTGCAGAGCTCACATCAAGCCCAGAGCAGCATCATAAACCCCTGACAGACGAGCCATCCGACCCCCCTCCCGATCCCGCAGTACTTGAACGAATGAAAAGGCGTGAAGCAACTATTGCAAATGTCACGCATTTTCCGGAACACCACCGAACTGCCACAAGCCGCGCGGTTCTTAGCGTATCGCTGCTGACTCAGATTCTGCTTCAGTGGGTCTGGGCTCTTGCCATGTTCGTTTCTCCTGTCTACAGCCAGCCATGGTGTAGTGGAGAAACGGTGTTGATGATGTTCCTTATACCCGTCGAGGTCGGCAAAGTGCATGGCGGCACAGACGCACCTGGCAGTTCAGGAACCTATTCAATCGTAATATGGCCGTTTTGGCTGGCATCTTGCCTCTTCGTCTCTTCGTTCTATGGCGTACTTCTCGTGCTTCGTGCCACGGAATATGCAGCTGCCGAACACCGAGTTCATCCTTCGACCCAAAAGGGCCTCCGTCACATTTCATCTAATATCAGTGGCCGGAGGAAGAGAGAGCCGTGGCTGCCTTTCCCCCCAATACGCACATCACGGGGTCGCTCGTCGAGGCGTGCATCGATAGGATCTCGTGCAAGCGCTACTGGTAACCCTCGCGAGCTAACGAGACTCCAGTACTGGGCAAACTACGTCGCGCAAGATATCCAGAACGCGACTCTTTGGGTGGGAAAGTGGGCTGCCTATCTCTACCCCCCAGTGAGGGACAAAAGGGGGACCGAGCGACCCGAGCAGTATAACGCTCGTTTGCGCATCTGGATAGCTAATGCGATCGCGAGCTTGATTGTGATTATCCTCATTATATGTGAGTTTCTGATTGAAGATAGCAGAAGCGAGACCGTTTCTCATTTGATCAAAAATTTGTCGTTTGATTGTAGCATCCGAACTACAGTTGCGATATAACTGTACTATCCACACTGGATCGCCTTGGGCGTTTGGACAGGTAAGCGTCCTTGCGCAGTAGACTCCACATCGGAAATACAAAATGAAAGCTTTTCCCTTCGACGCAGATTGCAGCCGTCCTGCTTGCGCTTGCTCCTGGGTGGACCCTCGCCGAGATATTCTATGGTTACCAGGGACGAATGACCAAAGCAGAGAAAAAGCAGCAGAGACAGGCGAGGAAGGCCGCTCGCGAAGAGGAAAGACGTCTCCTTGGAAGACCTGGATGTAAGTACCGCTGCTCTTCACACAATAGTAAAAGCATTCTCAACCTGATATCTTCCGTTTTGTAGCATCGCGACCTGCGTCCAGGTCACGCAGTGCCGCCCCATCAGGGACATCCACCCCATACGCGCCACCTTCCAGTCAAGCGTACACCCCGGCGCCACCGCGACGACGTTCGACCCCCCGGGGGAGACTCGGGCATCATCGCGAAACCTCCGAGACTCCACTTATCGGCAATATCTCGTCCGCATCACCCTCTCCATCTCCTGGCCTCCACCGCATGCCCGCACCCTTGCCTGCTGGGAGTGCGTTCGCGTCCGAACTAACATTGGCCGAGGCGTCTGCCCCTCCGGTTCGGCAAGAGTCGGAAGGACTGGGTCTCACGTTCCAGCAGTTTTCAGCTATCAATAACTTCGCCGAAGGACGCTCATAGCACCGATTACTTTTTGTTCTTAATTGTGTTATCACTTAGTATAATCTGAGACTTGTAGACGAAAATACGTTGTAAATGTGTGCTCTACTGCCCTACCATAATAGTGTAAAATGTTTTTCTCATCATTTCGCAAGGACAATGGCGCGCCTGGGTTGTTTGGTGCATCAATAGAGCAAAACAATACCCTCCGACGTCGACGGTTTCGTTTGACGCGTCAGACGAAAGCTCCGAATAGTAACACCCTGAAGAACATGGAAGAAGACTTTTTTGATACTTCTGGTCGTCCCAAAGGCCGAAATCGCGGGTACAATTCCCTTTTTCGAGCGATGCATCGAGGCGTCGTAGAACGCGACGGGGACCCTGACTTGAACGATCGCAGCTATATGTCTGACGCTATGCGTGATGAGAAGGATGGTCAGTAGGCCCGTGCTTAACAACCTAACCAATCGGCACGATCGGCACCCTGAACTAATACAGGCTTCTCGTCGCCAGCCGCCCAACTGGCTTCTCGTCATCGTAGCCGCGCTTCTGGGCCCGCAAATGTGCCTAAGCCGCGTTCAAGCACCACCGCTACGAAAATTTCCCGTTTGGCGACCAATGATGATGAACAAGATATCTACAGCGACCCAGAGTTCGATAGTATTTTAGCCCAAACGGACTTCGATTTCGAAGAGCCGTATTATCAAGTAATCTTGGCCGCGATGAGGATAATCGCCTTTTTCTCTGACCATCTCTCCATCCAGTCGTCGCAATCAGTTGCCCCGGCCCCATCCCCAACACAAATCTCTCTTGCACGACCCCCGGGAAGTTACGCGAGCTCGGGGCTTCCGCCGATACGGTCCTCCCAATTTCTTCATGGTCTGTAATGAATATAGCTCTAATTCAAAAAATACTAAGACTGTACTCCCTTTGATCAGGTGCTCACCCTTTAAAACCTCCAACGAAGCACACAAGCAGCTCAAGTGCTCGGCCCACTAAAAAATACAAGACCAATAACATTCAAGACGATGGAGAGCGTCCCGATAGCAGTAGTACCGCACCTATGGGCAATCGGGCCAACTTGGTCCCGGTGTCGTTACTTGGTAAGCTGCCAGCTCATGCCGCGCGTTCTTCTCTGATATGATTAGTTATTGCAGACGACATGTATCGTGGTAAGTGCAGCGTTGACGGCCTCGAGAGATGCGCGACAAATGGGGAATACCTCTAGGCATTTTTCGCTTCGAATTCTTCAACCCAATGCAATCTAAATGCTTCGATGCGGTTCGTCGACCCATGGTTATCTGATTGGGCTCATGAAACTAATCTTTTCAACGGTGTTCTCTCACTCTAGGTAATGAACTCGGACGAAAATATTGTTCGTCTCTTATCCTTCAATCTATATTCGTACCTAGCTAACCTACCCTTACGTTGTGCAGCTCATAAGCGGTAAGCCTGTCTCTGAATGCGGAAGCGTGTGCTTATTAAAATCATTCTAATCCAGCCCCCACGAGTTCGGGAAAAACTGTCCTTTTCGAGCTGTCGATCATCAAGGTCATAAAGAGTACGGGACCTTCCAAAGGACAGCTCTGTGTTTACATGGCGCCAACAAAGGTGTGATCGAATTTGTCTCGTTCTCACCAACTCTCTAATATTGAATAATTCACCTTGGCTTGTAGGCGTTATGCAGCGAGCGCTTCAAAGACTGGTCACGTAAATTTGGCCCCCTCGGAGTGACATGTAAGCCCAACAAGCGGAAGTTGGTGACCCACGCTCATCGATATCCATAGGTGTAGAACTCACCGGCGATACTAGCTTCTCAAGTCGTATGTATTGGAAGAAGGCAGAGGGAAGCACGATCACGATCTTGTGAGTAACCAAGCGTTCTTGCTCTAGGCAAGCCTTTTTTCTGACAAAGTCCTCTCGCAGTATAACCACAGTATGTCGATCACCTGTACTGCATTGCTCATTCCTAATTCCCGATTAGCCCGAAAAGTGGGATAGTGTGACGCGCAGCAAGTAAGAGTCCAGTTAATGATCACTCTTTACAGAGCCACTCATGGAAGATTCCACTCCAGCCACGAGACGAGTTTGGCTTCCCAAATAGCTTTATTCATGGTCGACGAAGTTCGCGTGCCGTCAATTTCGTGTCGTTTTTCATGCTGACTGCCGTCATATCAAGGTCCACCTCCTCCACGAGCCACGAGGAGCGACACTAGAAGTTTGCGTTTCTCGAATGAAAACCATGGCGAATCCTCGTTTCATTATGGTATCTGCCACGGTTCCTAACATCAAGGATGTTGCCGATTGGATTCGCTATGGGGACCCTCCTCATCCAACCGCCGTTTTTACGGTGAGTGTCGAGCAATCATGCATGCCTGCATCTGATTTCCTCCCTTTTCAAGTTTGATGAGTCGTACCGCCCATGCCAAATCTCGCGCCATGTCCATGGGTTTCCCCGCAAGAATCAGAACGACTTCCAATTTGTAACGTCTCTTGACAAACAGGTATCGATTTTTATGCGATAATTCGTGGCATCAACTAAATGAGAATGCAGATCGCTCGTCTGGTCGAGCTTTATGCTCAGAACCAGCCTCTGGTGATCTTCTGTTCCACACGTAAAAGTACGCAACGATTCTATGCTATTATTCCATTATCAACAACATTTTTTTCTTTCAAGACACCTTTACCGTTGCCCAAATCATTCAAGAATTCTATCAGTTGTGCGTCAAGTCGAAGAAACCCCTCCCTTGGAGGACTACGGCCGGGTCCGATTATGTGCTAGTTTACCCTTGCGTTGCTTTTTTAACACTGTCTATCCTCCAGAAAAATCGGTGAATTCGAGAATAAACAACTAAATGGTTTGTGCTATATTCGGGTCGCATTCGCTGTACAAGTAACTCTTTCCCCCTAGGTCTTTGCGCGAGCGGCATAGCAGTACATCACGCAGGCCTGAGTGCCTCTGATCGTGCCCAGGTAGAAGACCTCTTTGCCAAAAAACAGATTATGGTTGTTGTCTCCACATCGGTGAGTTTGGGTGGCCATTGGTGGTGCAGTCTCTCATGTAGCATCTAGACGCTCGCTGTTGGTGTGAACATGCGTAAGTTTGGCTTGACAACACTTTCGTCTTCTGCTCACGTAGTCGTCATAGCGGCCCATACTGTAATCATACACGGAACGCGTCACTGGGGAGGAAGTTCTTGGGAAGAGTATTCTGACCTCGATATTATGCAAATGATTGGTCGTGCGGTGAATGACCATGTTCCTCACAAACTTTGTCTATACCTGACGCCTGGTGTTTCAATAGGGTCGCCCGCAATTCGGTCGGTGAACTTCTGAGTCTGCCGAAGAACAGAAGTCCTAATTTCATTCACAGATAACGAAGGAGTCGCTGTCATCCTGTGCGAGTCCAGCATGGTTTCGCACTATAAAGACCTCCTATCTGGTCGCACGGTGCTCGAGTCTAATCTCCACAAACACCTTATTGAGCATGTCGCTTCAGAGGTCAACTTGGGAACAATTACAAGCACGGAAACAGCGAAGCAATGGCTTCGAAATTCCTTCTTCTTTCAACGAATTCAGAAAAATCCCTCCCATTATGCCTCGGTCGTCGCAAAACAGCAGCCGCAGACTTGGCAAGAACGACTCGATGATATTGTAATTGATGCAGTTGCTACCTTGAAGGATGGGGGTATGATCGACGTTGTACCTCGGAAGAACGGTAGCGACGTCATCGCCATCACTGACGTAGGGGATGTAATGGTCAAGGTTTTTTAATGCTCGCCACTAGATACACTGACCATATCAACTGACTCGCTATGGTGAAGCTATACCTTCGGTTCAAAACGGTACGTATAGCCGTGCACGAATCAAGGCCGAGGATCTTCTAACTTGACATATTCATAAGATGAAAGCTATCCAGGCTCTTGAGGATTTAACCTCGATCAAGAATGCGGTCAGTTTAGAATACCATCCCCCCCCCCCCCCCCCCTTTTTTTTTTGTTTTTCTGATGTTACCTCCTCAGCTGAT
>WIDE01000027.1:42115-63468 GCA_015039315.1 Clavulina sp. PMI_390 | reverse complement strand
TTTTTTTTTGTTTTTGTTTTTCTGATGTTACCTCCTCAGCTGATAATGATCTGCGAGACGGAAGAGTGAGTGGACATCCACGAAGGAGACAGAAACCTGATTTCTTTCAACAGACTCACCGAGCAACTGCGTATCCGACCCGAAGATAAGAAGGTAGGTGCATTATACCGTCTCGCTCAGTCTGGGGGACAAACTAGGACGTTTTCACGTTTTCACGTTTTCAGGTCTATAGCGATCTCGCGCGGAACCCCGATATACGGTTTCAGCTGAAGAAGGTTGAGAAGACAAGCGATAAGGTGTACATATTAATTCAAGTGCGTCGCATTTCTGTCAGAGTGCCGTACCATAGAAGCTTATAGAAAAACTTCCAGGCTGTGCTCGGTCACGTACCACTCAGTGCTCAAGGTCTTGGCGCGCAAGCCAGTATGGAGGCCTTCGTGCTTGTCAAGTCCGCACTTCGTATTAGTCAAGGTGTGTATCTAACAGGGGAGAAGACGTGTATCTGACGAGAGAAAGTACAAAATAGCCATCGTGGAGGTTGGGATTATCCAACGCCGTGGAAGTCAAATTAGGTTTGGTGCAGAGCTGTATGTTCCCTCATCGAGCTCATGGTGCAAATACTCAGTTCTTTTGCAGAAACCGCAGTCTTTCCGCGAAAGCATGGGATGACCGTCCTGTATCCCTGGTCCAGCTTCCTCACATTGGTGAAAAGTCGTGAGTCAAACGTTCTCCGAAGAGAGATAATCCGAAACTGATATCTTCATTAGGGCAAAGGTCCCAAAAGTCTTCCTCCTAGTCGTGTTAAGCTCCTGACATATTCCCCATCATTAGGTTCTTGCAGCAAACGGAATCCATAGTATTGCTTTAATACGCTCTTCTCAGCCCCATCGTCTAGAAGCGGTAAGTGCCTATTCCGCGATATTCCCTAGGCGAGAAAATCATATATTCTTCTTAGCTACTCAACCGGAAGCCTCCATTTGGTCGTGAGATTGTTTCTGCGGCTGTTGCTTTACCTGAATACATGCTCAAAATATCAGAAGACGACGTCAGATCTAATGCTGGCCGTGACCCCGTCAAAATCCATCTCTCTATCGACATCTCCCTTCGAAGCGAACCCCAGTTGAAACGCCCGAATGGGAAGAAGCAAAAGGGATTGGGTATGACCTCCTTTTTGACCGTCACGTCTGAGAATTCCTTCATCGACTTCCGCCGCATTCCGTAAGCTTTTCCCATTACTCGCAAAGTAATCTTGAATTCACTATCTGATAGGACCAAGAACCTCATGCAAGCGAAAAAGTACGATATCGTCGCGACCCTCGATAAACCCAGTCAAACTGTGGTAGTCCATGTTCATTCGGTGAGTTCATATGGGTATACAAAGTGCTGCGACACATAATAGCGTTCAAAGGACAATTTTGCCGGACTGGGGCTGTCCCAAACATACAGACCACTCCTGCCAACAACTGAGTACCCCACGCGGATCACTCGTCCTCCCCAGACCTTATCAGTTGATGTAAGGATCGCAGAATGCGAAGCAATAACCTTCATTATTGACATCTTCATCTTTCCCTAGGCGAACGATATTGCTGACTCGTTTTGGGATATATCCGATGGAGAACGAGAGCTGATAGAAGGCCGTCAAGGTAGCAAAAACCTCCCATTCGTACCACCTATCCGCCATGGCTCACTCGCTCCAGAGGAGCATCTGCCAGGGGTCGCCACAGTTCTGCCAGGTCGTCAGGAGGAGCCGGTTGTGAAGACTAGTCCAGAATTCCAGTCTTCCTCAGAACCGGATACCAAACCATCTCCAACTCGGCTTGCAAACGGGAACTACGCGTACGTCACTTAAATGCTACGTTTTTCCACTCTTCATCTTGAAACCCCTTAGACGTAATCACCTCTGCAAAGATAAGACGAAATGCCGTCATATTTGGTAACATCCCGTTTCGCGCGTTTTTTTTTTTTTGGCTCGCTCATTCTTCCTTCTAGTTGTCACGAAGGACTTCCCAAGCCTCCTCAGCGGCCAAAGAAGGCGCTTCCCAAACGTGCTGTGTCCACTGTGTCCAGTCATATGCCGACAGTGAAGACTAAATCTGCCAAAACCGTCCCAACAAAGGCTTTAAATCAATCGAAACAGAAGAAACTGACTGATTCTTTTGGGGGCCTTTCCAAGAGTGCTACAATGGAGAAAATGGTGCCGAGTGCCAAGTCTAGCAAGCAAACTAAGACTTCGAAGGTTCAGTCTGAAGCTGAGGAGATCCCCATGCTCTCCAACTCGCAGGATGACTATGATTTTCCTTCCCCAAAAAATATGCCAGGGAAATCCTCATCGCTTTCGCCACCTATTGCTGCCCTTGCTAGAGCAGCACCATCCTCAAGTGATGACGAAGAGATCGACGAATTGATGTCGGTGATCTCGAACGCTGACTTTAGTCAGCCTATAGTTGTCGATCCTCCATACCCAACCAAACCCGCCAAACGCGCTAATCCTTTCCCTTCTGAACGTCCTCGACAAGCCAAAAAGCAGAAGATTCTTCAACATCCAAATCAAGGCCGCCATGATGACGCAGCGCCGTCATACCACTCTACACGCCAAATCCACACTAGTACTAGTCGACCCAATTCACCTGAGAAGACAATCACCCCGCCCCCAAAACGCTTATTTATCGACTTGTCGTCCCCGCTCTCTCACTCACCTAACTTATCTCCTCGTGGGCGCGAACTGTCCGTCCAGCCGCCATCGCCCCCCTTGGCATTTTCCTTTCATTTTTCGCCTTTGCCCAGCCCGGGGCTTCCTGGAGATTCTGTGATTGATGCTCTCGTTCATAACGACGATCCACGGCCTGGACTCACATTTGACCGAAAGCATGCGGAGGAGCAGAAGAAAGAGGCCCAAAGCCCATCTCTCACTATGGGCTCAACGGACGCTGTAGAGATGCGGGATGAAGATGAAGATATGCTGATAGACCGTGGGTTCGCCGAAATGATTGATGGATTGACTGGCGCCGTGCCTTAGGTCAGAACCGGCGAGACGATGTTGGTATTGCTCTTTTGCTGGACAGCTGCTGGTGTAGAAGATGTCTGGGAGTTGGATGGGAAGGACGAACTGGACTAATCTTGGTGCTGAAGGGATCCGAGCTGGCTGAATAGTGTTTCTTGGGATCAGACGAACTGGGGCGTGACGGTGGGAAGTCAATCGTAGTGCGGATGCCGAACCGTATCCGTTTAACCTCATCACACGATGGGAGATTATCTTGTTAGCCATACACGCCACGACGCTCGCATTGTTGTGTGTGAATATATGTTACTGTACAACACCAAGCATGTATAAAGATAAACTGCGCGAATCTCTCAAGACGGGACTTCTGATCCCGCCCCGGATGCACCCACCGGAAGCCCGGTTGAACTAGGCATGCCTGGCGTAGCAGCCGAGGGTGCCGACATTGCCTTGCCCAATAGTCGTGCCCAAGGGCCATTGCGCACAATCTCACGATAAAAGGGAGTGTCTTCACCAAATGCATATTTGATGGTGTCCGCCGCCTCCTTGTCTTCGTCGAGCATATCGCCGAGAGGCTCCGGTTCACCAGCAGTTATGCCCGTGGTGGGATCAGGGCCGGTTTCAGGCCGGGGTTGGAGAGCCTCAAGGGCATCCTGTGCAGATAATCAGATATGGTGCCAGTCGCGGATCCGTGTTGTGATCAGGAGACGCACTATCATAGCTTGTTCGACACCACTGGTGTCCATGCCCATATCCTTTGCTCGTTCCGTATCCTCACCCACAACTTTACCACCGCCAGCATGCACGATACCTCTCCGTATCGCCTCCTTCCCGACCGCGATCAAGCCTCGCAAGGCACCCTCGCGCGTTCCCAACATTCGACCCTGCTCCACGAGCGCAGCCAGTAGTGTGGTGGTGATACGAGATGCCAGGTTGGGATATGTAGGTCCGTGCTGGACGAGCAGGCGTGCCAGGACTGAACCTGCATGGGTGCGGAGGTGTGAGGGCGTTGGCTCGGAAGGATATGCATTGAGAATGCCACTGGGTACGAAGAGCGTGGAGGTGAGGAGGATAGAAAGTATGGGAGGTAGCATTTGATGTAGCTATGATGTACCGTCGTCAGCACGCAACAGCCAAAAGCCGTTCAGGACGTAAGAGACTCACATATGGTTCGACCAGCAATCGCTCGTTTTCCAGAAGAGCATTGATCACGTCCAAGTATATGTCAAGGCTCCTCCGATCAAGATCTACGTCTTCGTTATCAGTATCTCGCTTGATCGCAGCGACGACCCCTTCGGCGACCCAACGTGACAGATAGGGCAAAACGGGTGCCAGCCCTGCGTCAGCTCTAAGACTGGTCAGGGCAGCGGAGCGCTTCCGTTCGTCTGCGGCCGGTACGAGCGCAGCAATAAGGCGCTGGTAGTAGTTTTGCAGCTCTCGGCTGAGATGCGTCTTGACCGATGGAGGCTTGGCCTTTCCATCTTCGCCGACTGCAGAGTCGGTAGAGTGGGCAGTGGTGCCATTTTGGACGGTAGGACGGGGGGATGTGCCATTGTTAAGGGGCTTGGTTGGGTCGGACGTGGAGGTTGATTCTGGGGGAGGGGGGTTTTCTGGGATCAAGGGCTGAACACCCTCGATGGCGAGCCAATGTGCTGGAGTGATTGGAACGCTGCTCAGAACAGTCCGGCCATGCATGTCGGCGATGATAGGACCACGCACCTGTATAGCGAGCAGCTCGTGGTATCGGGATCGGCTCATCTCGTAAAACTGTTTCGAAGTCGATTTCTTCGTCATCTACGACAAAGATGGGGGGACCTGAGGCAGGCTGAATTTTGCGAAAGGATAAAGCGGAAGCTGCAGAGTGACCATATACCGGCTAGGAAGAGTCATTATTATTAGGTTATCGCAAAAACGAATGCGCGTCTCACTTCGATATTGAGTGTTCTGAGCGCTTGGTCCACATCTGTTGTGCTCATGACCGTACGTTTCGAGTGACGCGTAAACCTCGAGGCTTCCTACAGAACAGTACTTTAGCTAGTTATGGAGAGCGAAAACAAATGACACACCTCGATGATCTGGTGTAAACGGTATTCAATGTCACTCGCAAGGGCGCTAGCAACAGCATCGGACAGCCCAATTCCCAAAGACTCGGCAACATCCTAAAGAAACCATATACGCGTTCATATCAAAGCATTTGTCGATTACATAGGTAGTTGAGGCTCACAATCACCGAGTCTGCCTTGTAAAGGCCAGGGCGCGCACCACCTCCTGCAGACATTGTTGCGTGTGACAGGTCATAGTCACGCGTCACACGCTTTGCTCATGTCTGCCGCCGTCTGACTCGGAAAGACTCTACATGCGGATTGACAACTGCCCCTATGATATCTTGGCTTTGATCTGTGATCGCATACACTATCCACACGACCGCGCATCAGTCGCTCTGACAAGCTCGTCCCTCTATGCTGCTGTCCTTCCGCAACTCTACTCGGCTATACATTTTGGCCGATCTCAGGCCGTAGCTTATAAGCGTCAGGTAAGTGCATTAGATCATATTATATACCCGCTAAGCTTAAACAAACTCTTCGGTTCATAGGTGAACGCAATACTATCGCCCTTTGAAGTTATCCTATCTCGGAAGGAACTTGCTCGATATGTGAAGACCATCGGTAACCCTTCTTCCAAAATTTCACGGATCGTTATACTGATTTTGGTATACTAGACGTCTCTTATACTCCGCCATCCAACGTCCGAAAGCTAGATGACGTCTTCTTTGAGGAACTGCATCAAGTGCTAGGGATTTGCCACAATCTGAGGGACGTGCACTTTACCGTCAATAGCTCAACAAGGTTGCTAGCCGCATTACATAACTACCCGACAATTGTGTCGCTGAATATTAATGCTCAGCAGTGGGAAGTTACCGACATCCTGCGTTTAAGCTCCCTAAAGCTTCGCTCGCTCAGCCTTGTTAAACCCAGTCCAAGAGCCATGCATTCAATTCCACAACTTTCGAGCACTCTATCATCTTCCTTGACTTCACTCTCCCTCTTGGTAAGCAGCCAACGCGCTCCCCTTGCCTGCGATGATCCCATGAACTTACTCGCCCATATACAGTCCACCATCATTCCCGTGAAGACAACATTACTCAATGAGATCCTGAGTACGCTTCCATCCCTTACGCACCTTGAACTCAAGGAGACCGGAGAAAGAGATCTAGATGAATTGAGAGATGTGTTGCATGACTGCACGCCAAAACTCGAGTCACTGGTTGTGACTGGTTTGGTGCGCCCGGTTTGCACGCCCTATCCTTTTCGACCGCTCAATAACATCCGAAAATCTATATAGGTCTGGTACCGCACTTTCAGTCAACCTTCAGATTCCAAGGCGCCTCCTTTCCTGCGCCATCTGAACATTACTGCACGTTTCGTTCCATTCGAGTCCGGTTCCCGTTTCTCCAAACCAGAGATCTGGGCAAGGCGCGAGATTGAGGCGTGGGTTCAGGTGCTAGAATGGACCAAGGAATGCCCACTGGAATCTTTACTTCTCAATAAGGCGACGGCAACATTTGACACCCGAGAAGTGAATGCCGAAGTCAGAAAGTTCATCGACGCGTTGCTGGAATCGGCGCAGTCCTCCGGATCGCCTTATCGATCAGCTCTGAAAAGGCTTACTATTGGTGGAGTTGCACTTGATGACACTCTCATGAAAGAAATCATCACTTCGTTTCGAAACCTGGATCGTTTGGGATTCGCCATTGCTGGTAGAGACGCGGAAGAACTAGTGAGTTGTACCTTCTTATTGTCTGCAGTATTGATACTAATATCGTGGTTGACCCAGAAACGTTTGACCAGGATTCTCAGGAA
The DNA here is from genome assembly GCA_015039315.1 of Clavulina sp. PMI_390. NCBI lineage: Eukaryota > Fungi > Basidiomycota > Agaricomycetes > Cantharellales > Hydnaceae > Clavulina > Clavulina sp. PMI_390. The sequence continues at coordinate 56,610 of WIDE01000027.1, read as the reverse complement.
GGCTAAGAATCTTCGAACATTACACGACTTTGGAAGCGCCTCGACGGGGACAAAAAGGCTCACACTTGAACGCATCAACTATATTTTTGAGCGTCTCTCACGGTTAACTAGTTTGTACATTGGGCAAAACCCCGTCTTCTGGCGCGTGAGTATACTATGTGGTTCTCCGTTTTGCACGCCTGGATACTCACGCATTACTTTCTGCCATATCATAGAGAGAAGGTACTCCAGTGCAACAGTCGGATGGAAGCTATGCGCCATCTATGGCAATCTCGTCCGATAAACGGCCTCGCCGATGAAATGGAAAGCAGCAGAATTGACGATTACCTGTGCCTCTGGCTGCCGATAACGGATTGCAGCCGCACATCTCTCCGCGATCGGACTTTAATACCTGTAAATAGTTACATGGTGCGTTATTCCGTCACTCCGCCCTATGGTTGGCTGCGGGAAGGATGAGAATGAATACTTGTCTTGAGGCGTTTATCACGTTAAGAGTCTCATCCAAGAGATCGACAAGACCGATTAGTACGAAGTACTGATGTGAGACAAAACGTCACAAAAGTACAATGCAACTGTGGCGCATATCATAGAGGATTCCTTGGCCGTTGTCATTTGTATTGCTCAGGCTGACCACACTACATTTTCCTTTGTATAAATACTTGTTAGCGATGTATGCTGGTCCCAGCGCACTTGCAAGGCTCAATCTACCCCCCTTCCTGCCACTTTCTGCCGACTACCTGCGCTGACTAAACCCTGAATTTATCATGCCTGCGGTGCGATCATCAAAAATTGGCGCCCAAAAGTCTCGAACCAACATTGCCAAACCCAAGACAGCCTGTGAAGGTTGTTGTGCTGCGCACACCGCCTGCGATGCGGACACAATGCAGCTCAACCACGATGCCTTGAAGACTGGGCGCGACTTTCTTTGGCAGCGGTGTAGCTGCTGCATTAGACGTAAACGCTTGTGTTGGCCACAAGCGAAACTCGCCCAGTCTCTGACGAGCAGCCCTTGGAAATTCGTCCAGACCTCAAGCTTCGATGTGTGGATCACTTTTATCCAAGAGCAGACACCAGCTGCAACATGTGACGACGGCCACTCCTCGGACACCGAAACTATTCGTGCCTATGCGGGATATTCTGGCTCTACGACATCTTGCCCCTCTTCATCTTCTCCCCCCACTCCTCCTGCTCCGTTGGACCCGATTGGTGGCATTCCCCAGCTACTGGCGGCCGCGAGGTCTCTTGATGCCGCGGAAGGTCTTGTAGGAATGTCGTTCTCCAAGGATGGAAAATACAGCCACATAACTGCCCCCGCCTTCGGGAAACTCTCTTTATAACGGGGCGCAACTGCCGGAGGCCCTTTACTCTGGCGCTCCCATACCATCCACAGGTGGTCACGCTCCTCTATATGTTTATTACTTGTGGCTTACCCATTCACGAAGTTGTTAGGGGTTTAGATTCTACAACGGCCTCCGAGACCAGGTGTGACTTTTCAGATCTCAACTCCTTTGTAATCCCATCATTCGTTGCGTTGTCATGTTCGCAAGCTATGCTGAAATTTACAGTGCGGTCGCTCGCACGCCTGTGTTTGGCTGTATTTGCACGCGACTAACGGCAATGACACGACATTACAGTATGCGTCACTCATCTCTCTGGAGTTCATGAGCGAGGGCCGATCAACCTCGACTTCAGAGTCTGCCAATCCTGAGATGATTCGAAGGCGCCATGGCTCTCCAATCTTGCATTCAGTTTCTATTGCAAATTCGTGAAATGTGTCAATTTGATGCTTCCGCCCTGGCATCTTCTCGCCAAGGAGAAAATAACGTTCCCGCCCCTATTAAATGCTACATTTATCACAGCGGACGCCCGATGCCGCCACTGACAACTCCGGCGGCACCAGGTGCGCGCCCAAGGCACGATCTAAGTATTGGATTTGCAATATAAGCGAGGCCCAGCCTTGTGGCTCCTCTCCCTATCTTCCGTATCCTTCGTCTTGACTTCTTCCCCTCCATCCTGCGACCTCTGAAGACCTGGTCTTCGCTCGCTTTTGTCACCTCTCTCCAAAGTGATGTCGTCTGACGCGAACGGAGAGGTGGACGCTACTGTGGAAGGTGCCTCAGGGGAAACCAAGCGCCCTTCTGTTGACGAAAAAGTTGTCCACGAGGATTTCTCCGGTCTTGAAGCCGAAGCAAGCGCTAAAAAGCCTGCTGAGGAGGAAAACAGATGGCTGTCGGGGCGAAAGTTTCTGATTGTTCATAGCGCTATGCTGCTCTCGTACGTTGCATGTTCAACACTCTTGTGATACAGATCTTGTATCAACTCATCATTTTTCTAACTTCGCTCCCCCCTTTTTTTTTTTGACTCGCACGATACATCTTCCCGTTCTTACCAATGGCAGTGTCCTGCTCATTGCTGTTGACCAGTCCATTGGTGAGCCCAACACCCCAGTACGGACCAGACATTTGGAGGACACTGACGAACTATTCTGATCCTTGATGCCGCAGTGGCTACTGCACTGCCCCGCATTGTCTCACAGTTTAATTCACTTGACCAAGTGGCATGGGTTGCGTCAGCATACTTCCTCACTCAGGTCAGTCCAGCTCAGCCCTGCATCAACCTCGGAGCGGATGTTCCCATGTACATATACTAAACCCACCATGCTCCAAAATTTCTCTTCCTGCTCCCACCTCCTATTGTCTTTCAATACGCATTCTTCCGACCTGACATACAAACCCGACCACAATTCAACACCCTATCATAGGCTGGCTTCATCCTCTTCTTCGGAGCCGTCCTCTCAATCGCCCCAACCAAATGGGTCTTCCTCACTGCAGTCACGCTCTTCGAGCTTGGCTCGTTTGTCTGTGGCGTCGCTCCCAATATGAACACTCTCATCTTTGGGCGTGCCTTTGCTGGTGTCGGAGCGGCAGGAATCTTTGGCGCTTGCTTAGCCATTATTGCAGAGATCTGCCCTATCGAGAAACGTCCAGCCCTCATGGGTACTTTTGGCGGCGTATTTGCGCTCGCAAGTGTCATGGGCCCACTACTTGGTGGAGTGTTCACTGATAAAGTTTCTTGGAGATGGTGTTTCTATATCAATCGTAAGTCAGATAGTTTATACAACATCGGCGCTCTAGTATGGACTAATTGGCGTTGCTTCTCACTACCCGTTCAAAGTCCCTATTGGCGCCATCTCTGTTGCTGTCATCGCTTTCTTCCTCAAAGGTGGTTACTCAGCCCTTAACGCCCCAACCGAAAACGAGACCATGCTCCAGAGGTGGCTCAAGCTCGACTGGGTCGGCACTGTCCTTTCCCTCGGAGTTATTATATCTCTGCTGTTACCCCTTCAGTGGGGCGGGAATACCAAACCCTGGAATGATACCTCTGTACGTTTTCCCTTATACTACTCCTTACCGGCTAATATTGACTTTGTGCGGGATGGACTCGAACTGGGATTTAGGTCATCGCTCTCTTCGTAGTTTTCGGCGTCATGATCCTCATTTTCGTTGCGTGGCAGTACTACATGAAGGAGAAGGCACTTCTCCCACTGGGACTACTCAAAAACAGAACCCAGATTGGTGCTTCGGTAGCACTGTTTTGGATGATGTTAATGTTTCTATCGGGTATTTATTATCTGCCTCTATACTACCAGGCCAATGTGAGTTCTTCTCTCACTCGACGCATACTGGCGGCGACATGTTCGCGAGCATCTCCGTGAAGACGCTATACTCAAGGTCATTCTTTTCTGCTCTGTTTTTCAGGGTCACTCGGCTACGCGCTCTGGCATCGATGTCCTTCCCTTCATGTTGTTGGGCGTCACAGGCACTATGATGTCCGGAATTATCATAACATACACGGGCAATTACCTTCCGTGGCTCATCGGCGGCCCTCTTTTCAGTGCCATCGGTGCTGGACTGCTCTATACCATTGATGCACACACATCTAAGGCGAAACTCATCGGGTACCAAATCATATTTGGCTTTGGGACCGGTTCCGCATTCCAGACAACATACCTCGCAATCCAGGCCGAGTACCATCACAATGAAGCCATGATTCCCAAGACGACGTCCATCGTGACGTTCTCACAACTCGTCGGAGGCGTGATTGGCATCGCGATTGCTGGTACAATCTTCGCGAACCAGCTGGTCGTCGAGCTCAACAAGTACGCGAGTGGTTTGGACCCTGCTATTGCGAGCAAGGTCAAGCAGAGCGTCACGTATATCTTCACACTGCCTGTGGAGGAGCAAGGTCCTGTGGTCCAGGCGTACTCGAGGGCGGTGGCATACATATTCTTGATGGCAATTCCGGCAGGGGTCTTGGCGAGCTTGAGTGCCCTGTAAGCCCAGCTTCCTCTACTTGCTTCTGATCCATCGTTTTCTTGTTGTGATATCTCTGTCCTGAGGAAAGCCGGGCTAATCATTTCTCTTTGCCCATTTTTGTAGGCTTGTCCGCTCGCATGATATCCGCAAGATGAACCTCTCAAGTGGCGGTGGTGCATGACATCGGTTTTCGTCCTTATTCGAATAACTCGGCGCGTTAGTCATGCACAACAGTGGTCCCAACTCGCTCTCCTTATTCAGACCTCAACAACACATCTGCGTTGTCCTCACCGTCCCCTTCATTCAACTCCCGTGACCCAGATACTCCAAATGACGATGATAGAAAAGACTGCTTTAACCGTACGTATTACGACTGTGAGGTCAAAGCATATTGATTTACTTCAGTAATCAAGAGCTTTCTTGCTTGCAGCCAAATATGCCAAAAATTGTCTGGTAGTAACTAATTTGCGTAGTTTTCTCAAGTCGTCAGTATATATTTGGCCATGTTTATGCGAGACCCGAGCTGCAAGCAAAGTCAACCATTTTGTTGGTGCCACACCATCCTTCCCGCCGTCTCCGCCTTATACATAGTACTGAAACCTATAAACCACATTCATTCTCGTCCCTCATGTCACTCATACACTTCAAAGGAACCAAGTGGTGGCTTGACTGCAATGAGGAGAAATGCCCCAACGCGCTTTGAATCGGCCGTCTAACAGGCTCCTATTATCTCTACTAAGGCCACGCGTGCTGGTACCACTTTTCTCTCTACACGACTCCTTGCAGCCATGGCGGAGCATGATCACACAATCGAGCGTAAACAACTACTCAGCCCCGATATTTACACTCTATGCGCTACATACTCGTCGTCTTCGCCCTCCACTTTTTCTCGCCCCCTGTCCGGTATCGGTCCATGACCGATCCGCGCCGCCACCTCGACACAGCTGGGCACGGGCAGTCAAGCGTACTACGTCTGTGTATCCTTCGCCTATCTTGGCTGCCTTCGACGATGAGCTTGACGACGGTGATGGGCTCCTGCACCCTCATCTCTGCAACACCACCACCGCAATCGTCCCTCGTAGACGCAGGACACTGAATGCCTCGATTCTTTCTTTGTACCACTACTGGCTTTCTTTCCATTAATTTTTCCATACCGCCAACATTGATTTCAATCAAATGATTCAATGCATATTCTCTGCTCGTGCGCGTTCTTGTGAGAGAGGTCGGCTGAATGGGGATGAATACAAAGGATACAGGAAGCCTAGAGAAGGGTGGAATAAGGAAGACGGGTAGCGAGGTGAGCCTCATTTTTGGTGAACGGGCCACGTGCAGGTACTCTCCATCCCTCACATCACAACTCGCATTGACCCCCTTGCCTCCTGTTAGTAATCATGGTAATAGGAGTCCATTGCCAGGAGAAATATTCTGAATAGATTGCCCTCTACTCAGGCCGATTGAACGTAGAAATTGTAGCTGGGAACTAAGGTATGTCAGACGAGTTGAGTCAGTGTGTATCCAGCTTTCTCCCTCTCCCGCGAAAAAGACCTGAGTTGAAAATCAATGTACCAGTAGTGAATTTAGATTTCGTGGCCGTGACCGTATGCTCGATCGATGTGATCCGTATGCTTCCCAGGAGAGTAGCTCTCAGCGTGGTGATCTCGTCATATGGACATTCCTTGCTCCTCTCTGTCTCACCCTCTTCGCTTCACCCACCGCCTGTCTGTACTTGCCCGTCGCCGTAGCCGTTCTTGGGCGCTGTGGACTGTGAACCATGCCATCCATCCGGTCCACTACTCCAGGACCACCACCCAGGAGAAAAGTGTCCAGGTCCCGTGAGTGAGCCCTATCATATCCTTATCGATCCCAATGATCCCTTTTGTTGAATTCTACCATCTTTATGGCTGGCCAACGTAATTCTGGTTGTCATTCCTATGCTAATCAAACGTACCACCCCGATCGATGTGGATTGGGATCCTGCAGCGACTCCATGGGATATGAATCTCATACGCTCTACATCAGAGGTATGTAGTGACCCCCTTCCCAAATTAAAGCGATGCTGACAGGATCCAATTCTGATCTTGACTTGACCTTTCCGTTCCCCTTGTGTTTGTATTCGTGCGTCATGGTATTGTGTACTTTCCCAGCCTGTTGGTCGGGTCCTCGCGCAGCACCGATGGAGTGAGACCGCCACGGCTGCACTTCGCACGACCATTGTGACGCAGCAAGGTGTCATACAGAAGCGAACTCAGCGGTCGTTCTGGAACTCGCTTGCGAAGAAGGTGAGCACTATGTCTTGTTTTCGTTTTCCCACTTAGCAAAATAAGCATCGGTCCCGCTCCTACTGATGTTTTTCTTTCGCGACGTCTCGTGAAAAGCCTGTTTATGGCGGGAGAAGCAGCAAGGCGATCATCCAAAAAGCAATGGCGATGAATTTGTATAGCATTGAGCATCTCCGGCATCACCGCTGGAGGTTTGTGCCACCCTGGGACGATGATAGCGATGACGACGACGATGAAGACGACGAGGACGAGGACAATGACGGAGACAGTATTGACAGTGTGAAATGTAAGTCCAATACGTCGCCATATTTTTGCTCCACCGCTGAGAGCCCATTTGTTTCTTTTCTCAGCGCCATCACCCTCGCTACCTCAAGGGAAGCAGGTAAGTGGGGTCGGTTGCACTGAAAAGGATAAGAGGCTGATGCATTTGCTTCATTGGTACTTCATGGACCAGAAGAAAAAGGTCTCTTGGAAGCGTGCGCGAAAGAGCACTAAGCCCAATCGCCGCGGTGCAACCGAGGCTTCTGTGGCTATTTTTGATAAGGACCCTAATCGCCCATTCACTGAGTCTGAAGATGCTCTTATCATTATGACTTGGATACAATATCAAGGGATGATTCAGAAGTGTGAGCCTGTCGATTTTTGGAGGAATGAGCTTTCTCAGGTGCGCCGATCTCTTCTCATTGAATCACCTTTTAAGGTATCCAATAATATCACTGCTCTTTTACCATAGTTCTCAAGCAGGACTGCTAAGGATATTGAAACTCGTGCTCGATCTCTCTGTCTCGTGATACAACATCATCAAGATGGATGGTCTCCAGCCTTTCCTCGTCATGCTTCCACCCGAGACGCCTTGTTTGCTCGTCTTGTCCAGGAACCAGCATTGTCACCCGTCATCGAACAGGTGGAGCTACCTAATGGTGAAGGTGGCCAACCTCCACCTCCTACTTTTCAGCCCTTGGAGCCAGAAGTGCCTTCAGTTTCGCCGACGACCTCTTCCACGGGACTCTCAACCACGGTCGCGCCGCCCGTTAAGGAAGTCACGACTCCCATGCCTGCACCTACACCTACACCTGGGCCAGGACTAGCACCAGGATCCTCAACCGCAGCTGTACCTGCGCCCGCTCCCAAAACCAGCCCGAGTCCCTCGGGGCTGGAAGAGTCCAGCAAATGCCTGGCCCGGTTTGATTCACTGCTCCGTGGCATCATTAAATCGCAACAGCAACCTGCAAACTTGAATTCTGCACTTGTTTTCATTCACAAGGTCGTAGATCATAACGCGGTAAGTTGGTACAGGTTCCTCTCTTATGACAAGTCCATCGTCTTCTTTTGTCGCTGAACGACTCCCGAATGCGCTGCGTGGCAATCTAGGATCATGAACAAGCATGGAAATATATCAATGAGCTGGCGGAAAATGAACAGCTATTTAGCACTATCCTGAGCCGTCGCATGTTGCGCCATCCCCTGATTGGTTATAGTTATGAGGATGGGGACGTTGATGAGTTACTTCTTTGGTCTATTAACAACGACGGCTTCTCAGCAGCTACTGTGCTGAGCGACTTCGAAGCTGGCCTTAAAGATTTTGCGAGTCACCAGGTGAGCTGAATGCAACTCTTCCAATAGCTTTACCACTTTCTGACATTATTTGAATTGGAACCCCGCTGCTCAGGCGGTGCGCGGCCGCCCACCGTTCGACTGGGGCTTGCTTTACTGGGGTCATCGTGATCTCATCCAAGACATCCGGACGCGGCGCGAAGCCATCTCCTTAGGGATCAAATCCAAAGAACAGAGCTAGTAGCATAGGACGCCTGCCTTCTATTCAAGGATCGCTCCACTTGCTTTTCGGACTTCAATCCCGATTTCATGATACCGGTAATTCACTGCCCCCTTCGCTCAGCTTTCACAACGGATACTTGATACAGTCATGATAGAAAAGACTTTCTCATACTGTATGCGATCTCAGCAGGACTCCATGTTATTTCATCATCGTGAAGTCACTTTTGATTTAAGCGGGTATCCTAATTGCCGCCGAAACGTTGGCTTCCGTCACCAGCTGGTATGATTTCCCTTGCTTTGGCTTTTTTTGCCCCAAACTGGCGACTTGAATCACGTTGTTGGCGCCACCAACCCCTTCTTCTCTATAAACCGCTGTCCTGATTATACGGCACATCTCTTGTATCGCCTCAGTCACTCATAAGCCTCAAAGGAGCCAGATGACTTCAAGCGATGATGGACTTTCATTGCATAATCCATCAACCAGGGGCCACAAACGAAACAAGGATGTCTCCTTCTTCCTCCTGCTCAGCGAGATTATATCAGAAATCTCCCTCCTTGCTTTGCTTCCTCTCGGCCCCTTGATCTGGAGCAGCTCCGTATTAGCGGTCAGTTCGTGGTGGAGGGCTTGCGTTATCAGCACTCCTCGAATATAGAGCTGCATCCATATTTCAAGGAAAGATCGCGCCTCTGAGCGCTTAGAATGCTGGCTAGATCGCTCCGGCAAAGGTTGTCCCATTCACCTAACAGTCGAAGACGTCGGCCTGTTTGCAACAATTGAGGCTTCGTGGGCCGCTGGTGGGCGAATTCGGGATCCAAGGGAGAGAATATACTCCATCATAATCAATTCGCGTAGATCCACACCAGGCTTCCCCTTTCCTTTACAGTTCGACGCTGTCAATCTCCACGAACTTAGTGTCCACTTTGCTCCCACGGACCTGCCTTGTCCTGTTCGACTCTTTGCCCACAATCCTCCAGCACACCTTACGACGCTGAAGCTAGAAAACTCTATTTATCAGCCTGAACGACTCGACCTAGGAGGAACCACCCTCTACGAGCTCGCGTCCCTCGCGCTTGCTGAGGAAATCAGATACGACGATGTCCTAATTCTTCTCGCCCATACACCAAAACTCACTTGCCTCGAGTGGGATTTGACAATATCGTCATATTTTCCTGAGATCCAACGCCCAAAGAGAGTTAGCCGCCTTCCCCTCCATAGCCTCAAGCGCCTAGTGCTTCAAGGAAGCCATTTATTCACCATCAAGATCATTGACGCTCCTAACCTTCTCCATCTTTCTTTACCTGATGCCTTGGACAATAAGGGGACGTCTTCCTTGGTTGCTTTTGCCTTGCGATGCGCAGCCCCTCACACATCTCGAATTTGGTCGCCGAGCACCCACTTTGATCACCGCTACACAGGTCGCTTCATTGCTCCGTGCCCTACCCAACCTGGAGTATTTCGACCCTGGGTGGCGAGACACCAATATACAAGGGCGGCTCGCTCTATGCGGTGAATCCCCCACTGGCAAGCAAAAATCCCTTGAATGGGCATGCCCTAAAATCAAGCGGTTGCATTTACCAAATCGGTTTCATTTTGATTACGGCAATCTCAAAAGTGAAGCACTTGCCTCGTGCCTAAGAAGAGTGCTGAATGTCCGCTCCATGCCTCCGAAGCGCCCGACAGGTTCGGCGGAGTTGGGCAATGACGAGACATCCTTCTCAGGTCTTGCAAAGCCGCCTCGACTCACAATAGTGGTCGACTTGGACATGGCGACAATGTCATCTATCATGGGAGAGCAGTGGTCTTATTGGGGAGGGGAAATCAATGAAATATTGAGATTCCCGAGCGAACCGTCCTGAGACCAGCACTGTTGTTAAGTTTCATCAGGGTTGTACCATACAGAGAGTCGATGTTCTCCGCGGGACGGTTCTCAATTCAAATAGTACACCAGCTCCTGGCAGGGTTTCTCCTTGCCTGTAGTTTTGAGAATGATCGACGTGTAGTTCAGCGGTAGGGTAGCAATGGTCCCCGTTACCGCGCGATATAGACTAGTAACGCACATACAGGAGTCTAAAACGGTCTCTACGAGGTTGTACCCATTCGCGGGAGAAGGGGGGAGCTTGGCTGTAGCGATTGTGGATCCACCGGGAAGGAGGATCCTTGGGTGTGCTTGGCCAACAAATATACGAGCACTTGCGGATTGCAGCCGAAATAATGTCACTGGAGCAATATAGGTTGTGCCCAGCAACAGTTGCGAGAGCAAGAGAGAAAAAAAAAAGCGACAGACACGGGCGATTTTCGGTCGTCAGGTGAGGTTTGATACGGGAGTCTACGGGGGATCGTTTGGCTGAGCAGATGTATTGCATCACGGCGCGGCGGTGTTGCTTCTTGCCAAGCGGTTTGGAAGGGCTCAGGCACCTTAATTTAAAGCGGAGTATGTGCCGATCAGACTGAAGCGTCGGGATGGGGGGCACATGGCAAAATCCACGATATCGTGTCTATTCGGTGCAGCTATCTATCGGAGAGCAAGGTGCTGGGCGGAAGGTGACTGGGGATGCTATAGGGCTGCCGAGGTAGGTAGGTATCACCACCAGGATCAATAGAGGTATGGATTTTGCCAATCGTGTCCTGGACGAGAGATTTGGTTCTGTTTGTGAGGCGGCTCTCTACGAAAGCCAAGCCAAGGAAGGGAGAATCATTGATTTACGAAATAGGAAGTATGGATCGGCAACAGCAGTTACGTTTCTGCAATCAGCTGGCGCCGGAGATATCAGTAGATATGGCCGCCCAGATTCGATTATATTTGTCAGAGATCTTATGATACGAGCGGGGACGCCGAAGGAGCCGGGAAAAAACAGCTGGCAGGAAATCTGCGTGGAATGAAGGCAGAGAGTCGCGAGAACAAGATACGGATGCAGTATTGTCGCGAATGGGCGATATATTCAAGCAAACTTTTCATAAGAATCTTGTTGTAATGGCAATAATAGGCTGTCCATGTATGATTGAAGAGCGAAGGGGTTATTTCGGATCCGAACCAAGCGTGGCCTAACAACTGTCAACATCAAACGCAGATGACGCGCTTCTCCAGGTTCTTCCCCACACCTCACCCCGGGGCATATGCCCATTCGAGGTATCGGATTTAGAAGATAAGCATATCACGGCTATTTGGTGTGCCAGCCGCTGGGGTACACATGGCCCAAGCAAAGGCAAAACCTCCGATGGTTTGATGTCTGGTGACACTACTGATAAATTGTTGCCACAAATTCTGTCAATAATGAACAATGGTTACATTAATGATCCATGCGGTCTTGTGGATCCTATCCGCGACCTTTCATTGATCTCCGTCATTGCTCTGTACGTAGAAAGCCTTGGCGGGGGCCTCTGAACTATTTCTTCGGATGATTGAACCCCTTCTGGTCCTCGTCGCCTTGGCGGGATATTGATTGGCGTCTATGAATCCCCGTCGCCGCTCTGAGCGCTTTGCTACGCCCTTGGCCTTGGCCAATTCACTTGACTCACTTGGCACTGTCGCACTCGGCGTCGATGCTTTCATTCAACTTGTGTGGAAGCTCCTCCTCGAGCCCAATACAGTCGACTCCTTATAAAACTAGCTCCACCACGTCCTGTCAAGACCAGCTCCACAGCCCCACAGTTGCATAGCAATGAAGACCTCCACCGCCTCCGCCCTTGCTGCTCTCGCTCTCGCTGCCGCCGCCGAGGCGCGCACGTTCACCGTCTACAATGGTTGCCCCTTCACCATCTGGCCCGCCATGTTCACCGACCTTGTAAGCAGGGAAAAGTTCCACTCTTAGTCTTTCGCTCATTTCTAATACCCTCTCTTTCAGAACGTCGGTTCCGCTGTGCCTTCTCACTCGAACGGCTGGGAGGCTGCTGCTTACACCCACGTTACCTTCACTGTCCCCAACAACTGGACTGCTGGTCGTATCTGGGGTCGCCGCAACTGCAACTTCTCCAGCAACCCCGGCCCCAACTCCTGCCTCGACGGTGGTTAGTATGCTAGTCAATAATCTTACAACTTCATCTTGACGAATGTTCTCTGCGGGTAGGCTGCAACGGTGGTCTCGTTTGCGACCCCCACACCGGTACCGGCGTTCCTCCCGCGACTCTTGCTGAGTATGTTCTCTGGAGAATCCCACGAATGCGACGAACACTGACATGAGGATCAATAGGTTCACCCTGAGCGCCTCTGATGGACTCGACTACTACGATGTGTCTCTCGTCGATGGTTACAATTTGCCCGTTTCCAGTAAGTTCATGCTTCGTTTATTCCCCGTCCTGCAGAATAGATCTAATATTGAATCTTAGTCACCTCGTCCGCTGGCTTCCACATTGCCAACTGCGGTGTTGACTTGGGCCCCAACTGCCCTGCCAACCTCAAGGGTCCCTATGACAGCACTGGATTCCCCGTCGGCTGCAAGTCCGACTGCTTGGTTGACTCTAACCCCGGTAACAGCCCATCGTGCTGCTCTGGTTCGCACAACACCCCCGCCACTTGCCCCCCGTCCGGTGTGCCCCACTACTCGTACTTCAAGAACAACTGCCCCAACTCCTACGTCTATGGTAAATTAAACTTTTACGCCTATATTCTCGCCCGTTGTCCCTGGACTAATGAATGATTGTCCATTCTAGCTTACGACGAGTCCTCCGGCACTGCTCTCTGGACTGGTGCTTCTTCCAAGAACTCCGACTACACCGTCACGTAAGTCTCTCATCCCTGATACCACAAACACCTATCCATGTGACTAAGTTGCTTGACGCTCCGTACTTTTAGCTTCTGCCCATAAGCGTTATCTCTCCTTTGTATAATAAGATCCTGCAGCGATCCTATTTTTCTTTGGAATATAATCGGTTTACTATACTATAATCTTTGTGCTTGGCACTGATGAAACGAACATCGCGGAAGCTGATAGTGATGAGAATCATGCTGAGTGGTAACACATCACGAAGGAAATTTAAGCATGAGGAAGCATTGTGGCGAAGCAACTGTGTGCTCCCCTTATATTATAGGGAACATTTCATTCATCTTCTCTGTGCCATCGTTTGGTTAATATAGAGTTGAGGCTTGGTCACTGAATTAACAGAGAAGCTCTCCTTTGGCAGTGTTTGGTTCGAGAGGGTTTCTACTCGGCCACAACAAAACTCTGCTGAATATTGAAGCTGTAGCCCCGTTAATTCACTTATCATTCGACACTACGCCCACAGGCGAGCTCTTCTCATATCTTGTTGGAAACTCCACTACTTGTCAGCACATATCCGGCTCTAAACGGCATCCATCTATAAGAGGCCAGAGGATCAGGACATGTCGGACCAGTCAATTAGCTTCACCGATGCGGAGTCCCACGATATTTTGGCCGCACGTCGCGAGCACAACAAGTTTGTACCTCTATTTCGGCTCCCATTTGAAGTAATGGCCTCCATTTCCCTCCTCGCCATGCTTCCTTTGGACCTCTCCATCTGGAAGAATCCACTCCTGGCGGTCAGCTCATGGTGGCGCTCTTGCGTTATCAACACTCCTCAAATATGGAGCTGCATCCATATTAACGGGACAACCTCTGCTGATGCACGGTTCAGGTGTTGGCTGGATCGCTCCCGTGGTGCCTGTCCACTATATCTGACCGTAGCAGCTGTTGACGTTTTCAAGGCAACCGAGGCCTCGTGGGCTGACGGTGACCGTGGCCAAGATCCTAGCGAGAGGATACATTCCTTATCTGTTGATTCGTCGACGAATTCATCAGTATTCCTCTTCCCTTTACAATTCAATACTGTCAATCTTCATGAACTTGTCGCTCGCTTCCCTCCCTCAAGCGACCACGGCCCTATCCGCCTATTTAACAATCACCCTCCGGAAAATCTGAAGAGACTCGAGCTCAGGAGCCTCAACTATCAGCCTGGGCTGATTGACTCGGTAGGAATTACACCCTCCGAGCTCACATGCCTGATACTAGCCGAAGAAATTGACTACAATAAAGTCCTTGCACTTCTCGAACAGTCCCCCAAGCTTGTCCAGCTCGAATGGAGACCATTAGTTCCGTCGAACCTCCCCGCCCCAGACGGCCTTGAAAGCATTCGCCGCATTCCCCTCCACGACCTGAAGCGTTTGGTGTT
>WIDE01000027.1:19991-30587 GCA_015039315.1 Clavulina sp. PMI_390 | reverse complement strand
ACCTCCGTTAGGTCTGTTCGGTGTAGTTGCCAAGCAAATGTCAAGATGGCAGCTTGATTGCGAAGACTCTACCGATTGGATCTCGTGAGAGCATCGAGGATATGGGAATTAGGCGCTCGCGTGTGATGAACAGTTTGTTCAGATTGTACCTCGCCAACTTATCTAGCGCTCAGCCCCACTGAAATCAACCTAAGATTGAGCCTCAACGTTTAGAAATCGCTTAAATAATGAGTGCCAAGTACATTCCTGGCTTTGGTTCAAGCTCACAAGTACCCCAAGCCAGCAACAAGCTACTCGTTGTTGATGGCGCGGTGAAACTTTCGGGCATGGGCAGGAAAATCCCTTATTATTTCTGTTGAGCTCCATTGTTGATTCAATGGACGAGCTCAATATATCCTTCCCTTGGATTTTCTTGAGGCTTTCCTCCCTCCATTCCCTCTCCTCGAGCCCGCACTTGTTCCCCCGGATTCCCCCATGTCGTCCGACACGAAAGAAGAGGTTGAAGCTTATGGTGAAAAGCCAGCAAGCGAAACGGGACATCCTTCACTTGATTCGAACGCGGTTCTTGGCTCTGCAACAAACGTCGATTCTGAGAAAACTACTGAGGCTCCTGCTGCTGGCGAGAACCGATGGCTGACTGGACGAAAGCTCTGGATTGTCCACAGTGCTACAATGCTCGCGTCAGTTGTTTTTCTTGTAAAATGGAATTCTGCTTTCTCTCGCCGTTTCCTTCATGCTCCTTGTCGCACAACGGACCCCCGTTCACTCAACTGAATTCCTCACATTCATCACCCTTTGGCCCTTACAGTGTCCTCCTCATCGCTCTCGACCAGTCGATTGGTGAGTCAAGCACCGTCTCCATTTTTCAGGCCGGGAGCAACAAACTGAACTCTACCCACTATTCATCTTAGTGGCCACCGCCCTGCCCCGCATCGTTTCGCAGTTTAACGCCCTTGACCAAGTGGCATGGGTTGCATCAGGATATTTTCTCACGCAGGTGGGTTCCCCTTTCGTTCTCAATTGATGCGCCTCCTCTATGCTATAACATATCAAATTCAACTCTGATTCTATCGATGTGAATCGGTGGGGCTGATCCGCTTGCTTCTCTCCGTCGGCGGACATATCTATGCACTATCTTTTTCATCGCCAATGACCCTATGCTCTGTGAACGACCCGACTACGATGGGATCATGGTGGATTCTGGACCGTACAATGCAACCCGATGTTCAACAGGCTGGGCTCATCCTCTTCTCTGGTGCTGTCATCTCAATTACCCCCACCAAACCTGTGTTTCTTGTCGCCGTCACCATCTTCGAGCTCGGATCTCTGGTTTGCGGTGTCGCCCCCAACATGAACACTCTCATCTTTGGCCGTGCGCTCGCCGGTGTCGGCGCAGCGGGCATTTTTGGCGCGTGCCTTGCTATCATTGCAGAGATTTGTCCAATTGAGAAGAGAGCTGTGCTCATGGGCACATTCGGCGGCGTTTTTGCGCTCGCTAGTGTCATGGGCCCGTTGCTTGGTGGTGTATTTACCGATAAGGTATCATGGAGGTGGTGCTTTTATATCAACCGTAAGTGTCCCTCCCATTCCTCTTATGTAATGATTCAACAGATTGACCTCTTCTATCCCGAACATCCTGGATATCCTATTCATTGATGTCACATTGCCTGACCCCTCTTCACCGTCCAAAGTGCCAGTCGGTGCCATCTCTATTGCTGTTATCGTATTGTTCCTTGAGGGGGGTTACTCCAACCTCAATTCCAAGAGAGCTGAGAACGAAACCACGCTCCAGCGCTGGCTAAGGATCGATTGGTTTGGGACCCTGATCTCTCTTGGTCTCATCACCTCGCTCCTCTTGCCTCTTCAATGGGGAGGTAACACGAAACCCTGGAATGATACCTCTGTACGTCCTAATCTGGAATCTTCCACTTATCCTATGTTTGGTGACGCTGATAAGGCGCCATATCTGAACTCCATTAGGTCATTGCACTATTTGTTGTGTTTGGTGTCATGGTCGGCATTTTTGTGGCGTGGCAGTACTACCTCAAGGACCGTGCACTCCTCCCGCTCAATCTTCTCAAAAATAGGACGCAGATTGGGGCATCGATGGCGATGTTTTGGATGATGTTGATGTTCCTAGCCGGCATCTATTATCTGCCATTATATTACCAGGCAAACGTAAGCTCCATTTAGTTCTTCCTCTCCCAAAACATTGTGTTTGGCGGGTTTAGTCTCGATGATCCAACGTTTCTTCCGGCATGGTGTATGAGTCCAGAGTTTGTTATCTTACCTATGCCGTTTCTAATGTAGGGTCATTCCGCCACGCGCTCAGGCATTGATATCCTTCCATTCATGCTTGTGGGAGTCTTTGGCACCATGCTGTCGGGAACAGTTGTCACTATCACTGGAGACTATATGCCTTGGCTCATTCTAGGCCCTCTTTTGGGGACTATTGGTGCCGGGCTGCTGTATACCATCGACGCTCATACGTCCAAGGCCCGTCTCATTGGGTATCAAGTACTTTTCGGCTTTGGGATCGGTTCCGCCATGCAAACACCGTTCCTTGCGATCCAGGCCGAGTACAACCACAATGAAGCCATGATTCCTATGACGAATTCCATCGTCAATTTCATGCAGTTAACGGGGGGTGTCATCGGCATTGCTATTGCAGGGACAATCTTCGCCAACCAGCTCGTCGTAGAACTTCACAAGTATGCAAGTGGATTGGACCCAACAGTTGCTGACAAGGTTAGGCAGAGTGTAACCTACATATTCACTCTCCCTGTAGAAGAGCAGGCGCCTGTCATCCAAGCCTATTCGAGATCTGTTGGCTTCGTTTTTCTGATGGTGATTCCCGCTGGGATCCTCGCAAGCTTATGTGGGCTGTAAGTCTTCTTAGTCATCTCTACGTTGCTAGTTACTTGGTCTTACTTGCATCGTACTTCTTGCTTTCGCGGACACCTGAATAACTTCTGTCATAACGTCTTCCCTATAGCCTTGTTCGCCGCCACGACATCCGAAAGATGAATGTAACAGCAGGGGGTGGCGCTTAATGTATGAGCTCCGTTGACGCTCATATCTATTCTGTCATCGTCTTGGTTCTTCGTATCTTGGATGCCTTCGGTCTTCTTCTGCACTGGAGACTCGTCTGTATTTTTAGATGATATACACCCAATCATTAGACCGACCGCTGAACAATATAGTAGGATCCATATCAACCCGCATAATAGAGAGCATAAGAGCGGGAGGAAGAATTGGACGCTGATTGGCTCGCCCATGGTAAAGAGGCCTGCTGTGTTAATTCACACGTTATATCGTTAGCAACGAGTAGGCAGAAGTTACTATACTGATGAGGCATATAAACTAGTCGATATTTCTATTTCCTTTCACATAATGATGCATCCTTCGTGTTCAAACGATACAGTCCCCTCAAATATCTTCTCGAAGCGCGACAAAACGATGTCGCTGACGGGGCGCTTGGACGGGTCCTGCGCCCACATTTCTTGAAGTAACCTCCAAAAAGCTGCTTCAACTCCTTCTGCCAGATTAACATGAGCAGTCGAAGCTGTCGGCCGCCTTGGCCGCCCGCCTTGAACTGATGTCAAAGCCACTTGCCACTCTAGTTCAATCTCAGAGAATGGTTTTTGGCCGGTCCACATATTGTATGTAAGCATAGCAAGAGCGTAGATATCGCTTTGCGAAGTAGTGCGGAACTTGTCTGCAGGACTACTAGTGAGTTCTGGAGCTGAAAACCGTGTGCTGCCACCATCTTGCCGTTGGGTCCGCGTCCGAGAGACCTCATGGCGGACGCGGCTGAGCCCAAAATCACACAAGTAGGGCTGTTGATACTTGTCAAGTAGAACATTGCCCTGAAGCCATGTAAATTACTTTCCGCTCAAGTCAATATCAGAGATTCTCCGCTTACAGGATGAAGATCTCCGTGAATCACCGGCGGCTGACGAGAGTGGAGATAACCGACTCCCTTATTGATCCCAATCAGCTTATTGGACACCAAGAGCGAGATATTAATGAAGACGGTAACCGCGTGGTAAGATTGGCTAGAAACCCACAATCTGTTTAAAACTGTCCATACTGAGCAATTCTTTCGGCGTAAGTACGCTCTGTAGCGAGCCTCCGTCGATATATGGCACAATAGTCAGCGGAGGCGAGTCAATACTCTCATGATAGACCCCCTTAAAGGGAAGAATGTGGTTGTGGTTTAGTTGGGAATGGGTAATGGCCTCACGATGCACAAGCTATGCCGAACCTAGTGGTGAGCAACGAAACAGTGAGGCCAGAGTCGAACTGAAGTGCTTACCCTAGCAACTTCTTGACCGCCAGGCTCGCTCCACTCTTTTGCAGTTAGAAACATTTCACGAACTACGACTTCTTGTCCAGCCATTTGGCCACGATAAGTTGTGGCCTCTCCTCCCCGTCCCATCGGTACCGCCCTCGAGAAGCTGACGTGACGAACTTGGAAGTCTTTTGGGAGAGAGTTGAAGTAGTAGCAAAAGTCCTGCAAGCACCGAAAAACCAAGGGACGCTTGGTGGCATCTGAACCAGCTTTAAGGACCTGAGAAAGAATTGCTAGGATGAGCTTAGCAGCCTCATCATCTTATCTATATCCTACGTACGTTATATGTTCTATCAAGAAGATCCATCTGACCATTCTGGAGGAGTGCAGATATGTCAGCATCCTTATCGATACCAAGACTTTCCCGTATTTCACTGGGAATCGTTGGTACATCAGTCTTGGATTTTTCAGGCTTGGCTGGCTAGAAGGTCATTAACTCATGCCGCGAGAGAGCGTATACATCTAGAACATACCTGATCTTCGGGTTGCGTTGGGCCCCTCTTCAAGTGGATAGTGTTCCAAGCCCATGCTGTGAATACTAGTCGAACATAAATGAGGGATCGGACGTAAACTTACCCACCAAGATTTCAGTTTAATAAAAGGCATGACTGGCGATGCTCCTTCAGTAAGATTCTCAAGCCAGCGATTTATCCCCGCAAAAGATCCCAGATTCATAACCTGTCCAAGTCCAGCTAAGGAACGCAGAGCAAGCTGTTTATCAGCCATTGAATCCTAATAAGGGGGGTTGTTTGTCACGATTATTGATGAGGCCAGTATTAGCAGAGCCAATAGAGCGGCTTCAAGGGACCCCCAAAGCAAAGGGGATTCAGCAATATAGTTTGAAACTAGGGTGAATGTGGCACTGAGGGAAAGTAAGCGTATTATTCCTATCAGTACTTATATTGTACACCAGGTTTGCGGTTCATGGAATTCCTCCACGCTAACTACGCGTGTTGACAGAAATGTTGCGCACAGCGCGGCATAGGTCGTGGCAAGTGATAAGCTTGGAGAGATGCTGTACCAAGGAGGTGTGGCGGTTTTCCTCATGAATGAGGGCCTTGGGAGTTGACGTTCATCAAGATCTAACTTGAGCACCATAAGAGGAAGCAGATACCCAAAGCGGGTGGTCTAATTATGTCGGGATCATCAAGTGGATGAGACGAAATCCAAGCTTTATAGAGTCAGAGCCTTGCGCGAGTGGGCTTCATTAGTATATGGCAGCTGGAGACAGTGAGATGTCAGTCGGAAAATGAATTAGAGATGACTTCAATGCGGATACCTCGTGCTACCACCCGGATAGCTGGGCTACCCTCTGTACCCGTGACTCGGTCGTGGCACCAGCCACATATGCGACTAGGGAAGGATGGAGAGATCTGCGTCACAACGAAATCAATTGATCAAAAGGACGCGTCGGGATGCATCATTGCCTGTACAGTGTTATTCTGCGTCGAGGAGGGAAACGAAGCTGGCGGCTGTCACTTGATGCAAGGTGCGAGAGACATTCTGGCAATACGATGCACAGGCTCTGTGGCGACGAGTCCTGGATGAGGCGTGCGACTCGGAGATGATGGACAGACACGAGGTTACGATGTTCGACCTTGAAGGTGGGGAGGAGTTGTAGTTTTCTCGGAGTTGGCCGCCCAGACCCTATATCCATCCCTGCGCCATGCTACGCAGCAATACATTTTGAGCCCCGCAAGTTAGATGCCGACTGATTGCACCGCGAGAAATCAAAGGACAAATCCCTGACCTTCCCTCTTGACGGAGACATCGTCTGACATCATATCACTCCAAGAATCCATGGCCTTTTCATATTCTTACATTTCCTTTATTGACCTTTTCCTGGGCTGTATGCCTATATTGTGTCGTCATTTTGAGCCTATGGGCTATAATCAACCCATAGCAAGAGATGACCACCCCAATGTCATAACACTAGTATGAGACCACGGTCTTGTGGTACAGTTATATATACCTGATTGCTTCGCGTTGTCACTAACACCCAGCTGACATAAAGGGAATAGCCGTCCCAGTCCCATGCCTACAATGCATGCAGTCCTCATGCTTTCCACCCACATCGTGGAATTGCTTCGGGGACCTTGAGGCAAAAGCATGTCGGGTCAAAGCCACCTGATCTGCAGGAGCTTTTGTCCATGTGTCTTGAAGCGCGAGGTAGTTCTTGCCACTAACGGGAGCCATGCTCACCTCTTAAGGCTAGACAGGCCAAATGCATGTACAAATCAAGTTAGGCACAGTGCGTCTTATCAGTAGCTGTGAAATAATCCACGGATGCGATTACATGGCATGATGTGAGTAGTCACGATCAATAAGCATCTTCAATTAAGAACAAAGAGACTGCTGGCACACAATAAGTGCTGTGAGACTGGACTGTGCTTAGATACAAGTGAAAGTTGAGTAAGTGGAACATACGAAAAGCACTGCAGCCGAGATCACAAAGATCATTTTAAAAACGGGGAAGAAAACAGTTCTTCAGCTTCATTTCTGGATCCTTCACGGATTCCCGAGAGCCTGCTCTTGCGTGACCTAGACCAGGCACAGTTCGTCTTTGAGAGTCAGTGAGGCCCTTGGGAATAGAAATCCGCACGCGCACCAGCTCTTATCTTCCCTTTACGGTTCTCTCACCCCACTGCTGTGGATACACGGAAGAGCTGGATGGGCGGAATCTGATCTATTCCGAAATCCTGCCAATGTACATCCCAGGCAGGCTGGGACCTTACATGATGGCCACGTGAAAGATGTCGTCGCCCACATAACCGCCATCAAGCCTGCAGCAATACTCGAATCCTTTCGGGTAGAGATATAGCACTAGTAGGTCAGCTTGGTCTTTTACGCTTTGTGAGGTTCGACTTTATTTTCTTGCCAAGACATATAAGCAGTAGCGCAGGTATATCTATCTTGACTAGAGTAACGACAAAGATGGAGAGCAGATCCGGTGCATGAACAGCGCATGCAAGAATAGCAATTGAATCATGCACCTCCGCCACCAGCCAAATTCATCTTGCGGATGTCGTGCGAGCGAACAAGCCTGGGAACATGATAGGGAAAGAGTGAGACTTTGATCAGTATTTTGGAAGAACGAGATATGATGACAAGGCCGATGGTGTTTCTGCACGTCAGAGATGAAGAGAGGAGTAATGACTCACAGCGAACTCAACGACGAGAAGATCGCCGCAGGAATACCCATGAGGAACACAAAGCCGACTGCCCTCGAATACGCTTGGATGACCGGAGCTTGTTCTTCGACAGGGAGAGTGAAAATGTATGTAACACTTTGCCTAACCTTCGTGGCAATTGTCGGGTCTAGTCCGCTCGCATATTTGTGCAGCTCCGTGACCAATTGATTCGAGAAGATTGTGCCTGCAATAGCAACTCCAATGGCGCCGCCGACTAGCTGCGAGAACGTCACAATGCCGGTCGTTTTAGGAATCATGGACTCGTTATGGTTGTACTCGGCCTGAATGGCAATGAACGTCGTTTGGAATGCGCCACCGAGTCCGAATCCGTAGAGGATCTGGTACCCGATGAGTTTCGCCTTGGGGGTGTGCACGTCCATTGTGTAGAGTAAGCCTGAGCGTATAGCGCTGAGTGGGGGGCAGGCGACGAGCCAGGGGAGATAATTGCCGGTGATGGTGATGGCCGTTCCGGAGATCATGGTGCCAGCAACAGTCATCATCATGAAGGGGAGGATATCAATACCAGAACGCGTAGCAGAGTGACCCTATTTCGAGAAGTAGGGACCAGGTAAGCGTTTGATGCCCAAATCCGAGTGAAGCAGAATATATATTTCAAAACAGGAGAACAGACGCACATTCGCCTGGTAATATAGCGGCAGATAGTAGACGCCAGCAAGGAAGCTCAGCATGAGCCAGAACACAGCCATCGAGCATCCAATCTGGGTCCTATTCTTGAGGAGCTTGAGGGGTAGGAGCGCACGATCCTTGAGGTAGTACTGCCACGCAAGGAAGAATCCGAAAATAACGCCAAAGACGACAAATAAGGCAATGACCTGCAAATACGAGTCAAGGATTTGGGTATCGATGAGCAAAAGTAGGGATAAATCAATGACAAGGAGACTCACACTGCCATCCTTCCAAGATTTTGTGTTACCACCCCACTGGAGGGGCAAGAGGAGGGATACAATAAAGCCGAGGGAGATGAGCGCGCCGAACCAGTCCAGCCTCAACCACCGTTGAAGTGTGGTCTCGTTTTCATCTTTCGCGGCATTTAGTGCGGAGTGGCCACCCTTGAGGAAGACAACAATGACGGCTAGTGAGATCCCACCGATGGGAACTAAATGTGTCAGGCCGCAACGGAAGTATAGGGACGGTAGGGGAGCCATTTTAGTTGGGCTCGTGAGACCCATTGATAGAGAGACGCTGTGACGTACGATTGATGTAGAAACACCACCTCCATGACACCTTATCGGTGAATACACCACCAAGCAGAGGACCCATCACACTCGCGATCGCAAACATGCCTCCAAAGCTACCCATGAGCGCGGCCCTCTTCTCGAGCGGGCAAACCTCCGCAATAATTGCCAAACACGCCCCGAAAATGCCTGCTGCACCAACTCCGGCAAGTGCACGACCAAAGATGAGCGTGTTCATGTTGGGAGCGACACCGCAGACGAGCGAGCCGAGCTCAAAGAGGGATACAGCGACGAGGAAGACATATTTGGTTGGCGCAATAGAGAGCACAGCTCCGAAAAATAGGATGAAACCGGCCTATGGAGCACAATATCCCGTCGATCACCAGGTCATTACCGTACCGCCGGAGAGGGTGCGGAGTCAGGAGATACGGGCATGGGCATGGAGATCGACGAAGGCCGTGATGAAGAAGAAAAGTAGCTGAATCAGTTCTCACGCTCTTGAGTCATGCAGCCTGAAACGGGCAACGGTGGCCGGAAGAAGAGGCCAAGACGGAGTTGGGGGTGATTGCCATACCTGAGTGAGGAAATACGCTGTGGCAACCCACGCAGCCTGGTCAAGCGCATTGAACTGAGAGACAATATGAGGCAAAGCAGTCGCCACTGAACGTCATGAAGATAGAGGTCGTCGGTAATAGACACGACTGAAGGGATTAGTGGACTGACCAATTGACTGGTCAACCGCAATAAGCAAGACGCTGTTGAGTATTGACGAGTTGACAACATGGAGCAGTATCGTGTTCGAATCACACCAGTGTATCACGAAAGTTGAACCAACCATTCAGTCAGTGGCAGCATCACCAAGGAGTGAAGAAGAAACTGACGAGAGAAGCATAGCAGTATGCACAATCATCAACTTGCGCCCTGATAACCAACGAATTTGCTCCACAACCTTCACCTCGGGGCTCGCCTCGATATCAACCATCGCTGATGCGTCCGACTGGACTTTTGTGTCCAAAGAGGTTCGCCCAGTTTCGACCGCAGGCTTTTCAGCATTGGGATCCATCTCCCCCTTTAGATCAGCCGACATGAGGGTATTCGCAACAAAAGAGCGGACAGCCGAGTAACTGGGTTGATAAACCCAAAGTTGATGGGGTTAGGGAGAAGGTCCAAGAGTGCTGGAGGCAAGCGGAGGGGCCTTCAGAGGCTCAATTTCTCTATATATAAGGTAGATGCGCCTGTCAGTATGCACCAAAAGTTTCCTTCGCAACGAAAACTCACGCCAGTCTGGAAACATAATGACTCCTTGACGCACTACTGTATAGTATGCATCGAAGCGTCATGCAGGGGTTGTCAATTTGGCCTCTCCACATCTCGATCACGGCGCCGTGCGGCGGCGGCTGAGCGTCATAGAGAAGTGCATGTACCAAAACACTGTGGTGGGTCATCGTGTGTGGGATGGCCGCAAAGTTCAAGTTGCTCGGAATTCGGTCACATCAGCCAGTTTTTTCTCACGCTGTCTTTTTCTCCTTTCCCGCCAAGCAATTACACACGATCGCGCCCTTACGCCTCGAAGCAAGTACTAATATTCGCCATCCTGGCATTTTTGAGCGTCAAGTCTGAATATTATAGACCCTTTGTTCCATGATTCTTGTCTTCATCATCTGCCAAAATATACTTGTCACAGATGACTCGACACGTCAACGAACCGCGTAATCCGCCAGATCATCCAGCAGACAGGTGGTGTACTTGCAGGCTTTTAGTGGAGCCGCCGGTGAATACTGAACCCGCGTCATAGTTTGGGAATTAACCCTACCACTGAATTGTCGCTGCAATATTCTTCCGACCACTCGGCGAA
>WIDE01000269.1:0-16983 GCA_015039315.1 Clavulina sp. PMI_390 | reverse complement strand
TTGTTCATTGGTGGGGTTCCAGCTCGAACTGGCGACGTTCGGGGCTTCATCGCACGCATTAGGAAATATTTTGCCCCGATTCTAGGTAATATAACCTGACAAACTGACGTTCTTGAGAATCTTCCTCGTTACCCGACGCACGTCAAGCTCTCCAAACACGTCCTCATTAAACCCAAGGACGGCATCAAACGTGATGGTACAGTGATAGTGCTCGATAAACCTCCCCACGGCGGAAGGCACGTCTGGTTGGGCTAACGGCCCGATCAACTGGTCCTATGCACTCTCGCGCATGATGGCCACTTTCAGGAGTCTTTTATTTCAGTTCTAACAGGTAAATGAACCAACTTTATAATATCTCAAGACCGGATGGTAGGACTACAATAGTTCAGTTTTACACGCCCTGTACGATCCTCCTCCCTCGTACATACGCTGATGTTCATCTTTATATTTCGCCTTATCCTTTTTATGATGCTGATAGTATATTGTAAGGAATATTATTCTACCTTCATCCAAAGTACGTTTGACCCAATATACAATCAGTTCTAAATGTAGTGTAGTTGACAATGGTGGTGGTAAGATTAAAAGAATTGTAATGTAGTGGCGAGGCGCTTAAGGCGTACTATCCTAATATAATACCACTTCTTACACATATCAATGTTGTTGCGATAGTCAGTTTGCTTTGGAACCTGGAAGCGCCCGTAAAAAAAACCCCTTGGCCAAGCCCTTGGCAGTACTGCGAGCGGCCTGCAGTGTGGCAAAGACAATGGGATATTTTGGGCACGTTTGACAAGTAGCACAAAGAAGCATGCCATCTATTCCTCCGAGACCTGGGACGGAATTTTGTGACTTCAAACTAAAAGTGCCAACAGGGAGATCATCCCAAGTGGACCCGTACTTAGGACAGAGTCAAATGTAGCAGCTCCTCGCCTCAAAGGTAGCCGCCTCTACCTCAGCCAAGATTTTCTCGACATGCTTACGAGTGGACTCAGACAGCCGGCAACATTACGACAATGAAACTCTGGAACAAGCCGTACCAAAATCCGAAAGGCAGGCGTCGGAAATCCAGGCAAGATGATACATTCATTACTGATCCACAAAAAATTGAACAAAAGAAGCAACTCCGAACCCAGACCAAATGAAAGCTATGATTTCCCAAGCACTCTGTTCTTGACTCGCAAACAGCCAATAAGAGAGATCACAAGCACTGAGAGTAATAGGCACTCGAATAAGTGCACTTGTATGGAGACGCACAGACAGTAGAGCCAGTGTAACCGATTCCTGGCGACACGATGACAAAAGCGATGCAATAAGGTAGCTGTGAGCGATTCAACATATGATCAAGTTGGTAAAGTGACATACCGCCGCATTGCCCGTACTCAGCTACAGTGCCGGTTGCTGTGCTGGATGCACCGCTAGTTGTGGAGGTGGCAGTAGTTTTCGACGTGGTGCTAGAAGTCTTCGCGGTGGTACTACATTTATGGATTGGTTGTATCCACGAGGAGATAGCGAGGGGACGATCAAACTACATAGTATAAGGAAAGGAGGTGTTGAATGGGCTCACGTGGTTTTGGCAGTCGTAGTTCCGGTCCCACTTGAGCCAGACTGCGAGCACAGAGCGTTTGAGTAAGATAAAATGAACAGATGTTTTTGCCACCCACTCTTAGAAGCGTTCATAGTCGAGAATAACAGAGGACCATAGTAAGGTTGTTGTACGGTAATTAGAATTCAGAACCGGGGCTGGGCTTACCCAGTCCACACAGCAGGGCCAGCTGATAGGAAGATGATGTGAGTGATGAAATCAGGCCCGCGGTATGGAGAAAGAACGTACGGGAGATGTAGGCCCCGTTGGGATTAGCCGCATAGATATCTATTTACAGAGCTACATGTCAATGTCAGCAAGATCTCTGGTAGTTTATAACTCACTTATCAGGATACCAGGCTCGTTGCCGGTATACACTCCTGGGATCGCGACAAGGGGGCCTGGAGTACCGCTCCCTCCGCCAGTCACCTGTGGTGCTTGTCAGAAAGCACGAAGAGTAAAGCAAGCGAGCCTGAATGATCAAGACGTGCCTTAACTTGAGCGCAGCCGATGTAGAACTGGGCGCCTCCGAAGGACGAAGCGACGTGCAGAGCGATTTGCTCCACACGGATTAAGTAGTTACCTTAATGATCAATTTAGTCGGAGGCTCAATCTTGCAACATCAATAAGGACTAACCTGAAGGGAGAGCCTTGGGGATGGTGAAGGTCACGCTTGTCGCAGTTTCGCTCGGGAAAGTATAGAAGCTCGAGCCGGAGGGGGTATATACGGGAGCATCTTCGTAAATCTTGAACCAGACAGAACCATCTCCGGCGCTTTCGCTCGTCAAGTCCGATGCTGCAGCCATGTAAACCGCAAAGTACTTGAATCCATTGCATCCGTTAAGACCTATAGAAGCAGAAGATTACGGATCACTCCACTTACTCCAGGGTGGTAAATTGCTTGATCTGCCCCAAAGGCGTAAGTGTTGCCTGCTGTTACCGTGGTTGTGCTAGTAGTGGAGGCCGTATTGCTCTCGTAGCAGCGCAACAGTGGGCTTGTGACATCCGTTACCTAAGATCAACGGCTGCCAATTGGAAATGGTTTAGCTGTTAAGATTTGCCTGGCTTACCGGCGCCTGAGAGTTGTAGTTCTGTGTCTGGCGGACATATTGCCAGTCAGCGACCGAGGACGCATCTCCCTTGAAGTCAGGGAAAGTGTAATGTCCCCTGGCGACCTGTGCTGTTAGAGCTAGTAAGACGGCAGCGGTAGAAGGCAAGGACGACTTCATGGGAAGCGAAGGAGTGAGAACGATCTGTGTGGGGAATGGAGCTGCATCAAAATAGGGCGTGGTTATAAACAGAGCGCCAAAACTTGGGAGCATCGTCGGACGGCGACATTGAGAAGCCCAAATCGAACAAGGGCGGCGATCTGCCTTACAGGCCTGCTGTATATTGTGTAGTCTCCTTCACCATGCTTGTGATCGTCGTAAATATGGCTTGGCATTCGTCACACAATTCACCGAGCAAAGCTTCCCTCCATGGAGTTTGAAGATTTTGAAATTGGTGTGATCGTCCAGACAATATCAAGGGGCTAAAGATCTCGGAAAGGTGGTATGGGGAAAGAGGGGGATCAAGATCAACAGTCATGTGCTACTTCTTCACAAAGCCAGACCATGGTTCCTCTTACCGATGAAGTCTGCACCCCGACCATTGGTGAGCGAACTAGCTGGGCATAGCTAGGAAGAAGCTAGAAATAGGAAGTTTCCAGCGTTAGGCAATATCGTATCCGAGATTCTCCGCATGGCGAGCTTACATGACCGGCCTCAAAACCTGTAACACTGCATGTGGTTGGGGATCAGATCTCATCCTCCCCTGCATTACACCATTAGATGCACTGAAAGGACCAGATAGAATATTTCCATGAGTTTTCAGCACTGTGTGCTCTGCCCATCGAAACGGTTGAGGGAGATCGCTGAAATGCATGGCGCTAAGTCAAGAAGATGATTCGTTTCCGAGGGGGAAATGTTCGGGAAGTAAAGGCGAAGCATGTGGAGCAGAGATATCAGGCTCTGTAAGCTCATCATCAGACTTGGAGGAGCCAAGAAAGAGCCGACAATCGGTGACAATGATCGGGCCTTCGGCGGATTGAATTGACTGCATCATATCCCCTTTGGGATGGCGTGAATGCTTGAAACTATTATAGGGTATTCCGCTAAGATAATTCTGCAAAGTTCGGCACACGTGGTCTAATCGCGTTAGCAAGCCCCTTTCATGATACCACATTCGATGAACAGATGAGGTTCATCACTCTCTGAAGGGAGCGGGGAGCTAGCAACACTAACTTACTTTATATATGCCCTATGGTCCTATATATCGTCCTGCAGCTCATGTTGACCAGTAGCTAGGTGCTTGAGACGTACCAGTCGCTGAATGGCCAAGTTCACGAGACTAGGGTTGATGTTGAAAGCCGACCTGGGAAGAGGTCACGTGTGGCCTTGGCCACCCATAACAACAGCTTCAATACGTCAGCAATGATAAGAGATGAAGATGCCGCCCGCGAACTTATCTGTCGTTCTCTTGGCCCGCTAGCCCGACGTCTCGGAGGGAAGCACTCGAAGACCGAAAGCGTAACTTTCCGCAAAGCGGCCTGCATCTGCCTTGACCTCACCGACTTCATCGAATCGACTCGCAACGAAGATACCAAATCAATCGTGAAGGAACTCATAGAAACCCAGCTTACTCGTAAAGTTGCTAAAGTCACCATTCAAATCGCCTCCTTTGCTGCTCGCAGCGACCAAGATTTATCCAAGCCCGGAGCCGTTTTTTCGGTCAGCATCTGTCCATGCTATCCCGTCGTGATGTCACTTTATAAATATCCCTGTGCCCAGACACCAATATACTGGTGTCTGCTTCCAGTACTTGCTCAGCTTAGCACCTTGTTCGATGTGGCAAATGACCGTTGTCCATCAGCAGACTTGGATCAAGAGTTGATTGAACTGCAGAATAGCGTTTACGCTCTGGCACCAATATGGCGGAAGGACAACAATATCTACCGGCGATTTCACAATCTCGGTGGTGATGCCCTCGAATCTCCACAGCTGCCTTTGCTCATCCAGACCATCATTACTCACGTCTTCGTGGCCCACCCACATGCTCACTGCAATGGAGAGCCACATCACACGTGTGTATTGCAAGATGGCATGAATGGGAGCGCGTCGAATTAATAATCGTTTCTTAGGCCTGCCTTCCTCGCCGATTCTCTCCACATCCTGTTGCGAGTCCGATTCTCAATTATTGATGCCTCAACCTATGAAACCTCACAAGAGAATCTTAAAACCAACACCTTCATGCTCTCAGTTTACTCTAAGGCCCTTATATGCCATCCCAATGGTCAACCTCTATTCAAAGGACTCGACCTCTCGCAGTGGGCATCACGTCCTCACCAACACATCGTCTCTCACTTTATCCATGCTGTGGCTAAATCAAATCTCGAAGAGTTACAGGATTATCGCTCCTCGGAGCTCGTCATACTAGCCCAGCTTGTTATGATGGATCACAGCGACGACATGCTGTGTGCACTCGCGGAGCTGGACTACATCACTCCTTCCATCTCGTATGCAAAGAAAGCACTGCCGACCCTCCGAAGGTCTGCTAATCACGATGTGGCATATGAATTCAAAGCTTTTATGGCTTCTTGGTGTCTTATGGTCGTGAATCCTAAATCTATGGCAGCTCATCATCGTCTCGTGGAAACCATGCTGGATCTAGAGTTCCTGTTTCTCGTAGAAGCTCTTGTGAGACTTTCGGAAGGAGAAAGCACAAAAAACGGTAAGTTGTAAATTTGCTTCCCGAATGAGGTTCTCTACCTACTCATCCTGGAACAACCATCAGCAACATTTCTCTCCGAACAGCTTATCGAGGCGATCCAAGCAGCCCTAGCAGCTCGAAAAGACCCAGGATTTTATAAATGTGCTTCACAAATTGCCCTCATCAACTCCCGAACAGCGACTGACCGATCAGCTCACACGCTGGTGAAGCAAATGTGGAGTCGTCTTGCTGAACGAGCGGAGGAGCTAGCACGAGACCTACCTATCGAAACTCACGCACTGCCATCCTCAGAGTCTGTTTGCGGGCTCCCTGGCTGCACTTCCCTTGTCTCCGCAGAACTTCACTGTAAACGATGCAAACAGCAACGCTACTGTTCGGTGGATTGCCAGAAACCGTACGTCCATTAATAACTTCTCTAGTATGCTTGGACTGATGAGATTCATTCTCTCGGTAGCGATTGGCGTAGGCATAAGAAGTTTTGCAAGGCAGCTGAAGAATAGAATAATCGTGCGCCCACAAGAACTCCCCGCATTTCGTGATAAAACCGCTTCCGAATTCTACATCTGTAGACTACAGCGCCTTCATCTAGTAACTACTAATTTCTCGTCAAGACTGTGTATGCGAGTCTCACGCCATTTTTTGAGAGGTTGCTCGCGACTCAAGGGGAGTAATTACCCAACCATCTGGTTTGGGGCCAGCCACAAGTTGATCGAGGAGTTTAGCACCCAAGACACATTTCAGACGTCACCCTGATGACTCAGCGAGCTCCGATGTTCCTACTTTGAGAGAAACTCGTCGATTTTGGTTTCGAAAGTATGAATGCATTATATTGCATCGAAAGCGAAAGCGAGTAAACAAGATTGGGCAGAAACAAAAAACAATGACAACAAAGCATAGATATCTAAGTTTGGCTGTTTACCAGCTCTCGTGTGCAGGACGAAGATCTGTGCGAAGAGAGCAAGGTCGAGAATAGCAGCAGGGTTGTTCATACGACACGAGAGAAAGAGAGAGAGAGGGAGAATGGGAAGGGAAAGGTTTTGTACCGATTTCGAACGTCCATGCTTGACGATCTTGGTGAGCAAGGTACCAGTAGGCCTGCGTGAGGGAAGCACATGAGCAACGATCCTTCAGTCAATACTAACAGTTCAACGCAAACCCACCTTGGCGATGCTTGCAGGGTCCAATCGGACATCGGGTTCTTGGCCCATTCTGGGTTACCCCACAGCCTCGTCGTGATCTTGGCCATGACTATCGATACGCGAACGATAGTCAGTTTTCCCTGTTCTAGACATGATGGTGAAAGGAGGGGGATGAATCAACTCGTCCCGTCAATGATAGCATGCGACACATGGATGTTCTGCTTGCCAAACTCCTTGTTGAGACTCTGTGCTAGACCACGAACACCGTGCTTCCCGGCAGCGAACTCCGCGAAGCCGGGGTTCCCTCGCCATGCCGAAGTGGCATA
This sequence comes from Clavulina sp. PMI_390, assembly GCA_015039315.1. Taxonomy (NCBI): domain Eukaryota; kingdom Fungi; phylum Basidiomycota; class Agaricomycetes; order Cantharellales; family Hydnaceae; genus Clavulina; species Clavulina sp. PMI_390. The sequence continues at coordinate 10,171 of WIDE01000269.1, read as the reverse complement.
ACTATTCGGAGAGTAGATAAGAAGAATGAGTAAGATGAATTTCGTATCTGAGGGAAGAAATGAAGCCGACGTACATGAAGCCGAGGGACCCACGCGCGCCGAGCTCGTTGATCTCGTTCTTCCTGAACTCGAGGAATGCACAACGAGCAAAAACGAATCCACCATAGATGTCCACAGTGACACTAGAGTCTGCAAGGCTAGTTTAGTGTTATATCACTACGAGTATCATGATCCACGCACCGATATCATCTTGCGAGAGCTCCAAGAAGGGCCCATCTGCTCGGTGCCCGCTGTTGTAGACGGCAACCCTAACCTCCGCGCCGAGCCAGAACGCCTTGATCTCCTCAAATACACGTTCGATCAAGGGAGAATCAAATTTACCTTTCAAATCACATGTAGGTGAATTAACAAGAGGTTGGAGAGCCGTATCTGTGGCGTCACCAGTATTTATGCTGTTAATTAAATTATTTCGATCGCGCGGATGCCTGTGGGGCTCCACAACAAGATCGTGAGAAAAAAAGTCAACCAAGCTTGTTATATTACGCGAAGAAGGGAGTAGATGAGGAACAAGAACGAGTGAGCTCGAGCAAAGCAAACGGCATGCCCTCTTATTCCATCCATAAATTAGATTAAATGATAACCTACAACCTGACATTTTTTGGGATCTTCCTCATTGCTTGGCGTACTCCAAGATCACCCAGCACGTCCTCAGCACCACCAAGAACTGCGTCAAAGGTGATGGTGCGATGGTAGTGCTCGATAAATTTCCCCATACCGGTCGTGGCTACCGATAGGGAAAATCGATCTTAATCAGCGCTGTGGAGGTTAATGTTTGTGAGCGAACAAGCTTACTAATACCACGACCACCAAAGATCTGAACAGCATCGGCCGCAGTATCTTGTGCCGGGCGGGTGGCGTACATCTTCAAGAATCCGATTTGTCCAGCAAGGTACTCGCTCTGTTGATCGTAATTCATATGGCACATTTGGTATGTGAGATTCTCGAGCCAGTTCTGAACAGCCTCCGTTCGTGCGATCATGGCAGCAAGCTTCTGGCGAATAACGGCCTGTTCCAGAAGGGGTTTGCCAAAGACCTTTCGCTGGTGGGCCCATCTTTAGTTGGCGTCAGTTAACGGAATGAGTGGGGTATGCTACCCAGGCTTCCAGACGTACTTGAAACACTCTTCCGTAGCCAGACGCTGTGAACGCGCGGACACGCAGCACATGAGCCATCTGAAAGCATAAGATCTATTCAACATAGCTCATAAGCCACCTCTGTCGACACGTACCTTTCATGGTTGAAATTGCTCAGCACAATAATGAGACCCTTATCCTCTTCGCCGATCATATTACTGGCAGGGACTTTGACGTTGTCAAACGTAATGAAAGCTGTCCCAGCGGTGGTCGAGTACGAGGTCTTGACGAGCTTGGTTTCGACACCGGGCCCACGCTCAACTAGGAACACTGTTAGACCCTTCTTGGTCTTGCACGCCACAGTGAAATAGTCCGAGAAATGACCGTTCGTAATCCACCTAGACGATGGTGCATCAGGCATGGCATTCTTAAACTGCACCGGACACAGCTCACATACTTTTTGGTCCCATTGATCGTCCAGTGTGAACCATCATCAGACTTGGTCGCTGTACATCTGATATTATGGTTTGAGGAAAGGTGAATGTAGAAGCGATGAGTACATGGGTCACGTACTTGATCCCAGCCACATCCGAACCAGCAAAAGCCTCACTGACGGCTAAGGAGATGAACTTCTTTCCCGCGAAAACCTCAGGCACTACCTTCGCCTTCAACTGGTCACTCCCAAAATTGAGGATCTAAATAGGCATTGTATTATCATTGTAGCTACCTACCAAGAGTGGCGGCGTACCGGAGGTAGGCCAATGAGCATGCCGACCTAGAACGACGGGCCCGGTCAGAAATTGGTCATAAGTAGTCACTGGAAGTATCGTACATTGGCCCCGTCGGAATAGCCACGAGATTTGAACCGAGTATACTCTTGGGTAAGGATCAGCTCGTGGAAGTAGTCATACTGTAGGATGGTGTCGCATCAGTGGTTTGTAAGCCCTTATATGACGATGCTCACCTCTTCCGGCTTCACGAGCCCGTCGACCAGCGTCATGCCCTTTAGATGCTCCCCAGGGCCCAATCGCATAGCAAGTAGCCCATGTTTACTATGGATACGAACGTCAAGAAATATCGGGCGAACCAAAATCAGGGACGGAACGAACGTACGCTTGAGTCTCGACTGTGGAAAGTGAGGGACGCTTCCCATCCTCCTCGCGAAGTGCTGCATCCTCCATCAAATGCTCTTCCACGAATCTCCGCATCCACCTCTGGAACTTGCGATGACTCTCAGAGAAGTATGGAGAATAGTGGCCCTCGGCAAGCCAGCTAGGCTCTCCGTACGGCATCTGGCTCAAGTCGCCAATTTTCGGCGTGGGGATGAGCTCCTTTTGGCCGACCACAGTCCCTATCTGTAGCCGCGCATAACGAGAGGTCAAGAGAATTTCCTGCCTATGTAGGCCGAAGAAAACGTCGGTGGCATCTTTACCAGCCACTTCCTCGTCGAAGAGCACACTGGCTCCACCAGGGTGGACGCCTGCAAACTTTGACAGGTCAAAAACCTTGCTGTCGATGATAACCCAGAGGTCGCCGGGTTTGTTGTGCTGATTAATCAGCGGCAGAAACACACCGATTATTCAAAAAGTCAAGTTTAGTTATGAAGATGGCCCTTGCGCGGAGATATCTTACGAACATTGACAATCTCGTCGAGGGAGAATGCTTTGGACATTGCTGCAAAGAATCCAGGTAACTGGATCGGTCACCAATAGATCTCCTTAGCTGAGGCTTTATATTCTCAATGGAGTTGCGGGGGTGGTCGGCGCGCATCCTGATTCGCCGAAATAAACGAGAATCCAACTTCGGTGATCGGGTATGTCGTCCCCGAGGCCAGCACATAGAGTGGCGGGAGAGAGACTGACGAGTTTAGAGGGACAACGATGACGGTGAGAGTCATTAATATGAAGGCCCAGTTTCGTTAGTTTCATGGCTGCGTCGATGAGGACTGGGTGAGAGGAATGCGGGAGACCGTTCACTCGAGGATTCAGAGGATGACACGGGGTCAATGACTCGTCAATGGGAAAGCTTGCGTTTGGGAACACATTCGCGCAAGCTCCTTGGAGTCTGGCCAGCCGAGTATATCTGAAAATGTTCTCGGTCCCAACTTTGTTTGAGCGGTTGCTGTCCTGTGGGAACTGCTCACGTGCCGCCTATCCCGCTTGTCCGACGTCGACGAAAGAGCCCTATTCACTGCGACAATGATAACTAGCGAGGCCGACGCTCGTAACCTCGTCTGTAATTCCCTCGGGCCAATGGCCTCGCATCTTGGGATGGGGTACTCCAAGAATGCAACTGTGGCTTTCCGCAAAGCCCCTTTGATTTGCATCGACCTCTGCAAATTCATTGATTCAAAGCGACAAGGGCCCGCGGAAGACACACTAAAAAAGCTGGCCGACCTTCATTTTACACAGACCTTTGTGGAGGTCACTATCCAAATCGCTACTTTCGTTGCCGAAGATAGTGAACACGCTCCGAGTCCCGACAATGTCGGTCCGCCGGTTCGTGTGCTATTCCCTTCTTTTTACGTCGTATTTTGACTCTATTATCCCCTAGGCACGGATATACTGGGCCCTTACTCCAATATTTTCTCGGCTCAGTGCGCTATGTGGTCGCGCAAATAAGGACGCTCTATCGGCGGCCCTCCATCAAGAGATCATGGTGCTGCAGAACGCTATTTACAACCTGATGAAAATATGGCTAGACGACAAAGGACTTTATGATGGCTCCTGTACCACTTTCGGCCCCTATCTCCAGGAGGTTTATTCAAATATTCACACCATTCTCGACAATGCCTTGATGTATGTTCGGCATCCACGCTGCAAGGCACTGCCAACTAGCACGTATGTGTAGAAAGAAAATATCATGGGATAAGACTAACGTTAGAATTTTCAGACCAAAATTCCTGACAGATTCCCTTTCGCTCCTTTTACGAATCCGATTCTTCTTTTCGGACGCTTCAGCCGGTAATGTGCCGCCGGGGCTTATCCAAGGGGGCAACATCGTCCTCTCAAACTATTCGAAGACTCTCATAGAGTTTCCGGATATTCACAAGGTGCTGAAGCTGTTCGATCTCTCAAAATGGACAGCCCGTACACATAAGTACATTGTCTCTCACTTCCTATCGGGGGCAACCACGACGAAGCTTGAGGTAACAACACGTCGTTACCCACCGGAACTTCTTATGCTAGCGCAGTTCGCGGTCATAGACCAGACACACGATATGCTAGAAGCCCTTATTGAGCTTGACTATTTGACAGTGTCTATCTCTTGTGCCAAGCAGACATTTTCGGGGCTTCAGGGTACTGCCGAAATGGCAGAAAATTACGAAATACTGACTGGTTCTTGGTACTCTATACTCCTCAATTCGGAGTCGGGACCTGTCCTTTATCGCCTCGCGGAGAGTATACTGGAGCTAAATATTATATTTCTTCTCGAGAAATATCTGAGGGCTTCCACGGATGATACCATGGAGATGGGCAAGTTACCTTTTCCTTGTCCGTTTCGCATTCCTGTAGTCTCTGATATTGTGCCCTCTTCAAGCGAATTGCATGTCAGACCAACTCATCACGGCTATTCAAGAAGCTTTGGCTATGCCCTACCAAGGATCGTCGTTCCAGAAATGTGCTTCACAAATTGCTACGATTAACCTTCGGATGGAGACTGATCCATCAGCACATAAGCAAACCCAGCTCATGTGGAACCGTCTCGCAGAGAACAGCGAAAAGCTTGCGCGTGATACACCAGGTATCCAAATGCCTACTCGACAGTCGTTCGTGTGTGGGTTGCCGGGCTGTACGTCCACGGCTCCTGCAGCGCTTCGTTGTGTGAGGTGTAAACTGCAGTGTTATTGCTCTGTGGAGTGCCAAAAGCCGTGAGTGCTATTTCCGAACTTTTTATCCCCTCTACCCGAACGGGCACCAATTTCATTCCTATCTCACCTTCCTTCATATTATCAGAGACTGGCGCAGGCACAAGAAATTTTGCAAGGCAGAGAAACAATAGGATCGTCATGTACACCCTACCCTCTTGGTGATCGTAAAGGACCTTACAGCCAAGGATTCAATATGCTTGATCCATGCATGTACACGTATACTATGTTTCCATCTAATAACTTCCGTCGCTGCCACCTTGCCTCCCGAATATCTGCCAATCGTGCCGATCCCAAATGAAATTCTGCGCGGAATGCAGTACTAAACGGTTCGTATGGTTGTTCCTCGCGATTACGTCATAGGTTAGATTTGGCACTCAGGTATTCTTGACAGGACTTCGACGCGTCGTTGACATTAAGATATGAGCCGTTATGAGAGTACGCTAGAGTTTGGCGTTATTCGGGATCTTTCTCATTGCTTGACGCACGCCAAGATCACCCAGAACGTCCTCAGCGCCGCCAAGAACGGAGTCAAACGTTATGGCGCGGTGGTAGTGCTCGATAAACTTCCCCATACCGCTCTTGGCTGTAAGCAGACGGGCATTGATATTCATGATTTTGTTAGGTATCGCCCACGGTATCATTTTGAGCCTGCCACTTACTGAGACCACGACCCCCAAAGATCTGAACAGCTTCAGTAGCAGTCTGCTGTGCTGCGCGAGTGGCATACATCTTGAGGAACCCGATCTGTCCAGAGAAGTACTCGCTCTGTTGAGAGTAATTCATATTGCACATCTGGTAGGTAAGGCTCTCGAGCCAATTTTGTATAGCTTCGGTTCGTACAATCATCCCAGCGAGCTTCTGGAGAATTACGGCGTGTTCGAGAAGAGGTTTTCCAAAGACCTTGCGTTGGTAAGCTCACCTGCAGGAGAATCCAATCAACATATTCGTTCACGCACTGTAGGAAAGCCGATGAACATCCCACCCTAACAACGAGCCGTAACAAGAGAAAGTATAATGATTCCCCAAATGAGCTCTCACATTAGATCCACCAACATAGCCGCGAGTTTTGATTCGCGTATACTCCTGCGTGAGGATCAATTCGTGGAAGTAATCATACTATTTGCAGTTGAGATTACCGCCACCTGAGGTAATAACTGCAACAATAGTCACCTCTTCCGGCTTCACAAGCCCATCAGCTGGTGTCATACCCTTCAGGTGTTCGCCAGGCCCTAGTCGCATATCAAGTAACCCATATTTACTAGAAAGATGAAGGTCAAGAGGTAGTACGAGCAGCGAAGAAGTTTCACACGGTTGATCTTCGACTGTAGAAACAGAGGGACGCTTCCCGTCTTCCTCGCAGAGAGCCGCATCCTCCATTAGATGCTCCTCTACAAATTTGAGCATCCACCTCTGGAACTTGCGATGATTCTTGGGAAATCACGGAAAGTGGTGGCCCTCGATGAGCCGACCAGGCTCTCCGTACGGCATCTGGCTCAATCCGCCTAGCTTGTAGGGACCTGTTCCTTTTGGTCCGCAACAGTCCTGATCTGTAACCGCGCATAACGAGGAGTCAAGACAAATTCGTGCCTATGTAGGCCAAAGAAAGCGTCGGTGGCATCTTTCCTAGCCAATTTCTCGTCAAGGAGAACGCCAACTCCACCAGGATGGATGCTCGCAAAATTGGATAGGTCAAAGACTTTGCTGTCAATAATGACCTCGAGGTCGTTGAGCTTATTGTGCTGTAATTTTGGCCAGCCGGAGCGCTTCGGTTAGACCAGTGAAGTAAAGAAGGCATATAGAAAGGGATGACAAGGTGACATATCGCTTACGAAATTTGCAATTTCGTCCAGAGAGTGTGCTGTGGATATGACCGCCGGACCAGGGTGGGTGACTAAATCTTTGATGTCCTCCCTTTGCCGAGGTTTATAGCATCAGTATACCAGAGAGTGCCTTAGGCTCGCATGCTGGCCGCAGAAGAGACGGGGTGCCAATGTCGATGATCGGCGAGGTGCTGCTCGAGGCCACGAGGCAAAGGTGCCGTCTCAGCTCAGGGTCGGTTATGGGAGGTGAAGTGAGATTGAAAGTTAAAGGAGAATTTTCGATCTTTTTTTCCAAGCCGTCGCCCATTTCACAAATGCTCTAGGAACAATCTGTGGATTATTAGCCAACGTAGAGATTAGAGCACGCAGAAATAACTGGTTGTTATGTCATAATGGGAGGCGTGACGAGAGTAGATCTATCACCCGGCAGATTTAATTGCGGACAAGTGCAACCAAGCCTTCGGGAGATATCTCTGCTCTACTTTGTTTGATTTCCATGATGCGGACTCTGAGCTGGATATGTGATGTGGTCACGTGCCTGCCGTTTGTCGCGTCAATAGGAACAAATAAACGAACAAGCCAAGCATCACGTCCACCATGATCAGGGATGAGTATGCCGCCCGCGAACTTGTCTGTAACTCTCTTAGCTCCCTAACACGAACTCTTGGCGGCGAGAAGTCAAAGAATGAAAGCGCGACTTTCCGCAAAGCTTTTTGCATCTGCGTTGACCTCTCAAACTTCATCGAATTGACACGTCAAGAACCAATCAAAAGCACAGTGAAGAAGCTCATAGATACCCAGATTACCCGCAAAATAATCAGGGTCATACTGCCGATCGCCTCCTTTTCTGCCCGGAGTGATGGAAACATTTCCCAGCATGGAGTCGTTTTTTCAGTTTGTAGTTTTACACGCTCACCCGCTACAATACCGCTTTTTAAATATCCTCGCACTCCAGGCCCCCATATACTGGTGCTTGCTTCCAGTACTTGAGCAGCTTAGCACATTGCTCGATCGGGCAAATGCCAGCTGCCCATCAGCAGGCTTGGATCGAGAACTGACGGTTATGCAGGGAGGCGTTTACGATCTGGCACCAATATGGCGAAAAGACAAGAACATCTACCGGCATTTTTCCTCTCTTCACGGCGATGATTCCCTTATAGAAATGTATCCTTTCGTCCTAAGTATTATCAGCAACGTCTACGTGGCCGTCCCACGTGTATCTATATCCTGCACTGGAGATCCAAAACACGCGTGCGTAAACTTCAATTGATGTATTGATGTGAGTGGAAAAAAGCTTGAACTTATCTTAATGATACGTTTCTCAGGCGTGCCTTCCTCGGCGACTCTCTGTCCATTGTGTTGAGGGTCCGATTTTCAATCGCTGACGCCTCCGGTGATGAGACCTTGCCAGAGATTCTTCGATCCAGCACCACCCTTCTTTTGGCTTACTCTAAGGCTCTACTATACCATCCTGATCGCGAACATATATTTGGGGAATTCGACCTCTCGGATTGCGCATCTCGTTCCCACCAAAGCCTCGTTGCTCACTTCATTCATGCTGCAAAAGAATCAAGTAATGGAAAGCTACAAGACTATTACTCACGAGAGCTCATCGTTATTGCTCAATTTGTCATGATGGATCAAAGTGATGGCATGATGTCCGCACTCGCACAGCTGGATTACCTCACTCCTTCCATTTTATGCGCCAAAACAGCTGCCAAAATCCTCCGAAGGTCTATTGATCACGACGTATCTTATGATTGCAAAGTTTTGATGGGCTCTTGGTGTCTTATGCTTCTCAACGCCGACTCTACTGAGCTTCATCATCTTGCGAAAACCATGCTTGGTCTGGAGCTCTTATTTCTTGTAGAGGCGTTGGTGAGACTCTCGAAAGAGGAGGAAAGTGAACATGGCAAGTCTTCTTTCTTCTCCACCGGCCCGCTTTGTCCTCCCAACTGATAGCCGAAAGACACCAGCGATTTTTGTTTCAAAGCGGATCATCGAGGCGATCCAAGAAGCGCTAGCTTCCCCCAAAGACCCTCTATTTCAGCAAAGTGCTTCTCATATTATCCTCATCAGCATTCGAACGGCAATTGATCCATCGGCGCACACAATAGTGAAGCAAATGTGGAGTTATTTTGCTCAACGGGCGGAAGAGCTGGCCCGAGACTCATCTATCGAGATTCCTGCACCACCATCACCAGAGTTTATTTGTGGGCTGCCTGGCTGTACATCCCTTACTTCTGCAACCCTGCGCTGTAAGCGATGCAAGCAGCAGTGCTATTGTTCTTTAGAGTGTCAAAAGCCGTAGGTCCCTTCTAGCCCTCTCATTTCGTGCTCCTTGAAAGGGGCCAAGGTTGATTCCCATTGCATTACTGCCCTTTTTTTCCTACAGGGATTGGCGTCGGCACAAAAAGTTCTGCAAAGCAGCTGAAGAATAGAATGCTCAGAGTCGCACGACAAACAGTAACCTGCATTTCCTGACAAAGTGTCTTCCAAATTCGACACGTGTATACTACATCACCTCCGTCTAGTAACTAACCTCCTAGTCCTTGTCATTCGTTCATGGCTGCGCACAACTCAGAAAATCCAAGAAGGCGCTGACCCTCGGAGTGTAGAACTTCCACTCATCTGGCTTGAGATGTACTGATCACGGATTCGACGACGGGTTCAAGGGACTGGGTTGTTTCGAAAGCAGGAATGCATTATATTGCATTGAAAGCGAAAGCGAGCAAACAAATTGAGTGGATCAACAACATGAGAGGGAATAGATTATGTATCAGGGCCGGTTTTCACCAGTTTTCGTGCGCAGGACGAAGGTCTGTGTAAAGAGAAAGGATCGAGGACATCATCAGGATTGTCCATACCGCACTCGAGAGAGATAATGGGGAGGAGGAAGCGTGACGTACCAATTTCGAACGTCCATGCTTGACGATCTTGGTGAGCAAGGTACCAGTAGGCCTGCATGAGAGAAGCACACCAAAACATGAGGAACGGTCCTCCGGTCAATAATGTAAGTCGAGGCAAAGACGTACCTTGGCAATGCTTGCGGGGTCCAATCGGACATCGGGGTTCTTGGCCCATTCGGGGTTACCCCACAACCTCGTCGTGATCTTGGTCATGACTATCGACACGGGTATCACGGTGAGTCTTTCCTGTTCCGGATACGATGGTGAAAGGAGGGAATGACTCAACTCGTCCCGTCAATGATGGCATGTGACACATGGATGTTCTGCTTGCCAAACTCCTTGTTGAGACTCTGCGCAAGACCACGAACACCGTGCTTCCCGGCAGCGAACGCCGCGAAGCCGGGGTTCCCTCGCCATGCCGAAGTGGCAGAACTGTTC
>WIDE01000267.1:0-17246 GCA_015039315.1 Clavulina sp. PMI_390 | reverse complement strand
TGAACTGCAGAGCTACCATTAGAGTGGAAAGAGAGAATGAAGAGCTGCAGTGAGCACTCCGCAGGAGGCTTGATTTGTAGTATTCGGCATAGCTAATTGAAGACTCCCCATGAAAAAAGAAAGCGCGGCCACTCTTCGGATAGCATGGGACCGTGGTTGTGTAAGAATGGATTACACGAGCCAGTTTGTGAGTACTTTATTACCTCCTTCCTCTTGGACCGCTTCCCTTCTATCCCCCCTCCATTTTCCTCCTCTAATAGACGTAACCCCCCTTAAACCCAACTAATTGGCGTGAAAATATGCTTCATATTTTCGTACCGTTTGAAGTCTTGATCGTATGTGCTCACCTGCATCTCGTAATCTGGATCGCGTCTAATGTGCTGCCCCTAGGCCACCTCTCGTTCATGGCTTGCGTTGTCGCTTATCACATATCGAAGTCGATCATCTCTCACGTTCATGATAGATGGGTTCCTTCTATCCATGCGGAGCCTGGGACACCCATGCCTTGGCTAACGGGTTCTGACCCTATTGAGGCAAACCTGTAGCGCTTACTGCAAGACGGCTCTCTCGAAAAAAATCACGTTGTATGCGTGACTCGAGGCGAAACACACAGCCTTTATTTCGAGCTCATTCTTTGAGACGCTATAAATGAAAGCAGCAGTTAGGACCTTCGTGCGTTACCTTGCGACCATTTCCTTTCCTACGGTGCACTTTCGCCTCTTTGCTCCCCACCTTTCGAGCATTCGAAGTACTTCTCCCCTCATCTCACTTCTCCATATGGATCCGTCATCCTCTTCTAGCATTCCCCACGTGCGATCGAGTGCGCACGACATCCCCAGACTTATGCACCGTTCGGTGCTATCCACTCCCGTGGTACATCTGGCAGTGAGATCCACAACGGCGCCATCGAGCGACAGTCTCCCTGGTCGCATTGCTTCCACTCTGTCTACACTCACATGTAGCCCCCAGCCCCCTGCCCCTTCATCCACGCCTTACGAAGCGAAGATACCTCGCGTGGGTTGCGACGACCGAAGAGGGACCGTCCCCCCCAGCGCCTCCCTGAACACTCATGTGAAGAAAATCACGATGCATGGCTCCCTCCATTCCTCCCCACGATTTACCTCAATGGCAGAAGGGGTAGCACGAGAGCAAACAGACCATTCACTGACCACCCAACCATGGTTCCCGCCTCTAAAAATCGCAAACACCTTTAGCCATGGCTTTCTAGCCGCCAGGGTCTCAGCAAGCACCCCACCTATGGCGCTGCTCACGCAAACACCCTCTTCTACCGACCTCTCCATTCCATATCCCTCTCCTGCGCCAGACTCCCGGCCTCAAGCGATCCTTCAAGCGTCTGATAGACACCCTGAAGCCACTCGGCCTCCGCATGAAACGACAGCTCAGCTCGACAACCTTCCAACGGTCGGATCAGTGGACCCTGCTGATGCTGTCTGGCCCGGCATACTGCCGGATCCGTGCTGGGCATTCCACGGGCCATCATCATCCTTCCCTCATCATGAGAGGATGGCACCTATATATGGCCGCTCCCAGCCAACGTCCAACTCACATCACGGTCGCCCTGCTCCTGACCGCACTAAACGGCTAGTGATAACCAAACACCCCCCTTCTTTCCCATTCCATCTGGTCGCCCCGTTGCCCAATCAATCATATCGTCCCTCACCGCTTCCGAACCCTCAATCGGCCCTTCACGTAGCTAATATCTCCCTTGCGACCTCATCGGTCAATCCTACCGTTGATCGACACAACTCGCAGATCAACACCACTACCATTGGAAACCCGTCATTTTATCATTCCCCCTCGGATCATGACACAGAGCCTCAACCAGGAGAGCCTGTCTCGCTGTTTTATGGTCAGAGCGAGCCACATACCTCTACGATATCAAGCGAGACGGAGGTGCCTCTGCAAACGGCACAGTATGCCACGACACCATATTCAGGATATCCGCAACACACCAGGCGACCACCCCCTCCATTGATATCTCACAAGGCCTTGTCGTCGAGTGCTAACCCTAGGTCATACAATGGCCCACATGGAAATCCTACTATCCACTTCTCGCCGCATTCAGCATCAAGGGCGAGCCGAACTGGTTATCAGATTCGGAATACTGTTACGGCCGCAATTCCGCCATCTTACCACCGCTTAACGCAGCATGGTGTTTCTACAAGTGCTTTCAATCGCGCGCCTGGTGGAGCTATTTGTCAGGTGCCTCAAATGTGTGATGCAGTAGCAACCGTGCCTCTTTCTCATCTGAATCCAAGGGTGAGGTCTAAAGCCGGAGTTACGATACAAGACAGAAGCGATATACCTATCCAGCCGCTGCACAGCTCTGGCACTTTGCAACCGATGATGAAGACTTCCCTCAACAGAGCCACAAACGCGCCATACCAGGTGACCTGTGAGACTCAAGTCATCTCACAGTACCACGGTCTCGATCGTGATGCCTCTCAAAACCTCCCCCAGAGAGAGATTATGGACTGGCTTGATGCTGGTGAGCTCAATTCTATTGCTTTCTTTCCATATCCTTTCCACATATACAATGATCCTTCGGCAAATAACACGACCGCATTGTCTCCTGTTCCTGTGACAGACGCCAGCTCGTGGAACCGGTCCGCCCCGCCGGATCAAAACCCTCCGCATTCTAGACTGGCGCCAGATACATCTCGTTGTCCCATTCATAAGGAGTCATCACGCGCTGGGCCTTCACAACAATGGCGACCTGGACCGTTTACGAATGAGTCCAATACATTGCAGATTTCTCAGCTTCCCCTCAGCGGCAAGTCCAACCTCAACAAGCCAAATACCACGACTTCGCCGACTCTATTGCCGCGTTCTCCTCGTCGAGCCTTGACCATATCGGATGATCCCACCGATGGTGTGTGCGCCAAGAAACCCCGGTTCTTGCCTTCTAATTCAGTCAGACTACCCCCAAGCGGCTCAAGCGGCACAGTGCTGGCTGCCCAAAACGACATAATACCAAGGGCGCGGGCTGGTGCGAGCGGTCAGCGCCAGGGCCCAAGGCGTCGTGTCGGCAAGGTTCACACAACTGATGGTTGCTTCAAATGTAGGGAACGTCGCAAGGTACGAGCCGAAAGCGGATGGCAATCTGATGCGCCTGACTAGTATGCTTTAGAAATGTACTCTCCAACAGGATGAGCGAGGCTGGTGCCAAGCGTGTCGAGATTTGGGACTAGAATGCCCTGGCGGCTATGTGATTCTTTTGCACTATGTTCCTTTAAAACAATGGTTCTGATACAGTCGTTTGCGTCCGGAATCTAGGGCCGCCCGAGACCTCATAAAATGAACCCGATTGCTTCAGAGAAGCAGCCTCGGTCTTGTGCGAAACAACACATCGCAAAAATAGGAGAAACCACACCCAGGGAATCCCACTGGGTTCAGCGGTAGCCCAGTAGTGCCAAGCAAGGCATTGGCTCGTCCTCATCGGCAGGTATCCAACTCCCTTACATCGCTTTGTTCAGAATCAAGGTCCCCTCCCCCTTCTCCGCCATCATCTCCCCATTGCTACCCAGCCATCGCTCCTCAGGAATTGACAGCACCTTCGCCATTGGCACATTATCCATATCCTCCTACTCATACCACAGCCACTTCAGTATCGAGTACGTCCCCTATCGCTTCCTCCACATCTCTATCCTCCTCTCCTAGTAGTAGAAGTCATTTTTGTAGTCCTTCATGCATCCCGCATCTAGGGGACCCTGATCCATTAATTCTCGATTCCACCACACATTCACGGACGCATGGTCCCACCCCGACCCCATTAAGTAGCCTGCTCATTCCTTCCAAAGACGAAACTCACTTACAGATATCACACGATCTCTCAACTGGCCTCCGGCGTCGCGTATGCTCATCTTCAACTTGTCCTATTTCCCATCCCTGCTGCTCCGGATAATTTTCCATTAACACGAAGCATATCGTTCGCTAATCTTCCGAACACGACTTCTAATTCACAAGAGCAGCAATGACACCCCAAAAAACAATAAATAATCCTGGTTTCCTTCATGCCATTCTCGTCCTCCATCCTGACAAACCTACTTCCCAGTCTGGAACCGTACATTTGATGCCACCCGTCATTGCTACCCTTACTCTTTTGATTCAGGACATGGAGTTTATCTCATGTTTTCAGGCTCTTCGCTCCCTGGCCATTTACATTTCTTTATACTCTGACTGTATTTTCTGACCTGAACGATGACCCATCTTGTAGTTACGGCATCCTCTTCTCCCGATTCTCCAGAGCATGCTATGATGTTTTTGATTCTTTTCTCTTCGCAAGGCTTAATGATCACTATTGGCTACACGCTTGTTCAGTTGGTAGATGGTCGCCTCCATCCAATGGGTACCACAGAATATTAACACGCCAGCAAAAGATCAGGTGTGTTCAATCACGCTCATGCTGTACGGACGCGCACACATCTATGCGGTAACAGTACGATTGGTATAACGCATCGGTCGAACGCTCCGGACCTGTAGGGCGTGTTGATCAGGGTGTGGCTCGGAGCAGCAACTCTTGGGGGGGGGTTTGGGGAACCAAACCCGATCCTTGTTTATTTAAGCGTCATATAGCGTTGTTTGTTCAAGCGAGGGAGGATGATGATGGAGTTCTATGGTGGACAGTCGTCAAAACTGCCTGGAGAAATACAACCAATCGCATTTCATACATTTTCATCCAATCTTTATGGTCCACCGAATATGCCGATTTCAGAACTTGAAGACCGGCGGCTCTGAGCCCCACATGCGACACCAGCCTGAGTCATTCCTTAAGTAACATGTTCTTCCCTTTTGGGAATAACCTCCAGAGCACAGCCATATCCCGGTGCTTTTCATTTGAGATCTAGTGCCATATATGCTCACGCTGAACCAATAGTACAGTTGATTGTGATCCCCAGCTGAATGCTCCATTTCCAGGTGGCCCATTGTCCTCCAATCTGATCACAGCCATTCAACAGAAGAAGCAAGAAATCACCAAAGCCAAAGGTCTGGTCTTGTTTTCTCCCTGCGACCCAACCTCTATGTGTTCATGGACGTAATGATTTTCCACGCTAAATTGAACCTTTGAGAGTACCGATTTTGCAGCTGCATCACTATGTGATTTTACCAATTTACATATGTATTGAATCTAGCATTTTTTTGTGATTTTGAGGTCATTTTTTGGGTGGGTTACAAACGTTTGCTGCTTCGTTCTTCTATCCTTGTCACTGAAGTGCGATCCTGCCGTATCTTTGCTCACTTGTTTAGCTGCATGTGTCGTTCTGTTCGGTTTTATATGCAGCCCATGCGGCTAAGATAGGAAGATTCCGCAGAGAGCAATATATGGGTATCATGTAGGTGGGTGGTTGGTTGCTTTGAGGCAGGAATCGGACGTCAGTTTCATTAAACTTGAAGGAAATGGGTGTTTACTTCCGTTATCTGATACCAGTATTGTCATCAAGTCCTTTTGAAATGGCGCTTTTCTCTTAGGAATGATTAGTAAAGGAGAAGAAAGACAGCTGGGCTAAGGGTTAGCACGGGGATCCGAACGAGGAAGTGTAGGCTGGTTCCATTGCCCTATAGGAAGTGGAGGCAGCATTTCTGAAGCACAGGAAGGTAAGATCAGAAGCCCATGTCCGACGCCATCTAAGATATTGTGTACGATGCACTTGTTCGCGAGCAAGGGTCATCTCCAACTGATCCCCGGTCACACGGCAAGATATGTGGTGATGTTGACTGTTTGGCCACAGCTGACATCATACATGTCGGCCTGAGTCTTCAACTTGCAAAAAGTGAGTTGCAATGAACCAAGCAGGCCATTGCCCAACATGACGCCGATTTGAAACCCGAGGCGGTGCTCCACTTTCGCTCCCTGCAAGCTCCTGCCCTACCACTGACGATAAAGTATCTCAACTTTTGACAGCACATGTTGCTGCATCCGTCCAGCAGCAGTATGACATTCGACTCGTTTTTCTTACCTGGATTGGGTCTTCGCTGACTTACTGAATGCCTGTCGACTATAGCGCCTCCTTGGTCCCTGACATGGTTACTGCTTTATCGTTTGTTGTCTTGGTCTGATGGAGAAGACAAGGCACTCAAGCTGTTGGCTGGCACTCTATGCTGCTTTTGGCTGCTGATGCATGTGTACTATAGAAAAATGGTTCTTTCGGCCATGAGGCCTGCAAGTGGGAGGAAGCGAAAAGAAAAAAGCTGCTTTTGGATTGATGGAAATTTGATTTGACTTCCAGAATCCTCGCACCCTGTAAGTTGAAATGGGCGGCGCATGCTGAATAAATTGAGGGAAATATCCTCAAAAGAAACTATACCACCATCCATGCTCCCTAATGTTCACTCCCTCCTCCCCTCGTTTTGTCCCCGTGAATCCATCATACGAATCCTCCCTACAAGTGCGCCGATATGGGGATGGCAGACTTTTCAAATCACTGCACCCTTTCCAACCCAAGAGACATCATGACACCCGCTCGCCCAACAGCATCGCTATCATCGCTCGCTCTCATGATTGGTCCTAATTACTCTTCCTTCTGCCTTGAGACATAATATAATTACCTCTCATGCCAGCCGTAACCATGCAGCCACGGCAAAGAGGAGGCGCTCGCCTTCGCGGGCATGTTGAATAGCCGCATTAGGGGCGCTGTCCTTGGCGTCGATGTTGCAGCCTTCAACACTGCATCTGTGCTCCCCGAGGCAGCAGCGCAGTCATCCCATGACACACGGACTACGTACTTCAATCTAACCGTTATACATGGGGAGTTTATTTGATCTTTCGTTCTCTCGCACCCGATTATTGTATTGTCAAGAAGCTTTGCTCATGTCGATCAACGTCAATCGATCCAAATGCTTAAAAGGACACGCTCCAGTACCTCTCTTCCCCTTCCCAGGACCAGCCCTCGAGTCCTCAGTACCTCAGTCGCGGGAGTTTGGATGCAGCGCCGGCCGGCTTATATCTCCTCGGACCACGACGGCACCTCTCGGGAGCCCATGAGCGCTCCATGCTCTATCGATCCTGTTGTGGTGCTGCAGTCGTTGGCAGATGCGTGCGGCAGTGGATTCGCTGTGCCTGGATCCCTTCTTTGCAGCTTCTCGTTTCGCCCTCATCCACTTGTACCGGGGCTACGACCGCCCACTACACCTCCCCTCCTCCAACAGGACGCTGTAGGAACCGACCCTTGCTGTAACACGCTGGTTCCCCCACATCTCCAAGTCGGCTCTCTAGGGGATGTCCGCACCGTTCAAGGAATCTGCTCGCCGTTCCTTGCCGCGTCCTCCTTGAATCGTTATCAACGTGGCGCCCATACGACACCCTGGCTGGGGTCAGCCATGGAAGATGTACGAACCCCAAGCAGTGACTGGCACCACACGATGACATCCGCTGCCCCTATAGAGCGATATCTGACTTCTGGGGAAACTGCTTCTTCGTACACCCCTACTCCTGGTATGCCTACATCAAGATATCCAGGTATCCAACGCCCTCACGGTTCATTTCTCCATCTTTCACTCCAACAACATGTACAAGCGGGGTCCTTGGTGATATCTGACTCGCCGTTGAGCGCAAGATCCCTCTCAGGCCCCAACTCTCCGTGCGGCCCGCACCTCCTCGCTAGACCCCAGCCTGTTTCATTCACAACTGAGACGTTTGAACAACACAGCTCCCTCCCAACGGACGATTCATTCCAACGGCTAGGTACTACCACGGGTGAACTATTGGAGACTCCTCCCTTAGCTGAATCAAGCGATAGCCGTATCTATGGTGGGAAAGGCAGGTTCATTGAGCTGGCCTTTGACACTGCAACATCGTCCTCCAACCCCTTGGCTCAAACTTGGAAATTTGCACCGCCTTCCGCCGAGAATGATCTACCACCCATCACTATTGATTTCGGCCAATCATATTCTAGAACTGAGGGGCCACCTGTGGGGACTCCTCGTACACAGCCACCGAATTCTAAACGCTCGTCTGCCTTTCCATGGCCTCAAGCAGGATATCACACCACCACTCCGCTAACTACTTCCTCTCCGAGGCAATCCACTTCTTTCGCCGATACACGACTGATCAACACCCATCGCTTGAATAGGATTACTGCATACCAAGCTAGCTTGGCTCAAAATGGGAGAATTACCTCGACATCACCTGCCTCCCGTGAATCACACACTACCTCGGTTCCAAATGGCACTGACCCCCTGGTAAAAGCGATGAGTCCTTCCCTGCAGTCTAGTATGCCGAATTTTCGACTACAATCTTCCCCTGAACAGGATGAGGATGGCCGAAATTGCAAACGGATCAAGAGAGATGGTTCCAGTACCGATTTAGGGCCAAGTTGCCGAAACACTGGTCTGAAATCTACCTCTCCAAAGCCAGGTGTCGGCCAGGTCCACTCACTTGATGGTTGCTGGAGGTGTAGACAGCGTGGCAAGGTGCTGCTCAGTATTGCGTTTGATACGAACCACGCTAATATATATCCCTAGAAATGCCCCATCCAACGCGACGAGCGGGGTTGGTGTTCAGAATGCGTACGGCTCGGCCTAGATTGTCCTGGTGGATATGTAAGTGGGTCCGGCTTGGGAATACTGCCTGTGGACTGACAGTGATGCATTTGGATCATACTTTCCCACAACTTTACTAGGGGAAGCCGAGACCCAGCGGAAGTGGATCTCGGCGAACCAGATCCGAGAATTCGCGAAAATACAAGGTTCGGCGTGTTCGACGCGCAGTTGAACAAACGGCCACAGCAAACTCGATGACGACTCACATTGGCCCAGCCCCGTCCATTCCCCCAATTTTACATCTTGGAATGCCCCTGGATGCCACACCGCCCCATTCACACAGGCAATTCGTCGATCTCGATCCTGCATCGCCCTTCTCCAGCCTCGATGTCAATCCATTGGAGCCGCCATCCCTTTCTATACACCGATCACCAGTTTCCAGATCAACCCCTATTTCCTCATCAAGGCACGCAACAATGAGGCTGGCGGCTCCGGGATCAGCACCACTACCATCGACAGTCGTCGCAGGCCCACGCACAAATAAATTATTTGTGCTGCCTGCTTCGCAGGAGGAGGAAAGTTTGGGCTCTGGAAGCGCTCTTCAATCGATTCCAAACCCATCTCATCATTCAACCCGACCTGCCGCTCCCCTTCTCACTTTTGAGATGCCATCACCGAGCTCAGCCGGCCCAGCCTCCGAAGGAGGCGAATCTAGTCGCGGTTCCGCACGCGTCAATGATTTTCTTGATATGGAGCACTGGTTTCAAGATCTCAACGCCTTTGACTGATCCTTTGCTGTGCCTTATACTTCCCTCTTGAGGGAACTGTCTTATCTCCTTGGTTTTCATACTCCTTTCCTCTGCCCGGACGCACCTTTTTCTTTTCATTCCACGATCTGTCATTGGTTATTTGATCGACTGGTTCTATCCTCGACAACCTTCTGTTTTTGTGGGCTCCATTCCTGCGGGCGATGCTTTCCTCAAACATTTTTGTCGCTTTTCGTTCAACTCGGAACACTTTTCTCGCCGAACCTTATGTCTGCAACATTTTCTGCTTTCTTTTAGTAGTTTGGCTCTTTGTCGCCATGCAAAGCCCCATCTAGTATGGACCATGGGTACTCAGCCTGATATCAGAATTTCTCCTGCACAACACGTTTTCTCCAACTTCATGAGCCGCGTTTCACCATCTCAGCGCCTCGGGCCGTTATTCGAACCGCATAGCTACGCGCATGTCATCTCTTTGCTGAATTAAATTTCATCAACCCCCTCTTTTGTGCTTGGGCAGGGGGTCACGTTCAATGAGTGAGCATACGGATGAGAACTAGAGGGAGTCAGAGGTCCCTTTTTGTGGTATTTCTATCAATAGTTTATATTGATGGCCTGCATCGCCAAGAGCAAGTCCTGTTTGGGGTCTCAATTGAATGCCTCAGGCTAACGTTTCGCCGAGGAGTTATATGTGCTCTGGGATTTCGTTATACCTTATCCCCGAATGCGTAACTGAGAGCTCATATTAGCGTAACTATATCGCATGTCGCAAGTGTTTTCGCTAGATTCCCCAGCTCGTCTGATCATGAGATAAACGCTGCCATCTCGTGACTTTTGCAGGCAGAAATGAACATCTCATTCGTTTTAATGCTGTGTGAAGATAGAATTAGGGGTGTTGTCAGCCACGCTCCTCGCGCTGAAAGTAGTACTGGCAGTGGTCTCCGGGTGGCGACTGCATTACGATTTACTTTTGCAATACCAACGGTATCATTCCGCGTTAGCTTCGGCATGGTATCTTCGGGCCACCATTAAGTGATTATTCCTCTCTACACCTGCACCTGATCACTCTATCAATTAGAGACACATTTGGAGGAGGATCGAGCCGGATGCAGCCAAGCTCAGAACCTAACAGCTGCCTATTTTGGGATCAACGCGTCAAATGAACCCTTTTAGAAGGCTTAATGGCGTCCGATTAGCCCTTGATCATGCGGATAAGAAGATCACTTGTCAAGGTTCGTATACACATTATGTTGATTGCTATTTGGTTCAATTTGATAGGCGTCTTGATTTGTGTGTTCAGAGCGTGAATGCTGAGTTGCAGCCCACTGACTAGCCCTGCTGCCTGCGTGCATGATTTCTTCATTCTTCCATTCGATATTGTCGTGTTATCGTCGGCTCTAAGAATTCGGCTCCACAAAAAACACTGGATCACTGCTCTAGGGTGATCCGCCCATTCTAATGATGACTTGACAAGAGGCCTTGCTATTTCGACCAGAGGCGGAGCCTTTTCCAGCTAGCATTTTGCTGCTCCTCGAGTCTACTATCCCCTCGGTTTTTCGGCATACTGTCATTCTTCACACGGCACCCTGGAACCTCGGAGCGGTGACGACGTACACTATTCCTTCATTAGGAATTCATCGTCCTACAGCATTTTGGCGTGGGTGTCGAGCTCCAACTACTAGGGATGTTAAGCCACAAGCTGTCAATGGAGTGGGCAAGGGGAGAGAATGAAAGAGCTGCAGTGGTGTGATACAGGAGGCCGGATTTGGCGACTTAGCCACCCTATTAGAAATGTCCTATGAAATTGAGGAACGGGGGGTTTTGATCGCATATGATCACTGCTTCATAAGACTCTACGGCTCACGGACGCTGCTTCCCCCCCAACCGCCCCCCTTCCTTCCTTCCACACCAAGAGAGATGTCCCTCCGCTGCTCCCTTGCCCGGGTAAAAATATCAGAATGCCCCGGCGATACCTGAAACACCGCCTAAGTAAGTCGTCATATTTTATTTTCTATCCTTATTTTTGTTTCGGCCTGAAGCTCCTCAACATTTCCGGCGCCATAACATTACGCACCTCAGGTGACGGCGCCATCGAGATCCATAACCACGTTCTCCCTTATTTCAGACCCGAGCGTGTCTCGCGTTCATAGCGGATTTGCTGGCTCCGCCGATAAGAGGTGGAGAGAACACTTATTGTGACCAGCGCGGTTCCTGGTCGAACACAGACTAGGGGAAAGCGCCGGCAATGAAATTTGGTGGAGGATGAGGCATGGCGGGGGCGTGCCTCTCAAATCACACACACAGCATCTCACACAACCAATAATATTGTTTTTCAAGATAACGTCTCCAGTCTTCCTCCATTAGACATTGTCGCATGCATCACTATCTCATCCTTTCGCGCGTCGTCTTGCGACTGCTCTCTGCACGCCCGTCTTCAGCGGAAGCATCCATGGCACCGCCGCTTCCCCGGACACCATCTGCGAACTCAAGCGACAAGGAAGAACCCACGCCAACCCACGCCGTCCTATCATCCCCTAACCAAGTGCTGTCAGCTGCGCCGATGATGGCGACAGATGATAGCGGTGCTTCCGGGCCTTCCAACTCTGTCCCATCCACACGTGTGGCTCCCCCGGACCTCCCACCCACGGGGGACCAAGCCGCTCTCCCCCCTCGCGTTCGCCATAGCGCTTCCCCTGGCCTACATAGATCGACTCGCGGTATAGACAATCCCTTCTCGCCCCGCCCCTCCCTTCAGTCCTTCCCTCGGTCCTCCTCAATGTCCTCCACCGATGGCAACACATTCAATACCTCGGCAGGAGGAATGGCGAGGAAGGTAGGGAGAGGTGTGGATCCTGTCTTATCACAATCCCCACGGTTGCCGATGATGGGCTTGGGGGCGCGAGATGCTCTTCCTGTGATGAGGGCATCGGCGGCGGCGTCGGCCGTTGGCTCACCCTCGCACATACTCTCCCCCACACTCCCCTCCCACTATTACCAACATCCCCATCGTGCAGTCACTCCATCCCTCCACGCTGGCCCATACCCTTTATTAACCTCTCAAAACCCAACCTCTCCCCGATTCGGCGCAACACCCCAGCTGCCCACTACATCTACCAGAGCTGCCCACATTGCCGGTGCTGCTATGGCGGGGGTCAGCGACCAACCTGCAAGCGAATTGGCGCACCGTGCTGGCACCATCCCCTCAGGGCCACAACGAGCCTCTCCCCCTCCGCCTCCCGACGCCCCGTCGCCGTCCTTGGACACGTTCTGTCATGATGAGGACATACCACTCGCCCAAGGCGCATCGCGGCCATGCCACATCCCACGCAATGCCCATGATTCGCCTCGCCACCCCGACGGTTCAGTGATAGTAAATCATCCCGTCTCTCGCCCAGCAGGCACATCTCATTCCATCCATTCTTTGTCCCGCCTTCCGTTCGATTTCCCTTTCCATCTACAGCCCGCGACGACGTCCCGGACTGCCAATGGATCCAGTGCAACCCAGGTCAACATGCAGATCCACGCACAAGGGCAGCCATTCTTTAGTCTTTCGGGAACGACTAATGGAGTACGTCGATGTGAGAGAGATGTGTTGCTGCCTCGTACTTCAGGTGAGCATGTATTTGCGCCATGATATACCAGGCTAATCATCTCCGACAAGTAGCCCAGTATATCCGGGCATACTCTGGCCGACAATCTTTGCCTTCGTCGTGGCCGCATGTTTTGCCACCCACTTCCGATCCAAGGTCATCTACTGATACGGGTGTCCACTACGCTCCCCTCCTTGTGCCACGTTCAACATTGAATGCAGGCGTGCTCGGTTTTCCGAATCAGAATCCCGGCATGACACCAGCGATTCCGCTATCGCCCATTCATTCGCCGTATGGTGATGTCACTTTGGATGCGGATCCCCCGTTTCGTCAAGCCCTTCCCCAGGCGCATGACCTAGGTGATGCCATGGCAACCGTGTTTTCCTCCCATGTGAATCTACGCATCCCTCTAGGAGCCGCTGATGCGACGCAGAGCGGGGCAAACCTACCCACCCAGCTGCAACACAGCCTCGGCGCCTTGGGACCGATGGTGAGGGCTGACTGGAATGAGATTGTTGGCACATCGAACCAGCCTAGACAGGCGAATCAAGCTATCTCACATAATGCTTCTCATTCTCATGCTCTCGGAAATTTCGTCGATATGGGCGCGCGAGCCCGACTTCGCGCAAGTGAACGGAATTTCATCAATTTTCTTCCTACTTCGTTTCCTCCCTGCCCTTCCCCGAGACACCATATTGGCCATCCGAACCACGACTTGCACCCTGTACCTCCTGTACTACTGACAGACGCTCGCCAAGTAGAACGGCCTGCACCTCCGAATCAATCTATGGTCCAATCTGGAACAATGCCGGCCCCATCTCATGAGTTCAATCGTCCCAAAGCGCCTCAAGATGGGCAATCACATCCGAACCAGCCGGGCCTTGGGCCTCCGGCGAGCAAGGAGAATACATTGCAAATCTCTTTTCCACATGGTGCCAACCTTGCTCTGATTTCACCTGGACCGAACACGCGGCCAAATCTGCCGTCGCTTCCTCATCGTCGATCCTTTGCCTTACTAGATGACCCCGAAGACCGTGGGCCAGCTAAGAAACGCAAAGTCTCGAGCTCTGGTACGGGCGCTCAGTCATCCGGAGGCCCCTCCACTGTGGCTCCGCGCGCACCGAGCGCGCCCACGGGAATCCTTTTGGGGGGTGGTTCTCCGACTCAAACCCGGCATGAGAAGGGGGGTGTTGGCAAAATTAAGACGAATGATGGTTGCTTTCTATGTCGGGAACGTCATAAGGCATGGACCCAAGGGTGTGGCTGGTTTGAGTACAAGCTGATTTTTTTTCTTGGCCTTATAGAAATGCCCTCCAGGGAGGGACGACCAAGGTTCGTGCTTGGAATGCACAAGGCTAGGGTATGTCTGCCCTAAAGGCTATGTGAGTCTCCTATACCGAAGTGCCATAATGCGGCTCATACCTTCCGGTCCGCACATGAATCTCAGGGCCTCCCCAAACCTAAAGACATGAAGTATATGAAGGGGGCGGAGCGTAAATCTCGAACTGGCACCCAAGAAGGCAGGCAGGATGCTCTGAGCAACGGCGGACCGGCGAATCGCCCTCCCCTCAATCAACCTACAGCAGCGAGTAGTACCATGATTGATCCTCGTCGCCAGCGATCGAACTCCGTCTCGGTCCAAGGTCCTCATATTACCGTCATTGCTCCATCTCCTCCACTTTCTACACTTTCCATCGGATTTCAGGCTCGTGAGGAATACGAGGCACCTTTATCTTCCGCGTCTTTATCATGTCCTCCCACTCCCACATCTCCATCTACGATTTCGACGCCGAGCACAGTTCCGATCGCTTCCCCTACACCTTCGTCATCCTCACTAGCTAGCGATCATTATTTTCTTCAATTCAACCCAAGTTTCCAGTCCGAGGAGAGCTATCTTGACCCATCAGGCCCGAACGATGCTCGAGGACCGCACAGAAATCCCACGGACATATTCTCGCCGAATACGACGCACCGTCTCCGAGATGAGCTTACGGCAGAAATATCCGACATGACTTCTAATTTAACATCAAGCGCCGTTCCCCTTCATCCGCAACCCGCGCCATTTCCAACTTGTGACATCGAGGAGACTGGTCTACCTGGAGGGTATCTATCGGTTTCTGATCTGGCTGTAGCGATTAACCCACAGGAGTGGCCAGAACAACTCGACAATGAAGATTGGGCCTCGTTTCCCGCGTTCACCTGAATATCGGCTTCCCTCAGTTATGATGAAGTGACGTCCCGAATGTGTTAGTTCGACTTTGTGTTTTGTTTCCTCACTCTGCGTCCCATATATCACATGCCCGTGAGAATTTACGTGATTTGTTCTTATGACCTATTTCTGCTCTTTACATGTATGTCAGGTATATAGTACTACCCCTTCTCTTATAGCCCTTTTCGGCGTCGTTTCTTACTTTTCCCCAAGTGCGCCAGACAAAACTGTACTATTACTGTATATTTACTTAGCTGATCAGCTACATGAGTCAAATCTATGGCGCTGCTCTTTCTTTATTGTGTACGTCGAGAAGGCTATGTAGACTGCCCACCTGCTGAGGTTCAGTTGAGCAGCTTGGGCTCGGTGTCCGTATTGTCGCTGGTAGTATATAGCGTTAGGGTAGGGCTGGCAACATTGCCAACAAAGTCAGCGCGAGGTTTATTTATCCGGGTGGTGCTCAAATCACTATTGAAGTACTGCCATCATGCGCGATGACGCCTCGATGTTTGGTGAGTGCGGGGTTTGCCGAATTTGTTGTTTGTTACTATTGATCAGGGATCACCTCAGCACTGAGAAACTTTGACTCGATGACCCTGTCAGCCTAGGTGATACGCCAGTTGCTTGTCAACTCTGAAAAACAGAACACCCGCTATCTATCCACCTCTCTTGTAAAGCTCCCGAGGTCCTCATTTGTAACATGGTGATCTGCCAGCTCATTATCATCTGACAGCAACTGTGAAGAATATCTGTGTTCTTGGCGGATCTAGCCTTTGTGATCATCATTTATAGCTTCCACTTCCGACAATTCTCCCAATTCTTCTGATTCTTTTCGGGCTTATCAGCGTTCAGTCACTTGGCCAAAGCATAGTGAGCTTGCGTGCAAAGATTGGGGGGATTCAATTCAATTCACTGGCGTGGAGAGATCATTAACATACCATTTGTCTGAGCGGCCGAGTAGCAGGCTTGACATCCCAGCGCAAGAAGTTTCGACCTGGGATGAAGGGTAATCTCCCCATCCCATCATCGATCTAGATTCTAATGCACCATCAGGTGATTCACCTTGTCAAAAACGCTGGGTGGGAATGAGTACAAATACCTTACCGATGATAATGTCAGCTTGAAAGGTCCCTCGAGCCATTTTTACCCCCATCTCGGGCTACACCTTCTGGGCTTAGGTTACGTCAAGCAGCGCAGCTGCTCTATAATCATGGTACTCTGAGCTCTCATATGTTTTTGGGGCCTTATTAACTAAGAATAACTTGGAAAAATCTTCTTGGTCTTCGTATTGCAGGAAATTTTGAGGATTTGTTCACCCGCATAGAAGCATGCACGGTTCCAAGATTCCGTTAAATCAATGAGAGAGTCTACCGTGCGCCGCATGATGAGGAACTCAGGTTGCCCCTGCCCGAGAGACGAGCGGCTCAATTAGAGAGACAGTGATGGCGAACCTGTTAGAAGTAGAGCGGATCTGCTAATAGCGATGTATGTCGCGGACCATCGGGGATCACAGCTTTCATTCTTGCTGCTTCTTCGATTATGCTCTCGCTGCTGCCGAAACGGCGGGTGTGTGCACTGGAGCTGAAGCACCTTTCTGACTCTCAATCCATGTCGTCCTGACAGAGGGTATGGTCATATTTTATGTGCCAAGTAGTCGTTGCCGGCGATGATTTTTTGACGTGCACAGTTCTACACAATCCCGCTCTCTAATAGCATCATCGACGTAACAGCCTTCATCGGGGCCACGCAAACCCAAACATACGCGAGCGTCGCAGTCGGCGACACAATACTCCGTTCTCTTTCGTTTTCTTCTATCCATCAACCACCCTTTGCCACCTACCACCCGTTATCTATTTCCCATTATTCACTGCCCGTTGCTGATTGGCCGTTGTCCATTTTGTACTTTCGTCTCCCGATATTTATCGACACCCACCAAACACTCCTCTACCACCACTCTTGGCTCCCAATTACCCACTCTCCCCTCTCTTCTTGCTTGTGCCCATGGATCCACGACAACTCTCAACATCATCAAACCATAAAGACCCGCGTCGTAAGACTCCTCCTTTGCGCCCCTTCTCTTGGGAACTGCTGGTACGGCCATCCAATCCACATTTCATTGAGCACACTGACCAATCCACCCCCCCCCCCCCCCCCCCCCCCCCCCCCCCCCCCCCCCCCCCCCCC
>WIDE01000266.1:7143-17353 GCA_015039315.1 Clavulina sp. PMI_390 | reverse complement strand
ATGTCTTTGGTTTAATCCTCTCCCCACTCATACCTCCCATGTTTTCTGCTCTTATCCTCTGCTTTGAATGGGAATCTCTGTCATACGGGGCCCCCCAGGAAGATGATTTCAGAACTTTAATGGCAAGGTTTCAACAGGGAGCTGATGTTCCTAATGACAGCTCATTGGATGCTCAAAGTTTCAGCACTGGCAGTTATCTGCATCAGGATCCTACTGAGCAGTTCTTCCTTGGACATCAGGAGGACATATTCCAAGCAGCAGTGCATTCCCCTCCCCTGCAGCACTCTATTGGGCACATCAACATTGCCAACTCTTCAACATTGAAAGAACCCCAAGATTATGTGTGGGATCAAAGTGCCATAAAAAGTGCTGCATTATGAGATAGCAGTGCTACACCTTGTTCAGAAGTCAAGAGAGCAGTCTCACTACCGCTACCATCTGAGCTAGTGCCTCAAGCAGGGTCTTTGGTAGACTTGGCTAATATTTGGAAAGCTGCATTATACTTGTAAACATAGATTGATATGGCCTAGCTAATATTTTCAAAGGTGTAAGGGATGTAACTAGAACTATGCAAGGCCCTCATCAAGACAACCTTCCCTCTATTCAATACAGTAGCTAGAATTATTCTGTTCACTTCATATAAACAAGCATGCCATTCACTTTCAGCTGAATGCACACTAGTGCCCCTCCCACAAGGCTATATGCATCAAACGCCCTTAGAGCCCTAGTTTTCCATTGCCTCATCCGAGTATATAAAGTAGAATACTTAGTACAATGGACAGCAATTGAACAGTCATTACCTGTTGAGCCGTTGTCTGATCTCTTGTTTTCTGTCTGATTTCTTGTTTCGCAACCTCTTGCTCTCTCTCTCTCTCTCTCTCTCTCTCTCTTTTTTGTTGCTCCTTTCTTGTTTGCTGCAACCTCAATTGGTTATCTCAGTGTGCTAGAAGCATGCTCTTGGTCAATCACTTGATTGACCACCTGATTGACCACCTGATTGACCACTCCATTGATCTGCCTTACCTGTCAGCACGGCCCAGGGATCTCACTCAATCTCATCTGTTGTTGTAGGTACATTTGTACCTCCTCTAACCTGCTCAATCAATTATTCAATCTGCTATCACACTTGGGCAGCAACACAAGACTACCACACATTTTGCTGTGTGCACTGTTATACTAATTGAATACATTCTATCCCCCACTTGGGCATTTCTACTCTAGGAGGATAATTACACAACCTCTTACAAAAGGGATGTTAGCACTTGGAGGAATAGGGGCATTGCAACTCACACGCCTGTGTTGCAATTTGTGTACACAAAAAGTATACACAAAATCTGTCACCTCTTTTCTGGGCAAATAAGGCCCACAAAACTGGGCAATCATATAGGGCAGACCCTGGTGGAGTATCCTAACGCTTTACCAGAAGAAACCATAAGCTACTTCGTGAGAGGCATCCCCAGATTCTATACTGCAGCAAGTTAACTGCAGTTTTTGGCCCTCAGGTTATTGTCACTCACTGTAAGGATAGGTAGAAGGTAGCCTCGTGACGTCGCTCACTTGGCCAATTTACCATTTCTTTATCATTCATTCTATTCAACAAGTAGCGCCTTTGCCTTTAACTATATAGATAGATACAATCCTTATGTGGCGTTGAGCCTACTGTATATACAAAGTGACTTGATGTGACAAGCTTCCCCTTGTTGTATATTTTACTAGTTTCCTTTTCCCAGTTGTTGTGCTTGGCCAACAGCACGCACTACAACATATGCAAAGCTCAGTGCCGAAGCACTCCGAGCTCTAGGCAATCTTATCTCAAATCGACAATCAATGTCAAAGCACGTGGCAAATCACTCCTGGCAATTCTTGATTGACATCTGTCTTCTCAATTGTATTTCACTTAGGGATCTATTCTAAGAACACGTCTTACACTCACTGAGAGTGCTAAAATATTATCTTGAATGATATATGCCTTGACCGGGTGTAAAGCTCTAACCATAGGAACCTCAATGTCCTGTGTTGTTCCATGATGTCATGACTAACATCCCATTGTGCATAAAGAATAGGTAGCATTTATTTATTTTTTAATGCAGAACGTTGAATACACCGAAGTTATTCCTATAAACTGGTACTAGTACAGTATGCGTGTCCTGGCTGCCAAGAAAAGAGGGGACAGATTTTGTGTATATTTTTTGTGTACACAAATTGCAACATGGGCATGCAAATTGCAATGCCCCTAATATCCTTCCTTATACAATGCTGCCAAATTGCTTCTAGATCTCATATGGTTGACTTTCAAGGAACGAGATTCAGCTGGACACTGAATTATTCCATTCACCAAACCTCACAGGGCCTTTAAGAGGTTCTTCAAGATGAAGAAAACTCAATGGATTGTTTGGGGATTCCATTTTTGGTCAAGGGTGATAGCTTCTGGCTAGCTTTGTAGCAAGTCAGAGAAATTTGCAGCCATACCAAGTTCTTTGGATTAACCATGGAAAAAGAGATCTGAGGGATCTTTTCTAAGCAAAATTTTGGGTTTGCTACTATCAAATATGTTGCTGTGCTTCAGCTCACCTCTGCTGCCTATTCAGAGCCAGAAGTCAAAGAAGGATGCAATATCTTATCAAAGATTAGATTGAGGCTCTACAGTGGGCCACTCTGTTTATTGAAGATATGAGTGAAAGGGCCAAAGGAAAGCATTGATATAGACAGAATTATTGGTGAACACTCTGCTTGTGGCACTTCCTAAACAGTTTTACACTCATTTGAAGACCTCACCCTTTATATTTGCTCCACTGGCATTATTTCACTTTGATCAACCAGATATGAGTGACCCACCTAGGCTGGCAACATACCTCATGTCCAAGCATCAATTGCTATCCCCACCAATGTCAGCACCAGATGGAAGCCAGTTTGACATACTATCTGGGACTAAGAGTGGGCAGGTATTACTCTAGAGACTCGTCTGACCAACAATTCCTGGATGCTAGGAGGCTTATACATTCTTTTCAGCACTTTGGAATGTGGCAAACTGGAGGCAATCTTCATGTGTGACATTTGAAAGGTCAGCTATGATTATCAAATTGGCAAGATGTGTCCCTTGTGAACAGCTGATCTTGTCATGATCCTATGTATGAGGGTGTCTGCAAGTTGCTGAGCTAAGTGAGAGCTCTGAGGTGTTATTTGTTGCTGTTAGTGCCGAGCTGAACATGTAAGAAGCCTACTCTGTGAGCCATATTAATATATGTCTTCCATTCTCATGCCCTCTGGTATGAAATCTTAAAGGAATCATGGCAATGCTGCCTTGTTTACAAAACTCCATTGCTGCAATAGTTTGTGCAGAGCCTGGCCATCTGCTTAATTATTATGTACTCTGTCAATATAACATGCTTTCCCTATATCCTCAAGGTCAGAATGCAAAGAACAACAATGAATTCGGCTGACTCCAAAAGCAAAGCTAACTAAGGTACACAGAAAACTATGAACCACGTCACTGATAGGAGAAAGAAACTGGGAACAAATAAAGGAAGGAAAACAGACGGAATGCATGACTAATGTCAAAGAAAGGAATCAATCAAAGCAGGAATCGTTCGTAAGAGGAGGGAGTTGGATTCGAGCCGTCTGCCCCCATATACGGCCGGCAAGATGGATGGAAGCGGTATGGAGTGTTTGAGCGAGCTTCCCGTAAACTTTTGGGGCGGATGGCCTGGGGAGTACATCATGTAGCAAGGGGATGTGTCCCACGTAGTAGCGCGTCTGTCCCGTTGCCCAAACATCATCATTGTTGGAGAATAAGTGTGAGATAAAGTGATGGCTGACCCTCCATGTAAACAGAAGTAAACATACATTTGAATCCTATGCCAGATGTAGTCTAGTGTCCAATGACATGCATTTGGCACTACGCATTATGGAACAAACAAAAGTAAACAAATAAACACACAATTCAATAGAGAAAAAAATCTAGTTCCAGGATCTGCAAACCATTTTCCAATAGCTATAGAAATGACAGAGATAAAAGCAAAACACTGCAGCTAAGGGGAATCAGACCTCCCTCCGGGAATCAATACCTTGCTCCGGGGATCAATACCCATCTCCGGGAATCAAAACCAAATCTCCGGGAAACAACTATACACACGCGCTCGAGTGACAACAGCCACACCCAAGACGAGCACGCTTTCTTGCAAAGCGATGAATCTATTCCATTGCTGTTGCATCCGTATGTACTTGCTGTCAAAGCCCTCTACAGGGAGGTCATTACACTCGGGCAATATGTAAGGGGGTAGTGTTGGCAATCAAGACAACGGGTCCGCATTAGAGTGCACTCAACCAGGTCGATGCACAATTGTCATTAGCGGGAACGCAGCTAGAACTAGTCCCCAAGACGCCAGCCGACGATTTGAGTGTTCATATGTCTTTGCCCATGTGAGAGCAGCGTGATCCGTGATCAGCAAGAAGCGTTCTCCTTCTAGGAAAACCATGAATTTAACTAAGCAATCTTTTACGGCTAAAGCTTCTTGTTTGGTAGCGGAGTAACGTGTCTCAGCTGATAAGAGGGTTCTGCTCCAGCACGCTATGACTTGCTCAACAGGGATGAGAGTGTCCTCCCAATCCGCGCTCCATTGTGGGAGAGGTCGTCGATCGTCATGTTCTTGCGACATTTTGACTACTAGGTTTGGAACAGAAGCCCCGTTAGCATGAGCTGCCTTGATTTTTTGATACGCTGAGGTTCCTCTCAAGTCGCGCGCTGCTATCTCCTGAACTTGCTGCAGGGCACCCGCTATCGCGTAGTCTGATGCGTCTGTGTATAACCGATAAGGTTTGCCCACTTCTGGATGTGCTCTGACGGGCGCTGACATGAGGGAGAACTTGATTAGTTCAAAACATTGGTTATGCTCATCCGTCCATTGATACAACACGTCCTTTCAAAGGAGGCAGAAGAGCGGAGTAGCCATCCAGGAAAATAAGCTATGTATGCGGCGAAATAAACGGCTAGCCCTAGGAACATTTGTAACTCCTTCGCGTTAGCAGGTTGTTTAATGTTCCACATGGCTTGTAGCTTTTCACTCTGGGTGGACAACCCTAATCGCGACACTTTACGTCCTAGTAGTGCTATGCTTTGATACCCAAGATGGCATTTTGGAGGAGACAAGGTTAAGCCCGCTTTTGCTACAGCTTGTAGTACTTGGTCCACATGCATTAGATGCTCCTTCCATGACTTAGAATACACAATGATGTCATCAATGTAGACTAGTGAAAACGTCCATAGGTATGGGGCTAGGATAGATTGCATGGTTCTTTGAAATTCGGGCGGTCCATTTCTTAACCCAAATGGCATACGTTTGAACTGGTGTAGACCTCTATGGGTTCGAAAAGCAGATAATGGTCTAGAATCCTTATCAAATTCCATTTGAGTGAATCCTGACAGCGCATCGAATGCTGACAGGTATTGTGCGCCTGAAACGGCGTTCAGTATATCCGCTTGTTTGGGGATTGGGTACTGATCGGCAATTGTGGCTTGATTTAGCCTCCGGTAATCCACGCATAGTCGTGCTTTTCCATTTCTGTGTACTATAAGAATAGGAGCAGCCCAAGGGCTCTTGCTTTCTTCGATTACGTCCTGCTCAAGCCAAGCATCAATTTGCTTGTCTATTATATCTCAGTTTGCTGGTGAGGCATGATACGGCAGTAAGGCCGAGTGCCGGGCATTACATTGATGTGGACTTGGGCTTCTAATTGCCCCAATCGACCATCAAAACCAAATGCTATTTTATTCTGCTCGACTACTTGGTACATCTTGTTTCTCATGTCTTTTGCCAGTGAGGGGTCTACGTCGATGAACTCTCTAAGTTGCTTTGACGAGAAATATTCGTCTGGGTCAGGTCCCGGATCCGCTGAATTGGGTCCGTAGCCCATTCCGGGGTGCTCATCTTTGGCATTGGTCGCTACTCCGCCCTCTGTCCATGGGTTTGGACCTTCCTGAGGGAGTTCCTGTCCTTCAGCGCTCATAGTTGCCAAGAGAGATTGAACTTGCACTGCGTGAGCGTCATATTCCTTTCTCTGAGGCGGCGTTAGTTCTTGTGCAGGTTGTAGTTCGTTCTGAGCTATGTAAATTGTTCCCAAGTTCTGATGTGCGGGAATGGTGATGATTTCTTCTGAGACGTTAGAAATCTTTACAAGGAACTGTTTATTTTGATCGGGTTGTAATATCCCGCTAGCTACTGCAATAAATGGCTCATCTTCCTCCCCTAGATTTCTGCCGTCAATGAAGTAAGTGCCGTTGGGTAGGGGTTCAGGTGTGGAAGCTAGAATAGTAGCTATGCTATTTGGTTGAATATCTAGCTTTTGGGCTGCAGCCACTGCCCACGTTGTTTCTATTGGGTTTCTGTGTTCTGCTAAATGGAAGCTGGCTTCCGTTTCCTTGGGGGTGGCCCATTCAACGGTGAATGCTTCTTTTGCTGCAGGTCCTGGCGAGGCTTTCACGAGGTGTGGGTGCTGGTCAAATTGCCAGTAGGTTTTGTTATTCTTCCTGAGAGTGTTTACCCTCCATTTACGTTGAGTATCCTCGCCAATTAGGAGGTTGGCTTTCATGTCCTGAATGACATAGGCTTCTATGCCTTTGAGCCGCACAGGTCCTAATTGGCTTTGGAATAGTAGATCAATTTCTACATACTGATTACAATTTAGTTTCCCTGACACTTGAGTCAATACCAAAGTGCAACCTGTTTGCCGAGGCGCATTTGCGAGCCTTTCAATGGCGAATTTCTCAGATATGAGGGTAGGTCCAGCTCCCGTGTCGCCAATAGCGGTGAACTCGTGCCCTCCTGTGCTATTTAAGGTGCAGGCAAATTTCAGGGAGTCTATGCCAACCATGGCTTCTCCGGGTTCCGTAGTATAGCAGGGAGGGGGCTCAAATTCACCTTCATAGGCGGGAGCTTCCTTTCCTGAGTCCAATAACTCCTGATTCACTAGTAGAGCATCCCATGAGCTCTCTACTAGGTCAGGCTTGTTTTCGTTTAGTCATAATGAAGGTGCTTGCTTGTCACTCAGGTTTAGTTTGGCTATGAAAACGGATGACGACGCGTCTTCTGGATAGGTGACTAATAAGGAGAAGGCTTCCTGGTAGGAAGTGTGGGCTTTGTCGTCATTTTGTAACATACTAACGCATGTGCAATTGTAAGCCTCTGCCGCTTTTCCTTGAGGAATTTTCCCTTGGTCATTAGGGTTTTTCCGTAGTTTGCGCCAAGATTTGCAATCAGGATCATAGTGACGCGGGCTACCACAATGACAACACGGTCTGGGCGGTGTTTTCCTGGAATAATTTTCTGCTAGAGGGTATTGGAAATTTCCCGCAGTTCAAGGGGTAGGATTTGTTGAAGCAGTATGCACAAGTAGTTCATCTGCTTCCTCTTCCGGGGTTAAGTCACCAGTCGATGGTTCTTCCATTATGGAAGGCATCTCTTTGGCCAGGTTTGCTTGCCGTCAATAGTGACGGTTTTCTCTCATATTCAATTTTTTCTCAATCAAGGCGTCTAAATCCTCTGGGACAATGGAGACAGCAGTGAGCATTCTCGCTCAGTCTGTCACAGCAGCAATAAGGTCTCCCATGTTGTCATATTGATTAATATCAATATATGCAGACCAGCTTGAAGGTACATGGGCCCAGACGTCCAGGACTTCTACACTAATATCAAACTCGGTTGTGTTGCTGAATATGGGTAACATGACCCTGCGATGATTCATTCTCCTTATTAAGTAGTCTACTGGCTCCTCCTTAGCGAGTAACCTGGAACTTCATTTTTCCTAGTTTGTTTGTTTGCTCTTCTAGCCACAAGCTTGGCAATATATTGTCTTGCACAAACCACCTAAGTTCAGGCCATGATGCTTGACATTGGTTTCATAGTTGAAGCAGTAGGCTTCCCCACCAATGCTGAGCTCACCCTGAGAAGTTTCTAGTGGCTACAAAACTAAGGCAATTACGAGCCTCAATATTTTGAGGAGCATTGAGATATTCCCAATAGCTGTCTCCTTGCAGAGCCCATGTAGCATAGGATCCCGCCAATCCATCAAATTCGGGAAAGTCATCCGCATGAATTTTCTCCTCCCAGTATATGCCGCATATGGGTTGTTGGGGTGGAGCATTCCCTGGTTCTCAAACTGGTATAGGTTCCCCAGGTGGGCCAGGAGGACCGGGAGGACCAGGAGGGCCGGGAGGGCCAGGTTCACCGTCATTGCCTTGATAACCTTGATGGCCAGGTCGACCGTCTCTGCCTTGACGTCCTTTAGGCGGCGGAGGGTTTCCAGCACTAGCGCCTGGCTCTGGATCGTTAGGAGGTGGGGGAGGCGGGGCTCTGGCGCCGGAAGGACAACTGCAACTTGTTGCAGTTCGCGAGGTGGATGAACGAGTTCGCGTTTTTGAGGAAGGGCTCGAAGGGGAGCTTCCAGAGTGTCGCGAAGGTGTTCCCTTTCGTTCTTCTTGCTGATGGTGAGATAATGTCCGTTGGGACGTAGCACTACGCGTGTCATCGCAAAATAGTCCGGCTGCGGGATTTGGCACAAAAGAATATGATTGTCTGGGTGAGGGCGAGGCTTGGCTGCCTTTGATCTCTTCAAGCACGTCGTTGCAGGATTCTAGGACTTCCTCCCAAGCAGTAGCTTCGGGGGGCAACGATTTAGCAAATATGGGGGCCATTTTGTCCACTCTATCGTCAATAGTGTAGCTGGCAGTAGCTCTGGAGGATGGTCTTGAGAAGAGCCCATAATATCCAGCAGCCAGTTCCAACCTATTGTCAAACTGGTTGTATTTTGCTGGTATACCCATGGCTAGTCAATATGGGTCATATACATTCCGTTCAATGTACAAACCACTACTCCAGGAGGGCGAGGGAATTCTAGCAAATCCTCGGTTTGGGGGATTCTTGGAACTAGTGATGAACATTGATATGCATCAATGAGCAGTGTATAATCTTTTTAGTAGTGCAGTTTCCACTAGGGCTAAAGTGGACTCGGATTCCCACCAGTGATAGACAATCTGGGGTAATGTAATGTTATTGAATTCCACAGGGCTTCCCCAAGAGAACTTGCGCTCTTTACCAGCCGCAGCTAACAGCTCATTCAGTACGTCTTGAATTCCTAAGGCCATGCCATTGATGACATGCAAATATGTATTTTCAAAATGAAATATAGGGACTGTTTTGCCCTTTCTTTCTGATATGCCTGATTCCTTTAGGAATCGGATAGGGTATTCTTTACAGTGCAAGTTGCCCAATGTTAAGGTACTGAGTAAAGGGAGCAAATCATTTTCTTTGTCCTCAAGGGCTTCAACTATTCCTTGGATTTCTGCCATGCAGTGATTCTCAGTTATATTGGCCGGCTCTCAGGCTGAAGCCAGTGCAGACATTATTAAATCTCCATGCACAAATTCATATGACGTTGATGAAGCCGATGCCGAAGCAGGCAATGGTGGGAGAGCACCGGATTTATTAGTGGATGGCGTTGGAGTAAGTACAGAGTGTCTACTGAGTTTCCTTTGGTCATGGGCTAGTACTTGCGTAACATTGCTGATGCTCATTTGTCAGCTGACAGGGCTATCTGGGGCAAGTTGAGTACAATTGAGAGGTTCTGGTTTGACCGTACTGGCTGATAGATTTGTGTTTGAGCACAGCATGCCCTCTGGCACACTTCGGATGGATCTGGGGGTTGACATGTCTATACTTTGGGATGACAAAGCGATATTACTCCTTGCAGGAGAGGGAGCATTGCGAGCTTCCTTGATCTCATGACTGGGAGTAGTTCCTGTTGTGGCATTATGAGCATCTGCAGAAGTCATAGCACTGGTCTCATGATGAGGAGAGGATCCTGTCACGGCATTATGAGCGTTGGAGGACGTTGTAGCACTGGTCTCACAACAAGAGGGAGATCCTGTCACAGCATTATGCACGTCAATGGATGTTGTAGAATTGGTCTCACAACTGAGCGGTGCTCCAGTCATGGCATTACGGGGAGCCTTTTGGCTTCCACTCATCGCAATGCGTTGTTTTGCTGAGCACAGCCTGGAAAGATTGATATCCTGGGCAAAAATACCATCAAGAAACCCTTAATTGATACTA
The DNA here is from genome assembly GCA_015039315.1 of Clavulina sp. PMI_390. Lineage (NCBI taxonomy): Eukaryota > Fungi > Basidiomycota > Agaricomycetes > Cantharellales > Hydnaceae > Clavulina > Clavulina sp. PMI_390. The sequence goes on along the minus strand of WIDE01000266.1, from coordinate 7,250 downwards.
ATTATCTCAAGAGTATTTGACCCTCAGATACAGTACAGTATAATAGCAGTATCTGCAAAATTATGCTATCAAGTGTTTGAGCTCTAGATACAGCAATGAATAGTGAG
>WIDE01000265.1:0-14892 GCA_015039315.1 Clavulina sp. PMI_390 | reverse complement strand
TGCCTATTATTTCGTTCTTGATCGCTCAGAGCTGAGTAGTGTGAAGGATATAGGTACCACTGATGCTGACGCTAGCATGGCACTTGCGCGACTCGGAGTGGCATGAACTGGCTTCGGTCTAACATCTCCGCCTGTAAGGAATCTTACTCTCACTTCGTCCGAAGTATGTTTGACCCAATATATAGTCAGTTCTAAACGTAGTGTACTGGACAATGGTGGTGGTAAGACTAAAGAACTGTAACCTAGTAACGGGGCGCTTAAGGCGTACTATCCTAATATAATACCATTCCTTACACCGCCTCTGCCTTAGGGCCGCCCTTAGCCAAGGAGATCACCGATGGGAATATCTTACATTGTCTTCATGAGTTCGTGCAGTCCCTTGTGGGTCTGGAGTAGAGCACGTCGCGGGAGGGATTGGGAAAGTCAAACTTGAACTGGCGTGTCTAGTGTTCCGTTAGTAATAGATTTAGGAATATTTACATGGGAAAAGCTATTTGACACCCCCCAGGTGTTACCACCTCCCCCTCCGGCCCGAGAGCATCCGACCGTAAACCCTGCATGGGGAGGGGTAGCTATCGAGCACCCCCCATGATCCGCAGGGTTCAGAGCGGCCGTTAAACAAATCAGTGATTGGCCAAAGTGTTATTGATTATACGGAGATCAGCACCGAGTTCCTGTATCTACATAGCTCGTATCAGAGTACTATAATGCACATGATGATCTACTGCTATATGGTTCATCAATAATGTTGGCTTTGGAACTGAGAGATTCATCATAGTCGGACATTGAATCATTGTCAGTCTCATGAGTAGGGAGATGCCCAGCGCTATTGAGTGTACATGGGCCCGCTTCCGCTGCCGGAGCGTGCACGATCTTCCGACAATTCCAACTTCCACCTCGACTGCTGTGAGAGCGGAATGAGTTAGTTGCAATGCTCCATTAGAGCTCATGAGCGGCGAGTTGAGTCGAGCTTAAGAATTACTCCGTCATACGTTGACGAAGACCTTGCAATTTCATATAATCGAAGCAGTCAGCACCTGAACGCTCAGATCTCGCAGCGCCAGAATGTCGATCTCCGAGGTTGGTAGATCACTGATCGCACGTTATTGGCCCTATAATGAGGGGGTACTAGGACCCCCCGGGGAAGGTGGTAACACCTGGGGGGTGTCAAATAGCTTTTTCCTATTTACATGTTTACTAACCAAACCGGTTTATAAACAGCATTTCTTACAGTGGTTAATAAACAGAGCCGACATAAGCCATACATTTCCTAAAGCGACAACCATCCAGGATCGTTTGCGAGGATGCGCGATATCCCCACCAACTGAATCCTGCCGATGATCCTCCAACTGATCTGGTGGGCCCTTGATTGAACAATGTGTTCAACTCAGCCAACAAGCGACTGAATCAATTTTTTACAATTATTGACCCCCCTCAGCCGGCAGCCAGACATATTTACGTGTTAATAATGGTTTATAAGCACGTTTATAAACAGCCAAAAATAACTTACTCAATACTAACGGAACACTAGGCGTGTCACACAAAGTGGATGAGGCCAACTATCACGGGCCGCCGAGTGTCCTGTTCCTCTCTCTCTTCTTTCCAGGATGCGCTCTCGTCTAGACCCACTCCAAATGTTGCCAATGTTTATCAACTTCGGACAGTGCCTGCCATCCGTATTGCATTCTTCTTCTTACTAGTGTTGCATCAACATCGTGCTCGTTGAACCTTCCGCCCCCAAGCAGCGACTTGACTACATTGACTCACCCAATCAGCTCTACCAACGCGGACACCTCCATCGACTCCTCAAGCCTACACAACACCCTCTGCCTCATCGTGCGCAATGCTGTCCCTGCCGAGAACGGTTTTGGCGAGACCCCGCAATACCTTGGGCACATTACGATCGATACCAACTAGCTTCCTTCGCCTTTGTACCATCCAGTCACATTTAGGTATCATTACTTGAGGGCACGGCGACTGCCTGGATCCTACACGGGATATAAATCAACAGACATGAAAACTAACCTTGCAGCATCCTTGCGGCCCACAGGTCTTACTAGATTGTCGTGCGTACTTTTGCTCATTTTCCCCCTCTCATCAACGGCATCTATACCTTCGAACTGATTTCTGAACACCCTACTCTCCTACAACAGGCCCTATTTCACGTCGTCTCCATCATGGATACCCACTCGTTCCGCCGTACTTGCTCCCCATCCGCTCCCTCAACGAAGCCGTCGCTCCGTCCACGAACATGATCCTCTCCCTACGACCAAAGGATCGCCAACTCGATCGCTATCCTGCGTGGGTATGGGTATGCCGCCCCATTGCTCAAAGCATCGACATCTCAAGCCGAGTCACTCGCTCACGATAACAATGAGCGAAATCCCCAACAGCAGAGACCAACCTCACTAACCCGGCGGGCGAGGTAACTCGCGCTTGGCAAGGGTAGTAGTTCGAGGTATGTCGTCTACCATAAAGCAGCCCAGCTGGTGAGGAGCAGCTGATCGCGTGCATGTGGACGTCGACATCCTCGGCCCTGAGTATCATTCATGTAAGAGATGGAGATCGACGTTCGTAGCAACATCCAAGCACCGCGCCCCATGCTAGGAACAAAATTTATGTGCGTAATCTAAGAGAATAAAAAGTCTTCCTTGACATCCATAGTTGTTGACGGTGGGCCATTGACACTTTCCTGACTTCCGATCGGTCTAACGTGCTGGCGTCGTTCCTCATGAGTATGTGCACATCCCACATGCCTGCCGGTTGACTCAGACAAGAAGGAGTATTCACAGGGAGGCGATAGTGCCAAGGGGCAGATATGCTAATGGGAGAGAGGTATCGGCAGCGTCTCCAGTGTTGAAGTCGTGCGCGCCGGTTTGGTCAGGCTGAAGTGTGGGGGTACTGTTGTCGCTGGGGACTGCAACAACTCGGACTGGTCAACTAGGACGCGCGAAAGGAACGATATAGCGCAAAAGGACATACCTACTAGTGTTTTGGATGCCATTGCTCGTAACCGAAAGTGGTCCTCGCCTTGAGAGCCCAGGCGATGAGTCAACGATGGCGAATGAACGAAGTATCGCCCCGCGATGAGTCGAGCCGTGGGTGCCAGACAGCATGGTGGTCTTTCCCTGGAAGTTTTGGTCTTAATTCACTCCTGCCACATCCTTAGCGCCGTTTTCTTATCCTTATCTCCTCCCGTATCCTGTGGCCTCGACTCTTGGGGCAAATGTTTATCTAAGATGTTCGGAGAGGCCTTGGCTTGGACGATTTTGGATGGCCTTACTAAGCGAAGGTTGGACGATGTGATTAAGCTCCTTTCGAATGCAGCAGATTTTCAATGCGTGGGCTTGTTCAAGCACCGCTTTCTATTTGGCCACGCATCCGAGTTTGTGCGTCTCTGGTCGGGTGGCTCTGTGCCCATCAGTTTCCATTTGAAGTCAGTGAGGGCTGTACATGCGTCCACCACGTGCGCGGGCCCAGCGTCTCGTCCTCACGTCGTCTAACTTTCATAGCGGAACTGAATATCTCTCTGGCTCTCATCTGATTTGAAGTTTCGGCACACTATGTCAGGATCTCCGAATGACAATCCACATGCCTCACGACAAACTATGGCACCCCGACAATACGCCCGATTCGATCCCATTCGGGACTGCGTCAGTCGCAGTGCTAGCGAGCTCCAACTGGTTACTCGTCATGTCCGTAGAGCCTCTGAGGTGAATTTCGAGGAAGACGGCCCTTCTAAGAAGGCTCGCGTTGCATTACCTACTTCAGACTCAAACCTCAGCTACCCCGAACAAGACGACCTTCCCCGTCTACCACCTTTCACTACCCTGTATGCGCCCCTTCCCGATCCAGGGTCGCAGTTTGAGCCTTCGACCAGCCAGCCTTGGTTCCATGAAGCTAACACGATAGATGCGCTGGCAGACGTTCCCCCCATTGATATTAATCGCGCTTTGTCAGCAGACGGCCAGTCAGCTTCCCTTGGATCCTCACCAGCCGCCGTAACTTCTGCACTAGCAATCTCGAGTGTTGAGGGCCAATGGCCCTCTGCTCCACACTCCAAGGGCGACTCAAGTACCACACCCGTGGCCGTGTCCCTCAGTGACCCTCCCGCCGATCCCTCTATCAACACCCAACACACTAGGGTGATTTCAAATACATCTGTACCCAATGTGAACTGGGTTCTGCTTGCACGATTCGGGATCCCTCGCGGGAGTGACTTGACCCAGCTCCCACAAGACCAAGCAATCGCGCTCCTTGATCAAATCTATATTGTACGCCTCGCTTGAGTATTAATTCTGGAAAACATTTTCACTCTTGATCTCACTTGCAGCACCTGCAAACCTATGCCCCTGGGTCCGATGAATACCCTGAAATCTTGCGACTGCTACAAGACTGCTGTTTCTACACAAACACTCTCCCAACACCTTTCATGATCACAAACATCACTTTTGACAGAGCGGATCGTATTGGGCGAGGCGGCGATGCCCTGGTCTATAAAGGAGAATTACCCGGATGCACTGGCAGCATAGTTGTTCGAGAGCTTGTAGCAGTCAGCAATTGGCGGAATCAGTCAGCTAAACGGGAGTATATTCAGGTAATTTGTACCATGGTTCATTCACTCTTCATCTTACTCACTTGACAGCTCAGCTCTTATATCGTGAAGCTATAACTCATTCACAGCTTCAACATCCAAATATTCTTCCCTTCTTGGGTATTTATTGTGAGACCAATGAAGCTTACCCACTCATGGTCCTACCATACCTCAAAGGTGGATCTCTTGAGGACATGTTGAAGGGACCCAAACTTGGGGTCATTGACTTGTCATTCCTGGTCAAGATTGTGAGTTGTTATCCCCAATGTTGCTTATATGAGGCCTTACTCACATGTTACTCAGATCATAGGAGCGGCCCGGGGCACTGCATATCTCCATTCACGAATGCCTCCCATTATCCATGGGGACCTTCACCCTGTATGTAATAGAAATATCTGAAATAGCTGAATCAATTGTAATAACTTATTGCACAGGGAAACATATTAATCAATGAGCTCAGTAATCCTGTCATCTGTGACTTTGGACGTAGCCGTATCCGTCATGAATTCTCTCGGAATGTGTCCAATCGAGAACAAGGTGGCCGGATTTGCTTCCTGGCACCAGAGATTTTGGACAGTCAGACTGAGGGATTTTATTCAAGCCAGGAGAGTGACATTTTTGGGCTTTCCATGATGTATTTTAACACATGGAGTGGTCACCCACCATTTGCTGAGATCACAAATGAATGGCACATTGCCTCTATTCTAATCAAAGGACAACGACCAAACAAACCAGCTCAATCAGTAGACCTCTTGGATCAGACAGTGAAAACAGAGTTCTGGACATTGCTTACTAAAATGTGGACTCATGAGCCAACTCAACGTCCATCAAGCAGCGTGGTCCTGCAGAGAATGGAATCAATTTTTGCCAAGTGTGAGTGTAAAACCCATTCAGGCTATGTAGCACCCTACTGATGCCAAACCAATGACTATGTTACATAATTGATTTTTTTTCCTCCTTACCCCACTGAATATGTGGCGTCTTGGGCCAGTTAAGCAACATTTCCCATCAGGTGAACTTCACCTTCCTTCCATCCACACTTGCAGCAACCCAGAACCGACCTCAAAGGGCAGTCAAGGTATAATCACTCTTCATGCGCTCACCTCATGCTGTTATACTGAATGTCCATCAAGAGCAACAAAAATCCAAAGTAGATTTGAGGATCCAAAAGCTCCGCTGTGCTGATCAATCATCATTGGATTCCAAGAAGGCTTGCCACAAGAGTACCCGATTGGAGCTCCTGGATGAGCTGACTGCATTTGCATCCCACATTGATCCCTCATCACCAACACGTGTGTTGATCCTCACTGGTGTTGCTGGTTGTGGCAAGACAGCAATTGCTCAGAGCATTGCACAACAGTTTGATCACCTTGACTGGGGTCACCCAAGGCTTGGTGCTTGTTTCAACTTCAGTGTGCAATCTGAGGATAGAAGAACAATAAGGCTGCTGTTTAGCACCATTGCTTCCACTCTCAGCACACTAGATCCAAAGCTGGCAGCAAGTATTGCTGATGCTCTGGAACTGCAACCTACCTTGGCATCTTCAGCCTCCTTCACTGATCAGTTCTGTAAACTTGTTGAGGGTCCACTTTGTGAATTTGCCTCCTCTACCCCTTATCCTATTGCAATAGTTCTGGATGCCCTTGATGAGATCTGTCAACCTGACCGTGATCAACTTATCAATATCCTTGTAGAGAACTTCTCTAAACTTCCACCTTCCTGTCATGTCATTATCACCTCCCGCCCAGAGCCAGATATCATTCACAGGTTGAAATACATCAAAACGGGCCATATTATGATGCGGAATATTGATCACAATGATGCAGAAAGTCAGCATGACATTCGTGTTGTAGCAAGATCAATGCTTCACTCTATTGCACAGCAGCATGGGTTGGGATTGTGGCCAGCTCCTGAGCTGGAGGAAAAATTGATTTCCAAAGCTAGTGGACTGTTCATCTGGCTAGATGTTGTTTGCAAAGCTGTTCAAAGCAGCTCTAAACCTACCTGGAAGCTGGAACGTCTGCTCAGCAGCAATGGCGCAGCATCAGACATGAACATCTTGTACAGAAGGATCCTTGATGGTTGCTGGGATGAAGAGGATTTCTCAGCCAACTACCACCTGGTTCTGGGGACCATTTTTGCACTGAAAACACCCCTCTCAGCCTGTGCAATTGAATGCCTCCTGGGTGACCTGCTGGGGGGCGTACCTGTGGAAATAGTTCTGGGACCCATTGCTTCGATTCTTCTTGGTTCTCCAGGCTTTCTATCTACCTCTTTGCCCAGTGCACAAGTTGAGATATTACATGAGTCTTTCCGAGCCTTTGCAACACAACAAAACCTACAAAACATCCCTCATGACCAGAGGAAATATCTTGTCAATGAGGTCAAGTCCAGCCAGCACCTTGCCTTGCAATGCTTACTTGTTGTCAACAATGAATTGCCTCAGCATGCTGATATGCTTGCAAGGCTTTTCCCTGATACTGATGAAGATGGGGGCATTCTCTCTGCAGATGACAGCATTGTTTCAGAGGCCCTAAGATATGCATGCAACTACTGGATGGCCCATCTCTTAATGGTTACAGAGCCAGAGGCAGGACTCGTTGATGCCCTGAAACATTTTCTGCAAACACATCTGGTCCTGTGGATGCAGCTGTGTGCCTCTCAAGGATATTTTCATGGGATTGAGACTTTGCAGGCATGGCTCAAGGTGTGTTCAGCCTGCATCTGCTTGTCTTTACATGCAATCTCACCATTGAGTCCTCAACTCTAGTCACATCCAAACGTCCACATTAGCATTTCTGCTAACACAGACTTGGACAAGCTTTCTTCTGGCCTACATTATCTGGATAAGCGCATGCAATACATGGGGTGGCTGGAAGAAGCATTGACAGCATCCCAACTCCAGGTGGATATACAAAGGCAATTAGTTGCCCAGATTCAAGTGGACCCAACCAAAAATCTTGCAATCTCTTTGCATAATCTGTCAGCCAGACTCTCTGATCTTGGGCACAGAGAGGAGGCGCTCAGTGTCATCCAGGAGGCTGTTAGTATCTATTGTGACCTTGCAAGAGCCAGGCCTGCTGCTTTCAACCCTGATCTTGCCAGCTCCTTGAATAGCCTGTCAATTAACCTCTCTGCTCTTGGGCGCAAAGAGGAGGCACTCAGTGTCATCCAGGAGTCTGTTAGTATCTATCATGACCTTGCAAGGGTCAGGCCTGCTGCTTTCAACCCTGATCTTGCCAGCTCCTTGAATAACCTGTCAATTAACCTCTCTGACCTTGGGCGCAAAGAGGAGGCACTCAGTACCATCCAGGAGGCTGTTAGTATCTATTGTGACCTTGCAAGAGCCAGGCCTGCTGCTTTCAACCCTGCTCTTGCCAGCTCCTTGAATAACCTGTCAGTTGACCTCTCTGATTTTGGGCACAAAGAGGAGGCACTCAGTGTCATCCAGGAGTCTGTTAGTATCTATCATGACCTTGCAAGGGCCAGGCCTGCTGTTTTCAACCCTGATCTTGCCAACTCCTTGAACAGCCTGTCAATTAACCTCTCTGCTCTTGGGCGCAAAGAGGAGGCACTCAGTGTCATCCAGGAGTCTGTTAGTATCTTTCATGACCTTGCAAAGGCCAGGCCTGCTGTTTTCAACCCTGATCTTGCCAACTCCTTGCATAGCCTGTCAGCCAGGCTCTCTGCTCTTGGGCGCAAAGAGGAGGCACTCAGTACGATCCAGGAGTCTGTTAGTATGCGTCGTGACCTTGCAAGGGCCAGGCCTGCTGCTTTCAACTTTGATCTTGCCAGCTCCTTGAATAGCCTGTCAGCCAGGTTCTCTGACCTTGGGCGCAAAGAGGAGGCACTCAGTACGATCCAGGAGTCTATTAGTATCCGCTGTGACCTTGCAAGGATCAGACCTGCTGCTTTTACCCCAGCTCACTGAATATCCTGTGAATTTGCCTTGCCTTGCTGGGTCTCAATGAGCAGTGTGTACATTTGTTCTCCAGAGGTTATTTGGACATTCCCAGTGGGATCTGGTGATTTCCAGAGCACTACAATGTTGCCTATATGAACTTTTTCTCATTGTTACTTCTGGAAACAACTCCATGTCTTGAAATAATGGGCCTGTTCTCATTCCAAGGCACTATCTGAACTCCATATCCAAGTGTCAATTAATTTGTAAGCATTGGTGTATTGATGAAACTACCAAAAGGGGACTATCAGAAAAATAGCCCAACACTAGATGCTCCATAAGTCAATTCATGAGAATGGCCAATCTTTGCAGATGCTGTTGCAGCTATGCAGTTGTAGAAATAGTCTCAGATACTGGCTTCTAATATTTTGTGCATTTAGCCTAAGTACTGTGTCTAATATTATAAAACTGGGAAGGTTTGTCCTGCGGGCAGTGATTTGATTGGCCTGTGGGTCTAATTCCCATGCTTAAGTGGTCACATGTGCCTATTGCCCCTTTTCCGTCTGTCTATACCTTGCACACTCCCTCTGACAGTGCAAAAGCCATCCAATGGCACGGACAGCTGCAGCCCGCTTTGGTCTTCAATGAATGGATGGACTGCTATTGTCACCAACTTTTGCTTTGCCAATCGCACTGATTGTCTTGCTACTACATTGGTCATATCTAGGCGTCTGATTGTTTCCTCTCTACACTGTGTTTTCTTTTCCTGCAGCTACGGCGGCTCTTACCAGTGGATGGAGCTGTGGAGTCTGTTGTGCATGAGGCATTGGATGTGTACATATCATGTTGTATTCCCCACAATCCTTTCATTGTCTTCCTACTTCCGGTGTGATCTTGCAAATTTTCTAGCTTATCTTTCCCTGTTACACTTATTGCAACTTATTCTCTCATTGCAATAGACCATTGTCAGGACTTTGGCAGAGCCCCAAGGGGGGCAGTTGGCTAGATTACTAGAGCAAGGCGGCTGGATCGGTGTAAGCATCTTGCTAATGACTCTTTTGGTGTCTAATGATTACCTACCTCCATATGGTAGCCACTCTCTTAGCATGATGTAGATATCCTCACTCTCTGTTTTACTCAATCTGATCTATCATTCATTTGTGAACCCCTCCACTTGAACTGAACAATGGGCATAACTTGATTTGACTGAACTACTGGATCATGAGAGACTGGAATGGACATACTCCCGCTATGAATAAAGCCCGTCTTATCATGCAATGCAATGATAGCTGTTCCCAATGGACCCCGCCTTCAAGCACTCCTTGATCTGCAAATCCATTCATTCACTCAGATATGCTCTGAACAGCCTCTTGGGGTCTATTTCTCAATGACAGCTGGATAATTCTATTTCTTTGACTCATCAGGCTATTGCATCACGATGTCCCAATCCCCTGATGATAGCACATGCACTTTCTCCACCCCTCCCTTAGTCATTTTCTTATTTCATTTTTGACACATGGTATTACAGGTCAGTCATGCAAAGATCTTGCAATGCTACGATACTAAATCGCCATAGAAGAGACTATTGTAGGCCACATGCGATACATTACAAACAGGATCTTTCACTCGACCCTGCTGATTCTCAAACCCTCAATATAGCACACGCCCAAAAAGGTTGTCTATTACCTTAATTTGAGCGCAATACAGAATATGAAGCTCTTGACCCCAATCATTGCAAGCCGTTGACTTTCTCATAGTAAGAAAAGCTGTTGTTGAGAAGAAAATTGCTTAGGTAGAGAAAATCTCCCCGACCCACAGGGTTGCAAAGGACGAGATATATGTATATACAATTAATGTGGTTCGGATAGGGGTATATAGAAGAATATAAATGGTTTATAAAACATCTGATAGGAGGGGGTTTTACAAGTGTCAGATGAATGGATGGGTGGGATACTGACTGATGATAGCTTGCAAGGCACTAGATGAGCTGTACACCATCCACAGGTGAATCCAGCTTGGTCCAGCTGGATTTTGCTGGACTCTGGCTAAGTCCAACTGGAGTCCAATGGAGTCCACTGGAGTCCGGTTGGACCCTATTTAGTTCACTTATTTCTCATGCAATGCCATACAATTTTTTGCTCGATTGATCAAGATAACTTTCTGTCTTGTGTATACACTAGGGGAACTAAACCCACCTTATTTATCCGGATCCAGATATTTTATCCAGATATCAAGATATTTCATCCGGGTACGACAAAACATCCAGATGGTCAAGCTTGGATTTTGCTAAGTCCTTTGGCTCTGGATATTTTATCCGGAATTTTCGAAATTTCAAGATAAGTCAACCAAACCAAAGAAATAGGTATATTTGACCCCTATAGTTCGATTCAGTCCTAGAATATTAGGCTGTATGTATATGGAAAGGTACAAGAAACCAATTTCAAAGAGGAGTATATACATGGTTGCAGTCACTTTCCCCAATGTGTGTCATGTGTCTGAGTGGTAGTGCTGTCTATGTTCATAAATATCCGCAGAGATGAGGTGTGGTGGAGGGTTCAATCCTTACCCATAATGATATTTTTGGGATTCTCAGCCTTCACAATCCGGATAAAATATCTGGAAAAGTATCTGGGAATTTCTGGATAAACAGCCAAATATCCGGAAATTTCCAGATATTCTGATACTCCAAGAACAACTCAAATCCGACTAGAATATCCGGTTCTGATCCGGATAAATAAGTCGGTTCCAGTATCCTTAGTGTATGCTATTGCACTGACCCAGCAACCTCAAGAGATGGGCACATCGAGACTGTCCAATACTTACACTCCATTATGCCCCCTACAACTCAGAAACAGAATAATCCTCCGCCTGAGCCGCTTCCCTCCGATCTCCCTGATGGGGAGCCACACTTGACCACCCCACCCAAGAAAGGATGCAGACTGCTGACCAGCAACAAATGATCCATTTTAGAGAGGCTCAGACAGCAGCTTCATCACTACTCATACAACTGAGTGACCAACAAAAATAAATTGAATCACATCACGGGTCTGGTCTCATCTCTAAATATATGAACAATCTAAGCAATTGAATAGCGGTAAAGACTAAAATCAACTAATATTGTGCATGCTTGAAGCGGAGAGGGAATTGCAATGCTCAGCCTGCATGAGGTACTTGCACATCAAACTTAATACACATCAGAGCCACCTACTAACGCTTCATCAAGGCTACTGTTTGGCTGTAATCGGAAATTAATTTATATATATACTATCCTATAAGAAGCTGCGCTAATAAGCTGCTTGGTATACAGAGGGCAAAAATTGGGCAATGTTCTACTTGCTATGGTATGTACATCCTGTGTTTGGACCATAGATCTGGCTTTCCCTGCTAAAACTATAGACCATATTTGGACATCATGTTTACACTCCCTTGAAGTCCAGCAGAGTCCATTGGAATCCAACAGAGTCCAGCAGAGTGTGGGACTTCAGTTGGAGTCCAGTGGGAGTCCAACTCAACCAGCTGTGTTTGTCTGTGGAGAGTGTATTGCTGCGCTAGATGCTAATCTGAGGTTGACACACAGGTGGATAATTTTCTCAGCTATTAGCCTACAGGAGAATCTTCTTTCTAGTCAATGCAGAGGTATTCCTCTCAGCAGTGATATACAGATGCTTGGGGGAATAGATGAATTCAAGTTGGACACTTGGGTGCACACAGGGGGAATAGGCTGGTACTGTCTGCACACCGATTTCTAACTACATACAGGTCGTATTTATACTACGAGTACGGATCTTGGTAGTAGGGGATCGATTTAGGAAAGGAAAATGAGATCCTAGCTCCATGTGGCACACATGGACTGGATCTTGAAGTAATGGAACAAGAGTAATATCCGACACGCAAGCGTAATGCGAATGGATATGTATCGACGAAAGGGGAATGGCTAGAAGAACCAATATATGAAGGAAAGGTATACCCAGGGAGAAGAGGGTGTAAAAATAAGGATCTCCACATTCTGGAAATTTCCAGGTCTGATTACGGAATCATATGCGAACGTATCATACGAGATGGTCGCAATTCTCCGTGTAGAAATAATGAAAGAAATGGAGGAGAAAACACAAAAAAGGTGTTGGGTAGGTAGGCCAATAGTGCCAAACATAAGGTGTCGGCAAATAAAGATGAAACGGACACGAACTATGAAATGAAATGTGATTTTCCAGGAGATTATGGGAATGATTTGCAAACAATAGAATCACACTGCACCCGAGGCCCTGAAACAATCCGCTCTTAATGACTCATGTGAACATTACATGGAATGGTTCACACCAGGATTAGGACTGCCTTTGCTTTGGTAGCGGGCAAGTGCCTGAATTGTAGATGAGGAAAAGTACGCCGGGTTTTGTTCCCTGCGCTTAGTACAAAAGGAAGAAATGGAAATATTAATCAATATGTCATCTTTGATTATATGGCGGTACATTACGTCTAGTCTAGTGTAGGTACAGGTGCAAGGATTTTCCCGCTGACACTGTTTCAAGTAGTTTTAGTGATCTTGCTACAGATGAGTTTTTTCACATGTTATAGTGAGCATGTTCTCATCAGCCCCATCATATGAGACTTTGTGGAGCCATCCTAAAGATTCAGTATGTGAATTGCAGTTCATCAGTGTTAGCATGCATGGGTCTCTTTGTACCTTTCATACCTGATGTAAATGCCCTGCCATGTGATTTCCATACCGCATATGTAGTGCTAGAATGCACTTAACATTCTTATTGCTCTGATAAGCCCATTGTTGTCCATACTTCTCTGCTCTGGATTATGGCTGCCGTCAGCTCCAACAATGTTTTCAAGCTGACTTTCATCCCTTGGTGCAAAAAGTCGAGCGAACATCAGATAATCTGGACAGATAAACCACTGCCATTTGGAGGAGTTCTGAGCATCATGCTCAGTAACTTTGAATAACCAGTATGGTCTAAAAACAAAGCCTGAATCCAAGGTAGTAAATTGTTTCACCCATGCACATAGAGCACAAGCAAAGTATCATGTAGAATATGAACATTCTTGTAGTTAAGTATCTACAGATGGTCTGAATGTTCAGAACTCAGAATGCAATGGGTGGTGTAACAAGCACATAGTAACATGCTGTGATGAATATAGCTGAGGATAAATGCCATTGATGCTATATGGGGTGCCAAAATCCCGTCTGAGGGGGGGGGGATAACATACTGGTACAAAATGACCGCAAAAGGGTGTCATTTTGGCCTTGTTTTGGTATATTGAGAGGGTACAGTTTGTCTGAACACTCAGACCGACTTTTTTTTTTTTTTTTTGGAATAGCTTTGGGAATGGTTTAGACCATGTACATACGCCTAGAATTAGTGGCAGAAATGATATTCTAACACATGTAAATCCAGGCTGTAATAAAAGATATCTGTGAACACTCCAAAAAGCTGCTCTGAGCGCTCATACATAGCCAAAAAAGAAAATAAAAAAATTCCGCTTCAATGATGTAGAGGAAAGACCAAAGGAAGTAATTATCCTTAGAGAAAACGGGAGAAATTCTATCAAAATAGAGAAAAAAATGTATCATGAACGCTCAAAAATCCTTCCTTGAGCACTCAGAGGATTTGCCCTGAGCGCTCAGATGATTTGCACTGAACATTCAGATGATTTTCCTGAGCGCTCATAGGGTTTTCCGTGAACGCTCACAGGGATTTTCATTAATGACTGTGGGGGCTTTTATGTGCACTCATGGAAAGATTGATGTACTCCTCCAGGGTGTTCTGAGAATGTAGTTGAATATATTTCTGTGAAGAGAATCTGTGAATGTTCATGGGGAATGTATGAACATTCACAAATGCTTCAATGAGCGCTCATAATGACTACTGGAAAATTAGTCCCAGACCACTGTGATGGATCTATGTATTTATATCAATGGTATATACAAATCTCTCTGTTGTATGTGATTGTTGGCGTCCAGTGTATGCCAAAATGTGGGTTGTGGCAGCCCATTCACATTAAATTGCAGGCAGAAGGGAGGGAGAATCTGAGTATTTACATAGGCATATGCCCGGTTGTCATCTGAATGTTCAGATTCGTGTCCTATGTGAAAATTTATGGCTTTGAGTGTTGAGACTCAAATGACTCCTTTCAGATACTCAGATGAGGGTTTGTCACTGCAGATCTGAGACTCAGATACCATGTTCAATTCTCAGATCCCATTTCCATATTGGGGATCTGAGGTTCATATGGCCTATTCCAATGTTCAGATCCTGTTTCCACACTGCAGATCTGACATTCAGATGACCTTTTCCAATGTTCAGATCCCACTTCCTCTTTGGGGATCTGAGGTTCAGATACCATGTTCAAGACTCAGATGCCATTTCCAGATTGGGGATCTGATGTTCAG
>WIDE01000264.1:7166-17921 GCA_015039315.1 Clavulina sp. PMI_390 | reverse complement strand
TCTAGTTTCAGGATCTGCAAACCATTTTCCAATAGCTATAGAATTGACAGAGATAAAAGCAAAATACTGCAGCTAAGGGGAATCAGACCTCCCTCAGGGAATCAATACCTTGCTCCGGGGATCAATACCCATCTCCGGGAATCAAAACCAAATCTCCGGGAAACAACTATACACGCTGGTAGACTCCTGGCCAGAATGGAAGATCAATATGAGTAAATGGGAACGAAGGGAATTTTTCATTAAGATTGGGAACTGGCGGCGGTTCATCACAATCAACAGCAGCTTCCTGAGGATTATCCTGCTCCTTCAGTGAGAGTATCTGTATGAGTTGCGTGATGCTGATGCTGAACATTGTCGAGCAAGTTACGCGTTGGAGGTCTCCAGAGAGGTCATTGAGGCTGAACATAGGGTTGATAACAAAGTCGGAGGAAAAATCGAGTTCGGTGAATACGAATTGCGAGAAGGAAGGCATCACTATCGAGTATGATGCTGCCTCGTTGACCTCAGAAGACGAAGGCATGGACCAAATGATTATCTGAGACGGCCACAGTATGACACCAAAATGGGAGCTATTAGGAGAGAAGGAGGCACGGATGAGTGGGTGTGTGGCGTTTTCTTCGTCTGTTTGAAGGGCGTAAAGTGTGCTTTTGTGCCATGCAGCAAGGTCAACGAGGAAGATTGGGTTGCACAAGCGGTTTTTTATCCCCTGTTCAGCGCGAAACGATATTCGGGCTAAATATCTTCCGTTTGGGGAGATCATTGGACAAGGTTTTTCGGCAGGAGTGACTATCGGTTCATCCACACAAGAAGGCGCGTCATAGGCCCAGACAAGGCCGTCCTCGTTGACCACTCGGATGGCGCCATAATAATCTTCGCATATAACCGCCAAGTCAGCAAGTGCGAAGTGAGCCCACTGCAGGGGATTTCGTAAGAGCATCTGAGGTTTTGGAGCCGAGTGATTAATTGCGACTGGGGGCCAGGCAGCCAATCCGCTATCAATATCTGTCACTTGGAGTTCTTGATGAGTGGCAGTAATCAGCAGTGTTCCATCACCAGATATGCCATATCCCCCAATGAGATCGGGAGTGATGTCGTAGTATGAGTGAGTACATGTGAG
This sequence comes from Clavulina sp. PMI_390, assembly GCA_015039315.1. Lineage (NCBI taxonomy): Eukaryota > Fungi > Basidiomycota > Agaricomycetes > Cantharellales > Hydnaceae > Clavulina > Clavulina sp. PMI_390. Next base: position 16,804 of record WIDE01000264.1, on the reverse strand, counting down.
GGAGGAATATTGGGGGACCTTTTTGTTGGCACGAAGTTCAAGAAAGCCCTCTCCTATCCATGGTGCAACGGCGACCAGGTCGTCGGTTGGGGCATAAGCAAGCTCACAAGGAAGATGTCCCAATTTGGTGTCGAATCCAGGCAATTCTATCATTTGACTTTTCGCAGAGTCCCAGTAATATTTCTTTCCCCAGCGATCTACCCGAAATGTTTCAACGCCTGGGTCCGGTATGTCAAATTTGGAGGCAAAAGTCTCAAAGGGCTCTGCAGGTGTGATGGGGCTGCATTGCTGGTCCATCGTAAATTGGGAATTTTCTTCCTGAAAGGCACGTATTGGGGCCCAGTGTGGAGGATGAATATGGTTTATCCACACTATAATCGATGCAAGCCGGTGATCAACTGTGTTGAACATTGTGAGTGAGGTTGAATGCGCGATATCTGCTTTGGGAGCTTCCACGATCTGAAGGAGGGCTCCTTGAACCCAGTTCCAAACAAAGATCCCCATGGAATCACTGACGTTTCTTGCTTCAATTACGCAGTCCGTATTTTTGACGACGAAGAGACTGTCTATCTTGGCGCTTTGGACTTGAGGACTGCTTTGCCATCTCAGTGTCTCAGAGATCCGGGAGTCTTTGACATCGAGGGTTATCAAGGGCTCAAGAGATATGGTGTCGAGAATAACAACCACATCAGGCAGGTGCGATACCCCATCTATTTCACTGGCCAGCGTCGCTTCAGAGGAGGTATTGGAGCAAGCAACAGCTATCATGTTGCACCCAATATCAAATGAACAATCGGGCCGATTGGTCAGGAAAACACAATCACCCCCAGGGTCATTGATATTATGTAGCACGAGTTTGCCGTATGAATAAGAAACCAAATGGCTGTCATCCGGTAGGAATGCAAGGCCGAACACCAAGGTGGTGAGCGAAGTAAATGACTGCAGATGCTTTCCGTCTAAAGCACGCCAGAGGTTCACCTCGCCGCCTTGGTGGCCAGTAGCAATATGTAGGCCATCAAGAGAATAGGCAACTCGGGATGTACGACCACCCACCGCCCTTGTGCTCACAACCCAGAGGCGGCGATCTAGCCAATCCTTCTGGCGACCCCATAGGACACGAACATCGTTAATGAGGTGGTCATAGTACTCTGCCAGTTTGCTGTTGGATGGGAGAAATGGAATCGTGGAGCGATAGATATGGCGAAAATCATTCTCGATGGCCTCAAAGTGGCTATTGAGGGCCTTTTTGCCATCATCAAGAAGCACGATCACGTCCTCAGAGCGGGATTCTGTGGGCTGGTGAGAAGATGCGCAATAAGCAGATGTAGCACTGAATTCAGAAAGATTGGTCCTACGATGCGTTCATACCACGTCTCCACTTCGGACAGAGTAGATTGCACTCTGTTGACTTCCCCCAATAGGCTGAGGACCTCAAGCCAAAAGAAGAAGTTTCTCTTCATCCATGCCTCCACCGCGGATTGCGCAGAGAGAATCGTCTCGGGAGCGACAGACAGATGGTGTGCAAACTCAAGACATGCGTATTGAGTTTCGGTTTGAATTCGAGCGGAGGGATTAGGTAGAAAGGAAGCTAGTTCATCAAGTGGTATATCAGCCGGAACATCACAAATATTCTGCCGTAGTGCCGAGTTCATATGCGCAACGCATGCGCCCCCAAGAGCGCCGTGTGATGGTGACAAGAATAGGAGGCCGTGTACCTCCGTTGTCTCAACAGTGGTCGCGCGAAGCAGGAATTCCTGGAAGCTGGCATGGTAAAGATGGATAGGTGCCTTGGCGTCGGTAGGGACCATCACCACCGCACTCAGGGGCCGAAGGATTGCCCGTGCATCTTGCTCAGTCATACCAAGTAAATTTGCAAAAGGTCGTACTCCAAGAGGTCGTCTCAGGCTGATGAGACTGCCCACTACATGCCTATACGTCTCTCGTATCGCTCTATCAACAGTTCCACCGCCGTAAGCACGTCGAAGTACGCGAATATATTCATCGTGCAGGAGGTTAGACGAAGCGGAGGCCTCATGATCTGCAGCCATTACCCGTTTGAGAGATGCACTGGGTGAGAGACCATTATCATAGTCCGTCTCAATCGTCCGCAATCGAAGCGATGCGAGTTCGAAGAGACCAGATGCTGTATCCGCGAATTGCGCAACCTGTGTCTCTGAGGGCGGCCACGATGGATCATCTGCTCCATCAATGGCTGAGAGTCGCTTCTGCGAGAATATGGTGATATCACCCGAAGTTGAGAGGGCGTTGACCTGATCCATATCCACAGTCACGACGTACTGAGCCAGCGGCCGCGAGGTCATCGTCTGGACCGCCTCGGGCTCTGGTCGGCCAGTGATAAAGAAATTGAGCTTGCTTGCGAGTTCTGCGAGACCAGAAACAAGTCCCATCAAGCGTTTTAGCTCATTTCGGTCTCCACATTCGTCCAGCGCATCAATGACTATCACGTACGACGGTGGAAACGCAACCTCACGCGCAGCTTCAAGGAGAATTTTGTTTAATTGACTGGTTGGGGATGCTTCAGCAAGTAATGGGTCGCCTGCAAGTCGCTTTCCGAGGGTCATGCGGAACTCGGGACTGAACGACGCCAGCTGAAAGATGAGGGTGGATATGAAAAGATCTACAGTGGACGTTCCCCCGGATCCTCCTCGCTTGTCGAAGAAGAATGACCCAGCGAGTTTGCCTTGATCGTGGAGAGTAGAAGCAACGGTCTTGCATATCGCGCTTTTCCCGGTCCCGGGACTCCCACGAAGCCATACGATGCGGCCGCATGTCGTGCTGAGATGTTCGTGTATTGTCTTGAGAGTCCCCTCTCTAGTACCGGGAAGACAGGGTAGCTTTTCGGACGCGTCGAAACGCGCGTTAGCTCTGGGAAGGGTATTCACTAGGTCATCATCTGTCGTGAAGTTTGCATGTCAGGCGGGAAGAAAGCCAGTAGTACCACTGCACATACATTTGGTCGATATTTGTGCGACAAGCATCTCCGTGGTGATCTGGCCCTCGAGCTAGGGGGACACCTAACTAGGTGAGCGCTCCTCTCAAGAGAACTGATGGAAGAAGCAGCGACTGCGTACGAACCGTGAATGCCTGAATTAGTCTCTTGACCTGGTTATTAGCTGCTGAAACCGCTCCAGATATCCTCTCTCTCTTTAGAACCCTCCCTAAGCTGCCGAGTTTCTGAAGAGGAAGCAGCGATTCGACGATTGATGACAACCCTCTACATTGTTTAAATGTGAGATTATAGCATCCCAACAGCGTTTGCTCAAGACTCAACGGACGTTTCGAATTTATCGACGCGACTGAGAAGATCGGGAGGGACGCAAAAGTCGTGTTTATCCTTGGCCTTCAAGATGGGGCTGAGGATGTCGCGATGCAATTCATGCAAAGAGTTTCCCAACTCAGTCAGCGCAGTGGAGCTGGCCGTGGTTTCCTGACCAGTGGTTTCGATGTTAGTGCAGCAAAATGAAGCGTAGATATGCTGAGACATAGCAGGGCACGAACCTCGTAGAGCGAGATTAGCTTGAGAGATATGGCGGGAATAGTCTGCAGCGCAGGGAAAGGAACCAATGCGGTGTTAGCAACCTCCAACGACGTCTTGACTGCGCTTAGGACATCTGCTGCAGCAGATCTGGCCGCTCGCCGCATAGTGTAGCACACTTGAGTACTGCAAGCAGGAGTGGAAGGGCGCAGGCGAACTCCAAAAAGTAGACGAGCGAGTTAGACGCCCGGATCAGACCCAGGATCTGTTTCTTAGGTTTGAACTGAGTCAAGCTGCGCTCCCTCCCTATCAAGTCCTTCACGATATTGATGCCGAGAAATAGATTTAAGATAGCAACGATGAGTGTTTAGCCAGATCACCATTGGCTGGACAAGTAGGGCGAGGTTGTTCGTGTCCTCGATTCCTTTTTGGATCGTGGGAAGACTTGAGCGCTTCAGTGGCAACGTCTCCTCATTCTCCTCTCTCCTTGTTGCACATGCAATTCTGTAATCAGGGAGGCAGATTGCAAGAGCACGGCGTCTAATTTTTGATCCCTCCTGCTTTAAAAAAAGTCTGTGTTGCAGCGTTCGGTAACCACGAAGTAACAACGGTTCGAACCCAGAACTGCCTCCCTTTCAGCTACAACAGTGAAAGGTTGCAACTGGGGCTTTATAGATGATACATTCGCTTTTGGCATTGAGGCCGCTAATTTGCCTACTCTAGGTTTGTCTAAGTGACTGCTCTCTCACCGCGCGCGCGCTCTGCAGCCCTAATGCTTTCGTGGGCAATCAGGGAGTTGAACTACTGTGCTAGATCTCTCAGACTTCATGCTATTATGCTGATGAAACGTGAGCCCGCGGTGAGGGGTGCCCGGAATCGGGTCTGAACGTCTGAGGCGTCAAGACAAACCCATCTGTCCACAACCAGCCCACCCTCGAGGCCTCGATCGTCACCGCGCGGTACCCCGTCCCCATCTTATTTCAACAAATTTGGGCGCCCCGCACTTGCTCTGCCGGTTTTTCTCGGAGCCGTAGACTCGTATATGCGCTTCAATGAGTGTTTCCACTCAGTTGATGGCTCGATGATGGGGGCTGTGGTCGGTGCCACTCGGTACCGAGAGGGGCGTCTTGCGGTAGTGCAACCTGCACATCTCACCACATCGTACGTTGATGGTCTATTTTCAAACGTTTTCAAATGCCTGCAAATGATATAACACATCAGTCGTGCCACATCCTTGTCCCGAGGCGGTGAAACCGGCTCCGCCGACTTTACGTTCTCCTCCATGCGGCCAGCCAAGAGAAAGTATATATAAAGGTCAGCATGCCCATCGAACTTGGCTTGCACCAGATTCCACATCCACCCCATCATTACCCACTACAATGAAGTTCACTTTCGCCACTGTCGCTGTCTCGTTGCTTGCTGCTACCTCCAGCGTCCAAGCTGCTCCGACCCGCCGTGATCCTGTAACGACGTACACCGACACAGATATTCTTCAGGTTAGTCTATCCCGTTGCAATTACTATACTCCATACCACCACACCTGATCTCCATATGCCTCATGACCGACAGTTTGCTCTGACACTGGAGCATCTCGAGAACGCATTCTACACTGGCGCACTGGCCAAGTACGACGAAGAAGCGTTTGTGAAGGCTGGGCTGCCTTCTTTTGCGCGTGGCCGCTTTGCACAAATTGGCGAACACGAGAAGCAACACGTGAGCTTGCTGAGCGGGGTGCTTGGCGCTCAGGCGACGGCAGCTTGCAATTATTCGTGAGTAGCTGACTATTCCTCCCTATGCGGGACAACTCCCATCAAGATTACTCATGCTGCTTCTTGAATAGGTTCCCATACACAGACCCGGCGTCATTCGCTGCTCTTTCTGCTATTCTAGAAGGCGTAGGTGCTAGCGCGTATTCTGGTGCGGCTCCTCAGATCTCGGACAAGACGTACCTCGGCGTGGCTGCCACGATTTTGGCGATGGAAGGAAGGCATCAAGCGTGGGGTATGCATCTCTCATACGCGCCTGACACTTGCCCCAGTGCACTGATACGATCGCATCTGCCCAGTTGCTTCGGCTGCGCTGCACGACCAGCCATGGTCTGGCCCAGAAGAAACTCCACTTGGTCTCAAGTATGTCATAATTTATGCATCAGGTCATAATGCCATTGACTGACGCTATCCTTCTCAATTCTCTAATGTCCGTCTCTGTAGCTCGGTCTTCACCCTCGCTGCACCGTTCATTACTTCATGCCCTTCTACCAACCCTACGCTCCCACTCAAGCCTTTCCCCACACTTACCGGTTCGCCTGCAAACGCCAGCCCCGGAACGACGGTTACCTATTCGTGGACTGGAAGCGAGAACGGGAGTGGCGCTTTCTATGCTGTGTATTACTGGGGTCTGTCTGTTCAGAGTGTGCCGTTGAAAGATGGAAAGGCGGAAGTGCCAGCTGGTTTGATGGGGACATATTACACTGTCATCGTGAGTCTCCTCATGATCTGCCGAATCACTGCTACAGGCCTTCATGCTCACGAATCGACTCCATTTTCCTCGACTGAATTAGAGCACTGCCGCGAGCAATATTACCGATGCAAATACCGTTGCTGGGCCTCTTATCTCAGTCGTCAACTTTGACTCCAGCGCGACCAATTAAGCTAGAAATGAGACCTTGGTTCATCGAGATGTTTTTATTTGACCGTGTCTTTCGCTAGTCTCATTCTTTTTTCTTTTTCTTTTTCTTTTTCTTTTTCTTTTTCTTTTTCTTTTTCTTTTTCTTTTTCTTTCTTTCCTTTTTGTCATCTCATTTTGGACTTTAGTCTCTGCCTCTTGGGCGGACTGCACACTGTCGCATCAATGATTTCCCCACGTCTGGGTCGTCAACATTCATCCCCCTTGCATTTGTCAACTGTTGCACGATTTTTTGGCTGACTTGATCTCGTTTTGCCACTTGTCCTGTACTATACTTCTGCAACACTGCTTGGTAATGAACCAATATTCGAGCGTTTCCTGTAATCTATCTGTGGCACCAACGAATGCGCCAACACTGGGGACTTTATCCGACTGAGGCTTCATTGGCAATGACTTCGATGCTTCATACCGATCGATACATCAATATTGAGCACTGGATACCTGTGCACAGGATGTTGAATATCTTCCGGTCACAACAGGCGAAAGCAGGTTTCAATCAGTCCATACTAAGCTCAAAACGCCAAAACTCTCATTTTGGGGCGGGTCGAATCGTCGTCATCATCTTCCCTACCATCATCGCTGTTCTAAAGAGTGAAAAATCAACTCCGATTCAGGCTGTCATACATATGACCACAGAACTCACAAAGATCAGTAAAATTCTTTCAGCGTCAATGGCGGGCAGCCACCAGCCATGGTTCAGGGGGTTATATAAGTGCATTTTCCTATATGGCATTGCAGTCAGAATGTCCTCTGAAAACACTCTAATCGTCTTTGCGTACAACCAGGTCGGTTGATCCTCGAGAGTTTCCTCAAGATGCTGAGACCCCATTCCATGTTTCTTAACGAATAACGCTGCACGAGTGGGGTCTCTTGAGAGCACTTCGGATACCCTGGTCTCTCGTTTTGATTCATAGCCCGGATTGCTGTTCCTCTCATGCTGCTCTACGACTGTGTTTGGGTCAGTGGATAAAGCAGGTGATAATGAGTCGACATTGGGGGAAAGTGAGGGCGTAGAGCGAGTGGAATTCCAGGCCATCCCAGGCCGAGCAGGATAGCTTGGGCTGAAAGTTTGTTGATTAAAGTCCAGCACGACGAGATAAGGCTTCCAGTCCCGACGATCTGCCAGTTCTTTGTTCCCATCTGGGTCAGTCGACGTCGTTAAAACGACACGATTGAGGTGCAGATAGGTGGCCCAGCCTCGAGGAAGTTCTCCTTCGAGGAATCGAATCCACTGTGGATCCCAATCTTTCCAAGGCACAAAAAAGGGGGATGGTTCAACTTCCGAATGGAATGTAGGAGGTTGTCGAAAGAGGACGGAGGAGGGATTTGGGGAAGCGTCAGGGAACGAAGCCACTGCAGCGGTAGCCTGCATCACGCGAGCATGTTTACACAGCTCGGACATGGCAATGAAACCCATGACCTCGATTCGACGTTGACGATGCCGAGCGATGAACGAGATACTGGCAACCCGAAAATCATTCTCGCCTGGGCGTATAAACGGAGACGGGACAGGGGAAGGAGACGGCTCAGCAGGATAGTAAGGCATGTGAACTGGTTTCGAACCAGTGATCCGTGTAGGACCCTCGTCAGAGGACCCCATAGACCCAGAATCCGACTCCATGCTTTTCGTGGTCGAGAACGGATTTTCGTCAAGGAACTCCTCCATGACATACATCGGAGGTTCGAAAACTGGAGCTGGTTCGCAGCGGATGACGCACTTAGTAATGAAGCGGATCTCCAGAGATAAGGGTGGGAGGTGGTAGACACCGACGCACACGGCTGGCTTCGGTGCAGTGTTTGCGAATTTGAGTGTAGTCCATCGAGGTTGGAAACAGTAGATCGTTAGCGATACTGGAGAATGACGAGAGCATGTGGCGAAATAGTAGGGAGATAAGAAGATGAAGTCAAAACTGTGGTCCTGACGGAGACACTAGAGGAGAATTAGAAATCTTTCGTAAGATTGTGGCCATTATTTTAGCGGACCATTTGAAGGACTCCAGTTTTCCAGTTCAGTATCCGGAGTTCATCTTGCCCCCGATTCACAAGGACACCAATAAAGTCTCCAAAAACCTGGATCGTAAAAGACAGACGTTCCGAATAAACTGTACCAAGATTGATTTGTTCCAGAACAGCTGACGGATGGACTGCTCCTGACTCGGAGATTTTTCGCAGACGAACAGATGCCCGGAGACTGGGACCGTCTTCACCATTTTCAAATTCTTCCACACAGCCGTACACAGCAAGATCCTGTTCAGGATCGATCGTCAAGTCGGCGAAACGGAATCCAAGCTGATACTCGATGAAAGGCTGGCTGATTGTGAGATTTTGAATCTGATTCTGTGCGATGGATGTTTCGGCCAAGTGAGTGGAACCAGGGGAGAGAGAATGGAGGGAATGAAGGGATCTTTTCAAATGCGTGATACGGACACCATCACTGAATGAGGAATTTTCCGGGCATTGCTTTGATTGAGCAAGCACTCCATCCCATAGACTGTAACAAGGGCTATTAGGAACCATTGGTTCAGACAAAACCTCCTTGAACTGGAATGTCATCCATGCACACTCGCGACGCTTGACTTCCATGATGTCATCCTTGGAATATCTCAGCGAGATACTTGTAGAATAAGGTGCCTTGACTCCACATGCGCCATACGTGATCAAATGCTGCAAAGAGAGTGCATTGTTGATTACTGCGTTCAAGGTGCGACAAGCCTTGATGTGCAATATCAAACTATCAGAAGCGCCCGAATCCACTCGATTGATAGAGCCACATACAAGCGACACACTTAAGATGTCTCGATGGTGCCCCAAAGCTTCTAGTATTTGGACGATCGTCTCAAGTGGCAAAGAGGTCAACATAGGGGACAAATTGTCAGTTTGTGACAAGGGAAAGATTCCCACGCGTCCCAAAGAGGGCCGCGCCCCAAATCAGGCGGTCCAGCAGAAGGCTTGAGTAGGTTGGGATGTAGGGCGGTTCAGGATTTAATTGAAAATATTATCCCAGTAAGGATATATCTAACTCATACAAAAGTTCGTAAATGTGCATTATTGTTTTAGCTTCGGGCTGAACCCGATCGAGACATGGGGTTGAAGTTGGAGATGGAGCACCATTTCCAACCTAACGTAGGTTGCGAGGAGGGAAAATTGATTTGATGATATGAATGTATTCATCTGAGAGTGAAGGAGCAGTTTGACTGGATAAACAGCATTACAACAAAAGAGAGAAGGAAGCGGAAGGACAGTCCGAGTATATTGAAAGATTTTCCGAAAGACGATTAGAGTATGGTACGAGGCTCGAAAGATCATCAAAGTAAGTCAAAAAGCAAGAAACAGGAATGAGACGAGGAATGAACACGGGGGATTTAAGACAATTCTTGTGACGATCGCTAGTGGAGGGCTATTTCGTCTCGTTTGAAGCGAAGTTGACAATGGAAACAAGCGGGCCAGCGACGGTGTT
>WIDE01000263.1:0-18215 GCA_015039315.1 Clavulina sp. PMI_390 | reverse complement strand
ATTTAATTTCCACCGCCTGGCTCGGGACTCGCTAGGATACAGCTGCGACAACGTTGGAATCCCACTAGGTCGACTCACATTTGATCCAGATAATACAGTAGATAAGGCTCAATAGGGCCTATATGTGCATTCGATGCATGAAATAGTATGGAGAATTGGTGGACACAGGCAGACAAGATTTAAGCGCCATTCGCGACCGGTCGCAGATTGTGAAAAAGTTTACTGAATTGAACGGATTCACCACAAAACCCTCCAACTTCGTTTTGTCGGGGAACAGCCTCCAACTCAATCCATCGGAGTCCCAGTTGGGGATAAATCACGCTTTAGCCGATAGTATAGTGGAAAAAACTGGTCTGGATATTAATAATGGTATTGCGGGGGAGCTAGCCTTCGCATGCTCCAGGAAAGTCTCGACAATATTGATACAGCGTATGAAGCTCTTCGAGTCCCAGGCCCACTGCCAATTCTGTAAGGGAGGCCATAGTCCAAGAAAGACAAAAATGCAAGGATAGAACACAGAGGGGAATGATTGGGGTTTCGTAAGAAAATGTGTGTATGTGTATGAGTGAGATGTGCGATGATGTGCGATATGATGAGGATGAGTGTGGAACATGAGTGATGATGACAGGATGACAACATGATTAGCAGTCAATAGCGGTTAGAGAGGGACATGAATAGAGAAACAATGCGATAGCGGGTGAGAAATTCAGTCTGCAAAGTAACCTCGGCCCCACCCATGAAATAAAACAGCTTGAAAGAAAGGAAGGAAAATGCTACTGACGTCGGGACACAAGACCACCACCCCCTGCTCCCCTGCTGCTCCTCACTCGTCCCAAATGGCCACCGCTGGACCCAGTAGCTCCGCCGCTCAGACCGCCCTTGATGATCGCCGTAGGCCCCCTCTTCGCAGCAAAGTACACAAATACGACAACGAGCGCGACGAACTGGACACCCATCCACGCCTGCACGATAGTGTTCATCGACGTGCTCTGGAGCTTGTGCGCAATGGCAGAGGTATTGTAGCGGTCCTCGTCGGTGCCTGTATGGTCATCGGTCGGTGAATGGCTCTGAGAAGTAGAGGTGCCTCGCAGTCGGACGAGGGCAGAGTTCCCATTCTGATGGTGGTGGTGCGGTGCAGAGAATTCGGATTCGCCGCCTTCGTCATCTGTCAACCCAGACGTCTCCACACCGACACCGAAGCTGGCACGATCCATGTCTTCGTCCTCGTCCACCTCTGTCTCGTCATCCTCACCAAACTCTTCAGTCTCGTAGGGAGTATGTCGCGCCGAGATGCGAGTCTGGCCAGGGATCGCTGTGGGAACGAAAGATGCTGGAACTCCAAGACGTTCAGCAAAGCTTCGAAGAATGCTCTGCGGCTCTTCACGAGGACGCCGATGGTTGCGAGTGTGGTGAGAACGGTGGGAAGTACGCTGTGATGCTCTGAGCGCATTTGCTCGCTCAGCCTCTCCTGAGATGGACAGTCGATGCGAGCGAGTCCTGGACATGCGCTCCAGCGCCAACTCTCGCCTCCTAGGAGACAAAATCAACTCTGGATCCCCTCGACTCCCATAAGGAGCAGGCTCTCGTTCCTCTGAGCCAGAATCTGTGACTTCATCGAGCGCCTCAGTGTCCTCATCAGGATACAAACTCCAAGCGTCTTCAGTGATTCTGAGCAAAGGTAGGGCGATTCCGAGAGGGAAGAAGGATGAGCGCGGAGGACGCGTCCCAGGGCTCTTGGGTGGTGAAGACGTAGCAGAGCCCAAAAGCCTCTGTGCCTGTGAGCGAACGCCCTGGCCGAGCGTTGCCCTGGCGGACTCCAGTGCTCGCAGGGGACTGATATCTGTCCACGCAACAGGGCGCGCACCAACGGCCTTGTCAAGCAGATAGAATGTCTCGTTCGGTGCTTCGCGGAGGGAGCCAAGTGGGAGGATATGGTCGTCTGCTTCGCGCAGCTCGCCCTTGTGCATTGGGTCCAGCGCAGATGACAGGGCGTCCATCGCTGCAGAACTCGCCCCGATCATGGACCCTCCTGACACAGAGCCAGCGACATCAAGGCCGAGTGCAGACCCAGCGGCATCGTCGCCCTCGTTGACATTGACATTTTCAGGGCGAGGAGACATGAGCTCAGTCAAATCCAGGTCACCAAACATATCGTTCTCGAACTCGGCCCGCCAATCTTGACCGCCTTGAGGAGTGGCAGCACCAAAGGCGTGTTCATGCCCGAGCAATTCGCTACCCAAGGTAGGCGCATTGATGTGAAGATGGTCTAACTCCCCAGGACGCGCCATGCCCAACCTGCTGCGCAGACTTTCATTCGGCGAGAGCGGGCCGAGATTGCTGAAGTCGGGGAAGGGAGAACTAAGCCCATTGAGAGAAGGAGATGCCATCTGTTGGTGTTGGAAAGTGGATGAAGTTGCGGAGCCAATATCAGAGTTGAGGGTATTATAGCGAGAGGGGAAGAGTGTGCTTGAGGTCGAGGGACGATTCGAATTGGGGTTAACGGCCGTGGTGGGAGAGGAAAGCTCTTCAGCAGAAGGAGGTATGAAAGACATGTCTGTGAGCGATGCGCGCGATTTCCCTTTTCCTTTTGGCGGGAAAGGCGAGCTGCTTGCATCACTGGATAACGAAGCTGGAGGGGACAATGAGGGCTTGCTGGTCATAGCAAGCATGGCTTTGTTCCCCAATGCCACGCGTTGAAGTGCACGCTTCGTCTTTTGTGAAACGCCTGTGGACTTCCGTCGTGGAGGGGCAGAGCTTAGGGCTCGACTGAGCGATGCGGGCAAATAGTCGTGCTCAGGAATCATTTGAGCGGCGTCAGCAGTGGTGATGGGAGGAGGAGGGGGAAGGAGTGGAGACGGCTGCATCACCGGAGAGGGTGACTGGGGCTTTGTGGAACTTTGTGAGGGACTGCGCTGCATTTCGATGGTAGCCCTTTCGATATCAGTCAGTTGATCCATAAATGAGAGTGATGATGATGGAAGCTGGTCAGGCAATTCTCGAGGGCTTGCCAAGCCGGTTGGGGACTCCACAATCTGAGGGTCCTCTGTGTCGCTTGCAGGATCTCCCGAGGTGGTTCGAGGGACTTCGGGGGACCGCAGACGTTGGAGATCGGCGGGGGATGTCGTGCCCTTGGGCGCAAAGTCTCGTATGCGGGGGGAAGCCGTGCCAGACCGACCGCCTAGGTCAGCGTCCGAGCCGCTCGCGGGTCCAAGTCCATGCGTGAGCCTCCTGTATCGTGCAGCTCTAAGCTTCTCAGTTCTCTGCCTCTTCAACTCTCTAGCTCGCTCCTCGTCTTCCGCCTCGCGCACGCGGGCAGCTTCCAGTTGCTCGTTTCGTTCGCGCGTGTACGCCAGCTCAGCGCGGAGATTCACCAACTCCTTTTCGAGACGGCGGACCTGATGCTGCGACATCTCCGCATCATCCTGGATCTGTTCGTTGAGCTCGTCGATGCGTTCTTGGAGGTCCGCGTTCATGTCCTCGAGACGGGACATACGCTGGGGCGTGGCAATGGGTGCAGAATAGTCTCGACGAGAAGTAGAGGAGGCCATTGACGATTCATGATAGTCGGTGGAAATGTGGAGGTTTGCGGGAGCACGTGGATGTGAAGGCGGCGTAACGGGGATAGCGTCGCTCGAGAAGATGTCCTCGACGCCAAAGTTGTCGTTCCCTGACATGATGGTGAAGAGAGGAAGAAGAAAAGAAAACGTCAGAAGATAACGGAGACACAGATATAGGGATCAGCGCTATGACTGCTTATGTAGACGATGATGTGCGCACCATGAGGCTCGTTGAGGTCCTCGTATTCCTCGAGAACGGTTGGAGATGTTGACATGCGATTTTTCGGGCCACGACTGCCGGAAGCTCCCGAGTCAGACTGGTCGTTTGAAGAGGCATTCGACGAGTCATATGGGGGAGGATAATCATCATGGTCTAGAGGACTAGTAGACAGCCGCTGGGAGGAGCTCCTCTTGTGTGGAGGACGTGGGCGTGAAAACGAGTCGCCTTGGCTCACGCGATGCATTTTAGATTACTCGACCAACAGCACTGGGAGCGTTGAGAATATCGCCAATTTTGGCTAGATTTTTTTTTGGTTGAGGCTGGTTCGGGCAAAGGTTTAGTGAGACCCAAGCTCCGCCTATATGAACATGGTGTGCGCGAGACATGTGAATGTGGCAAATGTACTGTCCCCATATCCCATATACTGCTGCCGGGATCAACAATCCGCGCCAACTAAGCACATCTCTCTTGTAGGCATATGTCCTCTATACTCTATAATTTGCACAACGTATTGGTCATGAAGAAGGAGAAAATAATGGAAATATGTCTTGACACTACCAACCACGTTCAACACACGTCCCAGCCTAACATCCTACCAACCTCGAGCGGTTCTGCAGTTTTTTTGTGCCTGGAAGCATAATTGGTTAGGCCGGGCGGTTTACTCCTCTCCAGTAATTGCTCATTAGTAACCACCGCAGCGAAGGCCCCGACCAGAACTCTTTGGGTGGGTTCGCACATCAAAGTGAATGGAAATGATGGGGAGGCACTTTTGAACAACTGTCAATGTCTTTCGCCCACACATTCAGACTTACAGCCCCCATTATTCTCTATCGCAAGCAATTCGGTTTCACGCCAAAAACTTACGATTGACTGTGCTGCGTATACAGCCGCCTAGTACGCGCGGCGGATGTATCCTCTCGTTTACCGTGGCCTTGGGATTCCGTGTGCAATCGACGCTCCGTAGAGTCGGGTAACGCACACGCATACACGCGCGCAGTGGTGAATAGTCTCATGTGTGTGTTCAAAAACACGTTCGGGATCAAGCCACATGTATCAAGAAGAACAGCTCAGTTAGAGGGAGCCGTTCGCAGGTTCATCCAAGACGAAGGAAATGGCAGGGGACGAACTGAGCCATTAAGCTGGGGTGGGTGGCGCAAGAACGTGCTCCTTAGGTGAAACAAGTTCTTTTCCCTGCCAGAGAGTCATTCGACAGCAAAGCGTCGGGGGCTGTTAACCACAAGCGCGAGATGGTTCAATGATTTCCAAGCCAGAGTTCGTGTCGGCCAGTCATCCACTTTACTCCGAGACGACGTAGTTGGACACACGGGGATTGGAGAATGTCCGAAAGCAAGTAGATAGCATTAGTTAAATAGAACGAAGGTGGCCCTGTCTATGGGTAAGCATTACATCGACAACTTTGCGCAACTTCCCCTTGATGCCAGTATTGCATCGCACACATCTTCTCGACATCCCTCTCGAGATCAAAGAACATGCTTATCGTAGCGCCACGTATCGGTGCATCACCTGGGATCACAAACACACAATGTGTTTGGGTTCAGTCAGAGTAAGCCCTTGAGATCTGTATTAGGAGAGACGAGAGCAGGTTGACATACCCCAGCGCAAGCTATAAATACGGTCTGGATCCTTCATAATCTCATCCGTCCATGCCACAATATCCGGGCGTTGGAACGCCTCCACTTTCACAATCTCGAAGTTATTCGAGTACGCTGGGACGCCAATCCCGTCGTACGTGATGCCCTTCTGGATCCAGTCCTCACGCCCTTCAGGCCACGGCCACTTGTTCTTCGCTAACCTCGCCTCAACCTCGGGGTGGTCCCGCGCATAACGGTCGATCAAGTTCCACATTCCGCGCACGACGTATCCCTCGTCGGGCGTGATGCGGTTGAATGAGTACACTTTCTTGTGCTGGTGTATTCGGTGGATGGGATCGAAGCAGAGGGGTTTTGTGATGAATGAGTCTGTGTCGAGACGCATGTAGTAGGTGAGATTCGATATTCTTGGGTGGAAGAAGATCTGTTGAGCGTAGAACCGGCACATGTGTTGATACCCTGTGGTACGTAACAGCCAGTCAGGTTAGATACGTAAACCAGCAACTCATTTGAGGAAAGTGAAACAAAAGTCGGCAGTGAAACTCACCTGGCCATTTCTCTTCCGAAACTTGTGGTTTATACACAGATTTGTCTTCGGGGACGCCAGGTGGGAGGACAAAGTTGAGTTTGTGGAATTCTATACGATTCCGCAGCTGTTGATAAACATCGCTCGACCACTGGTTGTCCTTAATCGTAGCGTGAAACTCGTCGCGAGCCTCTTTAGAGTCATAGTCGCCAGTGTGGAAAAGAATGATCGGCCACTGGCGCATCCATGGGACATTCCTTTGGGCCTCGCCCAGCGAATGAGGGATGTCTTCCATCCTCCTGCGTTCAACAAGATATACGAGCGCGGCGGTGTAATCAACTGGGCCTAAATTCGGTGTTGATATGCTAAAAATGCGGGTGAAGGAGCCAGCGGCAGGTAGCCGGTCGGACTGGAGCCCGGCCAGAAGTAACAGCACGACAGCCGCAGCGACTACCACCGCAAGGAAGCGGGGGCGCGTAAATCGCGCCAGAAACATTGCACGAGGCAATTTTGGAGGAAGGGGAGGTGTTGATATGGAGTACGCTAAGTTTCTTGGCTCACACCTCTACCTCGGCTGACACATGTACAAGCAAACGGAAAAGGCAATTTCACGAAAGCCCTAACAGCTGACATTGGTATGTATATGAATATACTTGAGGATGATCACAAAAAATCCAATTTGAGAGCGGACTAATCTATTTTCACTCTTCAAGTCCATCTGGATCATCCAAGCCTTCTACGTCGGACACTTCGACATCGTCATCATCGCTGCCATTGCTTTCCGAAGTGCCCCAACTCCTGCGCTCCACGGATTCGGTTGGTTCTCCCAGTTGTTCTTCTCCATGGATGTTTTCATCACCGATCGGATACAGTTCTGAATCCTCCTGGCAACTGCATTGCACCTCGTCGACGCGAGCCGCGAGGCCTTGGAGACTCGTGCTCTGCGCGACACACGTATTCACGGTGAGAGTATTGATAGCGGCCGCATGCTCAGCCCTTGACTTTATACAAAGAGCAACAGTCTGGCCAATCAACTCCGCAGGCACTGGTGCCCCGTATTGGTTGTGATACGACAGCGTCAACGTAAGTGCAGTTAGCTGCAGGATTACGAGGAGGTTTACGGGGCCCCATACGGGCTGGAGTATGAGAGTCAGACACCCCAGGGTATATGGAGGGGCATTAATTTCTAGCTCAGTGAGTTGGGGTGTTTTCATGAGCTATCGGAGAAAACTGTCAGGGAGTGGGAGAGACGGCCGAGCAAAGGTGTACGCACGAATCTCCGGAAACCGCAGTGGAGCATACAAGACGTCGTCGCGGAAAGGTCTATTCCCACATCCTTGAATACCCCGTCGTCTACGCTGAGATCGGCTGGAGTACTAGAGGCGAAATAGCCGTCTAAATCGTCGGGAACGACTATATGCTGGAGATGCAGAGCCTCAAGATTCGGTGCCAAAATCATCAAGAAAGCGATGACGAGAGATCCTTGATCCAAACCCCGAAGTCGAAGACGTCGTAATCGATTTAGCTCGATCTCGTTGGGTGCTTCAACGTCCTCCAATGTGGTGTAGGAACTCTCAAGAAGCATGTCCTCGAGGGACGGGAGGCCTCCTAGGAGTCCCGCCAAGATTCGAGAATCCAAAGAGGCATTGGAAATACGAAGCTCGCGCAGATTTGGGCAGTTGATATGAGATATCAAACCTTGTCCCACTTCCAGTTTGACAAGCATGGGGAAGGAGAACGAGCTGAGATCAGTATCCTTGATGTAGGGCCAATGAACGATAATATCTAGATGCTCTAGGACGGGAAACTCCCCCGAGGGCTTCCAGTGTGGTGTGTGAGATATTTCACAAAGGGCGGCCAAAGGTTTCACGGGCGAATTGAGCCACAGATACCGCAAACGCTTAACTAGGTTCAGAGAAACGGTTGGATGCAGTTCTGTTTTGGAATCAATGTGGTCATTGATATGTAGGGAGATTGGTCAACCCAATGAGCGAGGTAGGACAGATGCAATATAATGTAATTCTGGAAGTGTTGTTGATATTGTTGTCCATAATTCGCTGTAGGCGTAAGCCACATCGCGCCATTGATGACATACTTTGGCAAGATTTGCCGCGCTCTCGGCAGCAGGGACCTGGTTGATCCAGGTCATGTCAGGGATGATTGCCCACGAGAATATCATACGAAGGATCTCATCGGGCAGACAATAGACTGGCAACACACAGCCAACTACTTGATCAGCTTCTGCCATGAGTGTCTGTTCTATGGATTCAAGCTTCTTCCAAAGCCTGTGAACCTTCAACACTCTTTTCCTGACGCGTGTGTGCTGTTGTTCGAGCGTGTTCAAGAACTCTCTACGCGCACTTGTTGGATGGACAGTAAGGTAGCACTGCTTCTGGTCGAATGTTTTCGGTACAGAGGTCTCCAATACCTCTAGGGCCGCGTTGACTTGACGGATGATTTTGTCAAAGCTCGACATGTTGTACCAGTCCTTGACGCAGGGCCTTCTTGATATGGGTTATTTGGCAAATCCCGCCTCTGGAGATCCGACCTCCCTTGGTCGTCGGGCGTCAGTGGGCTGGGAAATGACCGTCACGGCCAACAACTTCGACAAATGCGCGAAATTGTTGCTGTTTTCGGCTCTGGACCTCTGGAGGATCAGTCCACCGACACTGTCAACACTAAGACTCAAGAAATATTTGTGCGTCATAGAACAGTCAGAAGGGCATTCTGATATGATTAACGAGTCATCAATGGTGAAACCTAGGACGAAGCTGTAGTGGACCCACCACGATCTATATGCTCGTGCATCTGTCGGGCAGTAACGGCCGAGTGACCGCGGAGTTTGGATAGGCAAAGGCGCTTATCATCTCAACCCAGGTCAAAAAAAATGATGTAGAAATATAGCATTCTTGAATAGGTAAAAAATGTTTCAACATCCAGGGACTTCTTGATCGTGATCTCGTGATCCTACACGTGGAATGCATGCGGCATACTACCCCTGGATCTGGTAATCCGCTCCTCCACAAACCTACCAGCAACTAGTCGGTTTAAGTTAGCCCGACTCACAAGACCCTAGATCTCCTTTCACAATGTCTGCAACTATACCGCCAGATCGGAGTGACCTACAGAACCTTTGGAAGGAGGCGATCTCGGCTTTCGAGGAATCCTCCAAAACGAGACTGAATGATGCCAAGTTCGCCGGAATGATCGGTCACGACGTCTCGATAGATAAGATCGAAGCGGCCTTGGCAGCATATGGTACTGACCTTAAAGACTTTCGCAAGAAGGGACAAACCGTTCGGCGGGCTTTCAAACCTTTCCTCAAGGTGTTGAATACCATTGTGGATCCTGTGGGGGAAGTCGTATCATTCGTAAGCGCCACAACTGTGCAGGTTGTTCGCTATGCTCAATAGACCTTTCATGCTTCCCTAGGTTGGTGTGCCTGGAGGAAAGCTGATATTTGTTGCAGTTGCTAACCTTCTCAAGGCTCGTGCAATCTACATCCTAACTCGAGCACTCATCAGTTTATCTCGTGTCAATAGGCTATTGATGGTGTCTCCCAAGTATATGATCATCTCACGGATGTGCTTGAGCAAATCCAAGATGTTTTTTCCCGTCTCCAGATTCTCTCCGATGCCAACGCCATCACTCCCGCCCTGAGGAAGCTTTATGTCCAAACTCTGTCCCAGGTTCTCGTCATCCTTGGATTCTACATCAAATACAGCGATGCTGTACGCCGAGAGTCCAAATGGCTCAATGGATTGAAGGTTTGGAGCACTCGCGGTCGTACGTTGAGGAAGAGTTCATGTGGGCCAAGGTCTAATACGCGATTGAGCTTTCAGGCGACCTCGTCTCTTCTGCCGCCGAAAACACTGATATTCAAGATGCTGTTACTAAGCTTGACAAGCTGGGTAGTCGCATCCAACAGGCGACGGCCACAGAGACGATGGCTTCCTCCGCAAAGAGTAAGCAGCCGCCAACTCTCTCAAGCTAGCAGGTCGGACTGACAAACCGGTCTCTATGGTGCAGCTTTACGAAATACGTATACAATAATGGAGACTCAAGGTGTGTGTATGCACACGTTTCACCATGCTGCCTTCTAACGTTTAGTCACTGATGGACCCCCAGAGATGCGCCAAGAGCATGCCTGGCTTGCGGCCCCAGACCCGAACAAGAACCAAGACGAGCGACGAAAGCAAGGTTCCGGACTACCGGACTACGGCCAGTGGCTCATTGATCTCCCTGAATTCCAGAAATGGCTTGCGAACCCCACTGGTTTCTTTTGGGTCTCAGCAAATGGTAAGCCACGACCACCCATTCCTAGGGCAGCGAGATTGACCATGCAATCACAGCTGGAGTTGGAAAGAGTGTTCTATTGTGGGTTGAGCGTTAAAAAGGTTCACTAACTTCCGCTGACCGCCTTTGAAGTTCTCGCGTTGTCGATTATCTCAGAGAGAATCAGTTCAATTCTGGGGCCGCATTTGCGTTCTTCTACTTCGACTACAGGGACGAGGCGAAGCAAAATTATCAGAAATTTCTCGCTTCCATCGTGCAAAGCTTTGGCGAGACCTCGACAAGCTGTCAAGTGCTGCTTCGATCATTGGAAAAACGCTCGCCGAACGCGTCGGAGAGTGAGCTTGAGAGCTTACTGCAGTCTATGCTAAACACTCCTGGAGCAAAATTTCTTGCTATCGATGCTATTGATGAGTGCTGGGAGACCGAGCGCGCGAAATCACTTCTGCCCCTCCTTCAAAAGCTCTCCAACGCCCAGTCGTCCGGCAGGGGAACCGTTCAAATCTTTGTCACGAGCCGTCCTGAGCCTGATATCGAAGAAGCTCTTTGGGCTTTGGACGGTACCGACCGTGTGGCCACAGATCGAGTTTCATTGGGTGAACGTGAAGAGCATCTCACCCATCTCAAGGACGTGATTCACGCTGAGCTTAAGAGTAATAGATTCAAAGGTTTGGGCTGGTCTGAGAGTTTCATAAAAGATGTTGAGTATGAACTGTTCAACAGATCCGATTCAATGTGGGTATTGTTCCTCGACACATGTATTGATATCAAATGCGATTTGACGCCTCCTTTTGGATATTTAGGTTCCTTTGGGTCGAAATTCAACTTCAGCAGCTCATGAAATGCTCTGAGAATGATGCTCGCAGAATCCTACCTAAGCTCCCTCGTGGTCTCGAGGGAACCTACGCGCGTATTCTGGAAACCGTAGACGAGAACCGTCAGAGAACCGTGCGTGCGGTGCTCGAATGCATCATCTCTGCTGCGCGCCCGCTTTCCGAGAAGGAGATCGGCGAGATCTTCCTCTTTGATCTGGACTCCATCTACGAGCAGCCATCGTGCCTTCCAATTGGGAACACCGACATAGCTTTGGAGAATCTAAAAGAACCTCTTTCCGATGCAAAGGACTTCGTTAACATCTTCAAGCTGCTACCCAGTGGTTTACTCAGACATGGAGCGCATGATGAAGTCAGTTTCATACATTTCACCGTCCAAGAATACCTCCTCTCTCGGCCCTCGAGCTCCTCTCGCCACCCATCCCAAAGCTCAGATGGCATGCATGCCATATTTGGCACCTCACGAGAAAAAGCGCATGCCACGGCATCACTCATTTCCTTGAGCGCTCTTGATGACAAAAACCGCAAGAGCCTCCCATCGATCGGGAAGTATGGTGACGAATCATGGTTCATACATGCGAGGGCAGCCATGTCCGAGCACTCGTCGATTGCCCCTGCGTTAGCAAATTTTCTCCACCCAGAGTCAACCTCCTTCAATAATTGGGCGGTCCGACGATATTCAGCTCTCCTCAAGGCGCCCTCCCCACCCCATCGCTGGCATGAGGCACTTCACAGCAAAGATATAGAGCCAGTTGGCCAGGACCATCCAATCCATTGGGCGGTCCGAATTGGATCGCTCAGTGATGTGAGGCGCCTTCTCAGCCTTGGCGGATTTCCTGGAAATGGAGATCCAGGGACAGATATACGAAACGTGCATGATATAGTGGGGTGGACTCCCCTCTGCTATGCCGCTTGCATTGGAGATATGCCGATATTGGATATCCTGCTTGATGGCAATGATTCTTGGGCGCTTCAGGCTGTCGGCCCGAAGCATGAGAACCTTACGATCATCCATCTCTTGTTGCCGAAAACTAGGTGGAGTGAAGCGCCTGGGTCAACAGAGAACATGCTCGGGTCTGGTGGATTCACCGATCACTGCGTGGATCTGCTAGTTTGGCCAGCAATTCACGACTGGTCAGAGACTTCGGCCTGCGTCGATGCGATCCAGAAGCTCTTGACCGTGGCCCCGAGTCCAACGGATATTCTCTCTAGCCACGACTCAACTGGTCAAACACCACTTGGACAAGTTATGGGAGGACGATTCTGTCAATCATCGCACGAATTAGAGATTGTGAGAATCCTCATGGATCATGGTGCGATTCCAGAGCCAAAAATGTCCTTTTTCTTGATGCCTTATGCCTGTCAAACATCGGACGCCTCGATCATCACGACGTTTGCGAACAAGTACGGCGCCGACCTGATCAACGGCCGTACTTTACGCAGGGCAATTAGGGAGGAGTCCGTAGAGTGCGTTCAAGCTCTTCTGGATCTTCATGTAGACCCCAACACATCTGAGTATGCTGGGAAAGGAGCTCTTGAATACGCATTGGAATACCATCGGCCATGGAATTCAATAATCGAAGAGGCGCCTCCAGGTTACAAGCCTAATGCTAAGCAACTCCAGATATACGAGTTGCTAAAGCAGCATGGCGCAGAGCTGGGCCATGTTTCGGGGGTCTCCAGCTGAAGCTGAGTTGATGATTTATGGTGGTGCTAATGCAACCTCCAAACGTGCTCTCCTACACCCGGCGTTTGAGCAGCAAATGTTGAAATCCTTTGCCCATTTTAGAATTATAGTTACTGATGTCTATCTTGCGCATGAAGAGGGAATATATATCGTTAATTAGCCCATTATTTGCGGTCGAGTGCGTCAAATTGATGGCTGGCCGTTGTGAGCACTGTGCCATGGTCAGTAGAAGCACAACCACATTGCCGAGAGAAGGGATGATGGGCTACTGAGGTTGCTTTGGAGGCGATTGACATTCAGGCTCAGGTAAAGCCAATTATGGTAAATTCCGAACTATTTCCTCAGACTGACCAACGAAAAAAGGGGAGCGATGCTGAGGAGTCGACGAAGTGCCTGAATAATGAGAGGGTGTACTTCCGGTAATCAATCAGTCACCATAAGGTAGAGTCTCTGATCAGAAATTTTAGACGTTAATCACTGCTAGTGAAGCTTGTTTCGGTGACACAAGGAGCTTTTGAGGCTCATGCTCAGGGAGGGCCTCAAGGTATAGAGATAGACAATATATATTGCACATGTAATAGCAAGCATGAAGACCATATGTTGGCAAGATCAAGCCACCTGAAGTGGAGGTAGCTTCTTTTTGATGAACTGGCGCTTGACAAGTCATCCATCACAAGTAAGAGCGCAAGAGCACCAATACCGGATATAATCAGAACGGTCTACTAAGGTAAAAGGGCCACAGGGGGGAGGGGGTAGGTCTTTCGCGTCAAATCTGAGTGACGTGGAGAGCTTTACAGATGTGATGCATAAGGGCTGAATGATGCCGACGCCAGCACAGGTCAGCCCGCCACACATAGTAGAAAAGAGCAAAGCAGCATGGCCGATCGTAAATGAGATGCAAAAGAGTAGACATTCGTCCGATGTCGTCTAAAGTACTATCGGTTCGGCCAACGGCTCATCGAAGGTTGACATGCTCGTATCCAAGCCCGAGGCAACGCTTCATACGTTGTTATTAGTTGTTTGGTCCAACCATTTCCATCATCAGTTCATTGGACAGTAGCTCATGAACGACTCTCAAGGCCATGATGTCCAACAAATGTGCAGGCTACCTTAGTTCTCACTCCGCAGCATCCGGCCTTGAGCAGTTGCAGAATCCGAAATGGGAACAAAGATTCAATCTCGCATGATTCAGTCCGATATGAATGTATTGGATTGTGCGAACCATTATGCAGCTGTAAGTTCGGCGGAGTTTCTGATCCTAATCCCCTAATTCCAGTATACGTAAGGCATGTGGCACACACCACGGCGTCTTATGTTCCGTCCTCCACAGACAAACCTGCAGGTTAGTTGTGGCACGCTGGCTTTGGGCTTGTTCCAAAGACTTCAGTCTTCGCAATGTCTACAGTCATACCTCCTCCGACCCAGGACGCTAAAGATGAGCTGCGAAAGATCTGGAAGGATGCAATCTTGACTTTTGAGGAAGCCTCGAAAACGAAGCTGAATGATATTAGACTTGCTGGTATCCTATCTAATGGCGCTTCAGTAGATGAGATCGAGACTACTTTAACAGCGCATAGCAATAGCCTCAAACAGTTCCGCAAGGAAGGCCAATCTGTCCGGAGGGCGTTCAAACCCTTCCTCAGTGGATTAAAGGCAATTGTCGATCCCGTAGGAGAGTTGGTATCGTTTGTAAGTGCCATGATTCTTGCAGTTATTTGCGCGTTCAAAGAACGTCTCTTAGGTTGGCATACCTGGGGGAAAGGCGATATTCGTGGCAGTTGCCAACCTACTCAAGGCTCGTACATTCCGTGTATTCATTGGAGTAGTAATAATCTGTCTTTTCAACAGGCAATCGACGGTGTCTCCCAAGTATATGACCATCTCACAGACGTGCTTGAGCACATCCGAGATATTTTTTCCCGTCTCCAGATTCTTACGGATGCAGATACCATCACGGTAGCCCTTCGCGAGCTATACGTGCAGGTGCTGTCTCAGGTTCTCGTTATCCTTGGATTCTATATCCGATATAGCAATGCTGTGCGCCGAGAAACCACATGGCTCATCAGATTGAAGGTTTGGGGTACCCGCACTCGTGAGTCAAGGGATAGTTCGTGGCCGTCGTCGGTCTATGTGAGATTGTTCTTCCAGGCGACCTCATTTCGTCAGCTGCTGGAAACACAGATGTTGAGGATGCTATTGCGAAGCTCGAAAAACTGGGCAATCGCATCCAGCAGACAACAGCCACGGAGACGATGGCTACTTCGGCAACGAGTGAATTACCGTAATATATACTTGATTAGGTCGCTTCTACTCACCACGTATTCTTGATGATGTAGATTTACGCAATATTCGAGCGATGAAAGAGGAACAGTGTACGTGTTTTCGATTCTAATATCCAACAATCAATCATTGATAATCATTCAGCAAAAATCCAGGAGCGATCATGGCTCGCAGCGCCAGATCCCAACAAGAATCAAGATGAGAGACGAAGGCAGGCTTCTACCTTGCAACACCATGGTCAGTGGCTTCTCGATCTTCCACAATTCCAGCAGTGGCTCGCCAATCCCGCTGGGTTTTTCTGGGTCTCAGCAAGTGGTATGTTAGTACAGTTCAACTCTTTCAGGGAAACCAAGCTGACCATCGGTCGATAGCTGGTGTCGGAAAGAGCGTTCTATTGTGAGTTTGGTGTTAGCATCGCTCTTATTCGTCCACCAACTTATTCTGAATGCTCTATTGAAGTTCTCGAGTTGTGGACTACCTCAAAAAGGATCAATCAACCTCCTCCACCGCCCTTGCGTTCTTTTACTTCGACTATAGGGACGAAACAAAACAAAATTATCAGGAATTCCTCGCCTCAATTGTGCAAAGCTTCGGTCAAACTTCGACGAGCTGTCAAGACGTGCTTCGATCATATGAGAAGCACACGCTGCACGCATCAGAGAGCGAGCTCGAGACATTGTTGCAGGCTATGCTGGAAGCCCCTGGCGCAAAATTCCTTGCTATTGATGCTATTGATGAATGCTGGGAGAGCGAGCGCGCAAAGTCACTGCTTCCCTTTCTTCGAAGGCTCGCTAGGAATCAGTCATCGTACAGTGGAACCATTCGGGTCTTCGTCACAAGTCGACCTGAGCCTGATATCGAGGAAGCTCTTTGGGCATCTGATACCGGTGCCAACCATATAGCAACAGACCGAATTCGATTGGGGGAGCGCGAAGAGCATCTCATCACCCTCAAGAATTTCATTCACGCCGAGCTCCGAACCAACAGATTCAAGGGACTGGGATGGTCCGAAAGTTTTACTACAAAGGTCGCAGAGGAGCTGCTTGATAAGTCGGATTCGATGCATGTCTATTTATGCAATCCTTATGTTTCGTATGCTTTTGCCTTATCTTTGGATTTATTAGGTTCCTCTGGGTCCAGCTCCAGCTTGATCAACTTATGAAATGCTCAGAGCACGATGCTCGCAGAATCCTACCACAACTTCCTCGTACCCTCCGAGGGACTTACGCACGTATTCTCGAAGCTGTCGATGAAAATCGCCAAAGAACTGCGCGTGCAGTGCTAGAGTGCATCATATCCGCTGTGCGCCCACTTTCTGAGGAGGAGATCGGGGAGCTCTTCCTCTTTGATCTGGGATCTATTGATGAATGGCCGAAATGCCTTCCACTAGAGCATATCGACCCGAAGGATCGAAAAGACACTGTCAACATTTTCAAGCTGCTCCCAAGTAGCTTACTCAGGCGGGGAGCACATAACGAAATAAGTTTCATCCATTTCACCGTTCAAGAGTATTTGCTCTCGCAGCCTATGAGCTCGGCATCGGGCAAGGCAATCCAAGCTTCGGATGCTGTGCTGGCCGCATTCGGCACATCTCGTGAAAAAGCGCATGCGACAGCGTTAATTATTTCCTTGAGCGCTCTCGACGTGGCAAACCGCGAAAAACTTCCGTCGGTTGGACAGTATAGTGATGAATCGTGGTTCATACATGCAAAATCAGCTCTTCTTCAGCACTCGTCAATTGCTCCTGCGCTAGCGAATTTCCTCCACCCAGAGTCATCTGCCTTCAGCAACTGGGTGCGTCAAAGATACTCGACTCTTCTCAGCCCACCCACTCCTCTGCCCGACTGGGACAGCTGGGATGAATCCTTACCGGTCCACAGCGAAGAAATAGAACCGGTTGGTCAGGATCAGCCAATTCATTGGGCGGTCCGCATCGGTTCACCAAGCGATGTCAGGCGGTTAGTCAGCCTCGATGGTCTCGTCAAACAAAGAGAACCAAGAAATGATATCCGAAATGCCTATGATTCAATTGGTTGGACTCCCATCTGTTATGCCGCCTGTGTCGGAGATTTGGCAATGTTGGATATACTACTTGAAGACAACGATTCTTGGGCACTTCAGCGTGTTGGCCCAAGGAACGAGAACTTGACCATAATCCATATTTTACTTCCCAGAGCTTATTGGAGCGCTCCACCTGGGTTAACGGAGAGTACCCTTGGAGCGGGAGGATTTACCGAACGTTGCGTTGACCTGCTCGTTTGGCCAGGCAGCCGTAGTTGGTCATGGACTTTGGATTGTGCTGAGGCGATCCGGAAGCTCCTCACTATGGCTCCTAACCCAACTGATCTTCTCTCTACTTGTGATTCCATAGGCCAAACACCCCTTGGCCAAATCGTCGCGTCAAAATTGTGCGAAACCCTGCACGAGATGGAGCTTGCGAGAATCCTTATCGGCCATGGGGCCGACCCAGAACCAAATTTCTTTCATTTCTTGATGAACTATGCTTTTGAAAGCTCGAATCCCTCGATCATCACAACATTCGCAAATCAGTATGGGGTCGATATGAACAAGAATTCTGGATGTCCTTTACGCTTGGCGGTCGAAGAAGAAGCCGTAGAGTGCGTTCAAGCTCTTCTCGATCTAAACGTGGATCCCAACATATGCGATGCTGATGGAAAGGGGCCTCTCGATCGTGCGCTAGAATTCCATCCGCCATTCAAGTTCATGCTCTACACCAAAGCTGACTTCGAACGGGCAGTCCAAGAATACAAGCCGAGTGCCAAGCAGCAGCGTATATATGAACTCCTCAAACAGCATGGCGCAGAGTTGCACTATGTTGCTCAAGGTTCCGTTTCCTTGTCTGAATCCTCCCCGCCCGTATCAGAGCATGAATTACGGATGCAATGGTAGACTCGCCAACTAGATGGGTCCGCCAGCTAGTTACAAACAATAAACTTTGTCCCTTTGTTGTAGGATCAGCTTAATACCATTATTTTTATTTGATGTGAGGAGGTTATAAGCTTACAAGATTCACATCGCTTGACTACTAAGTGGAGATACTCAAGACGTCTTACGCAATTTGCGCGGCAGGGGCGAGAGAGAGAGAGAGAATCGGTTTTACCGCGTCGGGCTGCCAACCTTGGCGCCTAGGGCGGGAGCTATACTACAGTGTTTATTACATGGGTTGTAGGCTAACCGCTATCGGGTCT
>WIDE01000262.1:0-11201 GCA_015039315.1 Clavulina sp. PMI_390 | reverse complement strand
GCAAGTGTGGCTTGGGTAACGATCAAGCTATGGCATCAGACACACCTTTGAGCTTTAATAAATCGGTTGTTCAATGAGTGTTCCGTCCATAACATAGGCGCTGCGCCTTTGCCTTGCAGTGGACCTGACCGTAGATGAGAGTGCTACCTGGATGGGTCGAGATGCCACAATACCCGCTTTTCGAGCGGCCTGATCGTGGAATATGAGGGAAATAGGGTCTTTGGCAGATTTCCCGAGAGCCTTTCCCTTTGACGGTGCGAGGAGGGAGCTCGATGGAAGGCTCTGGAGACTGTTCATCTCATAGACACCCGCCACGTCAGACGCTTCGAACCCTTCAAGGTGCGCAATGCATTGCTGAAGGCTACCAACCGTCTGGGGAGGTGCGATATTAAGTCGCGCTACTGACCCAATGGTCGATTTTGAGCTGGGCGCCTGCTGAGCTGCCTGGCGCGTAGGGAGTGCCGATCCACGTTGGAATAGCTGGTAGTAAACTGAGAAGAAATGAATATCGCCCAGTTGCAACGATGTAAATTGCTTCTGGCACACACTCACCATGCTCACTACGACGACTTTTCCCTGCAATCAAAGTCATACGATCAATCACACTGAGCAATGGAGAAGGGCTGCAGCTTACAAGGGAACCAGGACATGTCGCACAGGCTATTACGAGAAATCGGGGCGGGTAAGAAAGCAGGAGGGAATCGGCCTCGACATCATATACATTGAGCTTCATATCAAATACGGAGTCGTCGGTGCTTTATTGCAAAGCAGGAACAGACGCCGGGCTGTCTTCTCACTCCGTGACCTCATCGCATCACAATAGTTGCAAATACACCGAGCTCGTGATTGGCAATTGGTCAAAAGTGTCCGAGAAATCACAGTCACGGAGCCGGATCGCCTGTGTGGCACAGCAACGCGTTTTCGAGCGGTTAAACTGAATACCGATCCAAGAAATAGTGGTATCTTCAGCGCTCGGTCAGTCCTAGTTGAATCTATCATTGCTTGCCGGTGGTGCGATGCAAACATGTCAATATCACCTCACTGACTGGATCTTTTTTGTCCAGGATATGGTGGTGTGTTAAAAGTATGTGTATCAAGTACTGTATCGAGCACTGCAACGATTTGAGCTCAACCCAGCTCTATAGCTGACAATTCTTGGCGTGATACTCTTGGCAGCACAGCATCTCGCCCCAATTGACTCACACAAGGCTCCTCAAACTCCGAAGCACCTGGCACAACCTCCGTCTGACTACGCAAGCAAACGGCTTCGCTCGAGATGCTGTTGCCCCACTATGTTGTTCTTCAAGGCGGCTATAAAAGCAGAATCGATTGATTAGGCTCATATGGTAAAGTTTATCCATAGCGCGCGCTCAGGCACTTTCAGGCATATTTTTTTTTACTCGCATATCTCTCGGCCTTGAAGCGCCCAATGCATGACCAAATCTCTTTCTGCTCTATTGACATTAGGTCATCAATCAGCATCGCATCCCTCGACATGACCCTTGATCGTATCGCCAGATCTAACGCGTGAAATATCCTATTAGTCATAACAGACCCCATGCACTTACAGAGGCTGTGAGCTGTTCTCTGCAAGTTGATTCATTTTGGCGCATTATTGACCCCACGGAATCGATCTGCCGTTATGCGATTCTGCTCTAGTTTTCCAAGCTCGCGAGAATATCGGGGGATGCGTTTGGTACATTATCCCAGATACTACAGCGAGCGGATGCATATAGAGTGCATGTATAACAATCAAGCTGCGTCCAAGACCAAGGGTGGTTCTACCCAAAAACACGAGAGTGTTGCTACTGTAACGAGGTCAAATGAAATTGTGTGTGAGCGCATTAGAGATGGCAGATTTGCTATCTCAAGGCACGGGGTATTAGAGATTATTGTAAGCCTCTGGCAAGTCTCAAAGGATAATCCTCAGGCATTCTCATCTGAGAACAGAGATGGCACACATGATGGGCAGTAGAATAACGTGTGCACCGAAGCTAGACAATGCTCCCACAGCCTTGAAGAGCCAGTCGAGTCCAGCAAAAAATAGCGGCCAAAAACCTTTCCGAGCCTTAATGGAGATAAACACTCCTTTCTGAACCGCGTAGTCACGGACAATCAGTTGCACAGGTTCGCTGGTAGATCGACCAAGAGTCTTGCCGATAGGGGAGGCTGGGGGAAGATTCGTGCTGTCGTCTGGCTTGCAGGTTTTCACTAAGCCAGGTGCCTCACATCCTTCGAGGTGCGCAATACACCACTTCCATCCGCGATAGTCTTCGGTGGCGCAATATTGAGGCGCAACACCGATCCGACTGTCGCGTTTGAGTCGGGCTTTTCGTCCGCCTGCTCACGCACGGCAAGTGCAAAGCCATGTTGGAAGATTTGGTAGTACACTACAAGGAACAGAGGAGATCGAGTTGTGCGACGGCTGCGGAGAAGTAAGGGGCATCCTTACGATACTTGCTATCCTTCGACCCTGCGAGGGCATCGAGCCATGTGAGCCATCGCAGTGGGCGATGTAAAATGATCGCAACCTGAAAGGAAGATTTGGCATTCAGGACCGCGTCACTAGTGAGTAAGGTGGTGGTGGAGACAACGAGAGACGGAGGGCGAGAGATATTTATAGAGTTTCCTATAGCTACGCAACATTCCGTATCACATGTGTGGAGCGAGGGACAGGCGCGGGCGGTTCGCCTCACCTCATGACTTATGCTGTCAGGAGCATGGGAGAAATGTGTACAAGCAGACTAACTCAGCACCGAGGTGGCTTCAAAGGACTGCAGATAGAATAACGGAGTCATAAATCGTGCGAGCAAGTGGAGGATTGGCTCAGATACCGTGAACGCAGATATCAGACGATCGAAAACTCAATGTTGCACCACATCATACGCACATGTTAGTCTAACCTGACTTGACGCAGGTCGATATCTAAAGTGCGAGAACACGTGAGTACGCCATGAATAAACCATTCCAGCGATTGAGTACCCACAGCCAATATCTCTGGTGCGAGGACATATGACTAAGTACTGCGGGCGCTTCAGCAACAAAACATCCTGGCCTTCGAGAGGATTGATCCACAGCTCTTCGTCCATGGCTATTTCATTGAGAACCAAACCCTTCAAACTATGGAGAGAGAGATATTCTCTTGATCGTCCAACTCGCCATCCTGGTGGTATCGACGTAGGCCAAACCAGGTGGCGCTGATGGGGATCCAACATCCATGGTATGCCAATCCCCTTACTGTCCACCATGCAGGGTGTCTGCAAACGGGTGGCTGTATCTTGCAATATCAGCTGAATAGGAAACTTTGGCGTGCAATATATCGAGCGGATGTTCGAGATAGGGAGACGTGGCCAGTCTTCCTGAGGTAGAACATTGCTTGAGTAAGGGAGATACACCTCAAGGACGCTCTCTGAAGGGAATTGTTCGATCCGCATAACAGCGTCTACCAGGCTGCCGATTGTCCGAACAGCCGGGATGTCGCGTCGGAGAATCCTCCCGGTTGAGGCTTCCTTGGTTTCGTTGGGATGACGACAGGTGAAACGACGATACGACGGGATAGGCCGTTGTGCCAAGAATATCTGATAGTATACTGTTGGGACGGTGGGTAAACAGTTTAGTGCCACGGCTCCATTCCACTATTTATTGAAGACTCACGATAGTCATGCTTATCACTGTCAATGCCTACAGGTAACACAATTAATCAATAAAAATATGAATAAGGAAGTGGACCTAGTGAGCAACGTACCAAACAACCACCTGAACATCGTGGACTCTTGTCGAGGCCAGGAGGTGACATGGGGGGGTACTGCCTTGTCCATGTGATTTCGCAACAAATCAAATTGGTGAGCAGGCCACGAGCAGGGGCCCATGAGCTACGCCAGGCTGGAATAGTTTCAGTGGACATCAGTGTTCAATCAGGCTCGTTTCTGTTGTAGACAGACGGGTCTTTTGACATGGAGGCGAGTTACCAGGCAGCTTTTTGGAGTGATTTTCCTGCTGGGAATGGGTTGGCGAGGTCATGATAGTCTTAGGCACTATCACCAGGGGATCCTAGGTCGAGCCAGAACGCCGACTTCATATTAACGCCCTGATGATGTTAGTGCCGTATTGCTACTGCTGCTGCTTTTCGTCGATTCAATAAACTCCATCCGGCTAGGGCCAACGAGTCCGGCATCTCAGCGGCAGGCCTCAAGTGATGAGCGAACGGCTAGCTCTTTATCCAGACACCGGAAGGATATTATTTATGTAAATTGTTCAGCAAGACAGTTCGAGTATCCTCGGAGAAATAAGAGAGAAAAACGAATGATGGGGCTGAGTTGTGGGGTGTTTATTTGATAAGCCTGCTGACATAACGACGCTTGCTGGTTTCGGGTCTTGCCCCTCTCATCATCATCAACCAGAGCGATGCCGTCGTCGCGCTCGCACTATGCCCAGGTACCACAGGAAACTGCAGAGGAGGAGATGTACGCTGCCTTTGACGGTGGCGACGATGACGAAGATGTCGTAGACGACGACGACAACCACCTGAATCAGTCATCGCGCCCGTTGCTCTCGTCCTCGCAGCGCCAAAACCAATCCTGGGACCCACTCACATCCACCTCCACCGACGATCTCCACCAACCCAGTAGCCTAAATAATCATAATAATAATTCGCCAATCTCTACCACCACTGCTCCTCTCATTCGCCATGCTTCCTCTCGTTCAGTCTCACAGCCCGGCACGTACGACTTTGAGTACGATTACGCCATGCTACCGCCCCCGGGCTCTCCCCCGCGGCCGTCACAACTCGCCCTTCCTAATGCCTATGGGAACTCGAACGGCCTTTTGCCATCATCACCTCCAGTGGTGCCACCCGCCACACCAAGCCTGCTGCGGCGAGCCGTTGGTGCCATCCTGCCTACCCACTACTCTCGCGACAGACGAGGAGGTGGCCTGGGCAACGACGGCGTGTTCGGAAACGTCGTAGCCAAGCCTACAGGACCCTCCGTGCCCGCAGGACCGGCAGACAACCACGACCCTAATGGTCCGTATATGATTCCAGAAGACGCTCAAAAGGACGCTCCTCCCGTAAGTCGAAGAAGCCAACTCATGCGCTCATCAACAAACTTTTTCATTTTGACAAACAACATCTTATCAAACTTCCTCTGCGTTTGATTTTTACTCCCCGTCCAATAGACTTATCAAGCCGCGCAAGCTGACTCGGTACCACCATATTGGGAAAACACGATTCTGGCGCCGCTTGGTCCTTTCGACGGCGATATGGTCATTGAAAATCTTCCCGTGGGCAGCGTCTTTGCCTTTTTGTGGAACCTCCTTGTCTCCGTCTCCTTCCAGTTTGTCGGCTTCCTCCTCACGTACCTTCTCCATACCTCCCATGCCAGCAAGTACGGGTCGCGTGCGGGGCTTGGCATCACGCTCATTCAGTACGGGTTCTACATGCGTACGGCAGATGCTCAAGTACCCATTGCAGATGATTCGCCGTCGATCTGGGGATGGCCTGATCCCACTTTCCCATCCGACGGTGGCGCTGGTGAGGGGAGTGGGACGGGCGGTGTTGTTGGGAGAAGCATTATCACTGGGCTTGCCAAGAGAGCATTCCCTCTCATCGGCCGAGCCATCTCCGTCTACTCCAACGGTACCATGTCAACCCCACCAAATGTCGGAGGGCCCAAAGGTCCCTTCACCACATCCCTCGAATCCTCGGGTACTCCGACTACGCCAACACTCCCTAATTCCGCTCAGTCTATGTCAGCAGCATCGTTGACCACGGGTGATTGGCTTAGCTTCATGCTCATGACACTCGGCTGGTTCCTCCTCATCACGTCCATGCTTGGGTTCTGGCGCGTCAAGCGCTGGGAGCGAGGCGTTCAGCGCAGCATGGCAGCTCAAAACAATCCCGCTCCGGAACCCACCACCGAGGATCTCGCGCGGAATGCTCAAGTCCTGAGGAACCTAGAGCAGGCCTTCGGGATCCAGTGGGACCAGAGTATGTCATCCCCAACACCCACCAACCGTGTCGCTCCCGCTTCCCAGCCTTCGATACTTGTTTCTCGGGAGACGACAGTCCATCCTGGGAACGCTGGACGGCCTCGGGGAGATGGAGGGCTCATAGGCCTTGCCGGCGCGCTCGCCGCGGCGTCTCAGGCGCGAGCCTCAGAGGAGGCTAATAGTGAGACCGCCCCGGGGACGGAGGAGCGTAGTACGCGGAGAGGGACTCGCCGATTATTCAGCAGGATTTAGCTCTGGACTCGTGGATTGAGACGATTTTATTGTATTTTTTTCGTATATCAGTTGTTGGCACCTTTTTGCAGCGTGCACAGTGTCGTCTTGTTTCGCTGCTGCTCTTTGCTGACTCTCTCACTCATTCTGCTGGACACTTCTTTAGTATCTACATGTACATACACGTTCATTCGTGCACCTCGTTGCGATTCGCCTTTGTGTTTCCATAGTATTTCGAATACTATTCTCCCGAGATCGTTGGGTGAGAATGATATCATCTCACTGCCACAAGGGCGCTTGCTTTGTGGTGTTGTGTTGATGGTGGTGTTCACCAGCTCCGGCATCAATACCCCTTCCCTGACTGCCGTTTGACAGCGATGTTGATCCTACCAACATGGAATGGTCGCTCAAAGGGGTGATCTACCCTCTGATGTTCTCTGTCTCCGTTCTGACTCCTGAGACGACTGTGGCGTTTGCCATTCGGCACCGTATGACGCGATATGCACCTAGCCTCCACGCCATGTAATGAACGAGCTTTTTCTTAAGTGGTTGTGACTTCGAGGCGAATAAGTGATAACCAGCTAATGAGTCCTACGGGCGGAGATTCCGAGAGTCCCGATTCAGCGCCACCTTCGTTTGACCTAGGCCCCATCCGACTTCATCGGCTGAAATAGCTGAACTGCACAGGCGGGCAAAGACTCCGATCTCCACCAACCCATCAAAGGGCAGTCTAAACAAAATCGGAGATGATTTCTTCTAATGAGAACGTGGTGCCGAGGATCGGCACACATCCTTCTGCTCGTTGCTCGGTCGTCGAGTTTTGCTGATTGATTGCGGTCAGGGTAATCGCGAACTGCATCTGGGCCTTATTCCGTTGTCGGACACCCCTTTAACAATGAAAAGCTGCTGCTCAATATAACCTTACGGGGATAGGGTTCACAGAAATACTAAACGAAGGCAACAGATGATTCACCCTATTCGATGCCATGCTTCGGCATGGTAACCGACCCCTATATACGAAGTACTTGCTCTTCGCGATAGATTGTCATGAATGACAGCTGTCCTTCAAGAGGACGATCCTTGACTTAGAGCGGTCTTTCCACGGCCTGGATCCCGCGCCCTTTAAAAAGCATGGAATTCCCCACCGCCGACGTTTACCGACACATCACTCTCTCCCCTCTTTTCCCTCCACCTTGACCCACACCTCCACCTCATCATCATCTACTACAAAATGCCCTACGTCAACTTGACCCAATCTGAGGTCCAATTGTACTGGACAAGTTGCGTATCTCCTGTCCTGCTCGCGCCGAGCCCTGTCCAGATCTCCACTGACCCTTTGACCCTGTGCACAGGCAACATTCCCGGAGACAACTTGCGCCTCCTGCGCTCCGACCCCAAACCCTTGGTCGTCTTTCTCCACCCAGCTTTACTCTCTTCCGACTGGCGCGAACCTCAGCTCTCAGACCCCACACTCAATGAAACGTGCTACATGATCGCGATCGACGGGCCGAACGCTCGTCGCTCGAGTTGCCCCAACTACCTCGCTCATGAATATCCGTTGAAGCACGATACGTGGGCTGAGGCAGGGATGCTTGCGCTGTTCGCCCAAGCTCTCGACCTCCCTCCGTTCCATATCTTCGCTGAGCAGACTGTGGCGTGCGACATGTCGAAGAAGTTCGCGATCCTATTTCCCCGACAATGCCTCTCAATTACTCTCATTGGAGTCTTCCCCCCTGTAGAGTAAGCCCTGCCCTCTTTCCTCACTCACTGGTTCTCGAAGTTGAGTAACTCACGGCCCCGTTCATCTTCCAGCGAATCGTGGTTCCACGAAGCATATTTGGAAGCAGCACTCGCTTGGGCCGCTTCAGAAGACCTCGAGAGCCTCGAGGAAGCTCAAAGTAGCCTTGGGTGGCTTTACTTCTTCACTGGGCGGGTGCGTCTCCTCATCATACAACTATATAAACACTTTCCCTTTTTTCTGACGACGATGCTCGTAGGATTACAATATCCTTTCCGAAGATGAGATGGACCGTTTCATGGAGCATCTGCGACTCTACCATGGGCCAGGGGATGCGTCCAACGCTCTTCTCGCTGCTACGATCGCTGCGCGATATCGTCGTTCTCCGACGCGCGAGCAGTTCGCACTCATCAAGCAGCCCGTCCTTCTCATGCAGGTTCGTCTATTAATATACCATGACTATCATTGCTTCATTTCTGACTCTCCTCGCCCTTGTGCATATCAGGGCACCGACTCTTCGATCCCAATGATGGCCGCTGCTGAACAGCACGCCACATTCTTCGTCAACTCGAATCCTCGCTTGGAGCGTATCCCTGGCGCCTCATTAGTGTTCAGCGTTTCTGAGCGATGGGCCCCCGAAGTCAACAGTCGCTACGCTTCATTCCTCGCCGACCAATCCTTCGACCCTGCCAGCGTTTGCACTGTCGACAAGACCGCTCTGCGTAAAGCGCTGTCAATAGTAGCCGACTTCGAGAACGATCCTTCTATAACACAGAAAGATCCTATGGCGATGTGGAGCTACTCACGGATGACAGCTGAGGCAGCCAAGGAAATCAAGACTCTGTGAGTTACGCGACCTTCCATAAGCGACGATTATTCCCTCGGTGACTGACAATTGCTCATAACGTTATCGCCTACTAGCCTCCTCCCCTCTCTTGCGCTCGAACATAAGACACCCATCGTCCCATCAGGCTATCATGTGCGTAAGTACTCTGAGCGCTATGACGAGGAGTGGCTACCACCAAAAGTCGAACAACCCCGCGACACCTTTGGCATTGTGTCAAGGACGACTTCTGAGGCCGTGCACTGAGCCAGGTTGCTCAAAATATTCCACATCTTGCTCGTAAAAATCCCGACTTATCGTCGTGATTACCCCACTGTTTTGTAACAACTCCATCGATAGCTTATGCCTTCGCCATGTATATCTCAGCCAGAAGAATGAACGATAATATTCCGAACTCCGTGGCTGAGTACTAAGTGAATTGGGCATGATTTCACGGCGACGATATTGCTACTTACAGTCTAACTTGTTGTTCTGACCGCACTGAAGTGAAGAGACCAAAAGCGAAAGGAACGCGGGCCGTCAGCGAGAGGTACTGCGTCGGTATATATTGCTGTGCTGCTGATGTTGATCAGCAAAGCAGAATTACCAACCAATGTACTCTGACTCGCAGAGCCTTATTCATGGCCAGCGCGCTCACATCCAGAATTGATCTTAGGTCTTATCTAGACGAACAATCAGTATGTTTTGAGCGCCGCTAATGGTGGGCTGAGGTTGTTTCGCGATTGACATACCTTGAGACGGCTGGAGGTGATGGGAATCGTTGAGATCGCATCTTTGTACCCTGAGAGGAAACTTGAACCGAATAACCTAGTAGTTCTCATGACTAACGAACTCTGATCTGAACGTTCTCGCGAGGTAGCTCAGTTTACGAATATCTAATTATAACCAGGCAGCCACCTTGCCAACCCAAGCAATCCGTGTATTATATACATATCTTCTTGCGTAGTTAGATGCGCCCATTTGTTTAAAGCGCAAAGGAACAATGAGCACAATATGCAAAACCCCAATCAACGGTGATCAACCTCTTGTATCAGTCACGGTTTACGTGCGCACATTTTCTCTCACTCCCGATAGTGATCAGTGACAGCATTAAGCTTGGATGAGATACTCTCGCTAGTACAGCCTATTCAATTGTCGTGGTCTTCTCCACTGGTAGTTTCCTACTGTATGCCCCACATCACACGCCCAAAGATGTTTCAGGTTCCGATAAGAATAACCGCAATCTCACGTTATCTTTCATCGCTACTACCGGCTAGTCTATTTGATGACCATTTGAGGTTGATTCATTGGATTGTATCATCAATCTGCAAGGGAGGCAACGTATACATCTTATCATTACGCTCAGCTGAGAGCAAGCGGCGCCAGCACGCGTTTGTACATCAGTTACCAAAGTTGAACCGTTGCTCCAAGCTGTTTAATATAATGCCAGAAAAAAAGAAATATAAATATTAGCATTTATTGAACAAGCATCGAGGACACAAGGCAGAGGCACGTACATCAAAAAGCCGAGGTCGGAAACCACTGGGCGTAGATTGAACGTCTCTTTGAACGGAGTTCCTTGACCGTCGAGCTATATTCCAACATCTCATTTATCAGAAGACTACTTAAGTGTGGAGGCAGGCTGGAGACAACTCACATCCAGA
Source organism: Clavulina sp. PMI_390 (assembly GCA_015039315.1). Lineage (NCBI taxonomy): Eukaryota > Fungi > Basidiomycota > Agaricomycetes > Cantharellales > Hydnaceae > Clavulina > Clavulina sp. PMI_390. The sequence goes on along the minus strand of WIDE01000262.1, from coordinate 757 downwards.
ATTCCCTTTGCTTCGACCTTGACGAGATTATCCTCTAAATTGGCCTTGATTGAGTCAACCTTGTGCTTCATGGATGGCAAGCTCTAAGAAAATGAAGGTGGTTTCGACCAATTCCAGAACAGATATGAAGGCTTGTGAAGATGTTACGAACCGTGAGGAATCCGGGAAACGGCCAGGGAAGAAGTTATTATTCCAAAACATCACAGCATTAGCATCCTAGAGTGCAGAACGTTCAACATCAAAGGATGTTACGTGGGCGGTAAAAGAAACGTACATAATAAGTGTCCAGGCCGTTGCGTTTTGAGGAGTCTAGGACTGAATAATATTTCTTGATGAGCTGCGCATAGGATAAGTCTCAGCAATAGGAGCGCGTGATCTAGTTGTGAGAAGTGGCGCACGTCAGCAGCGACTTGTTCCATAATAGCAGTGTCTCAATGTGAAGGATGTTTTCAGGTTATATTACCTAGAATCGGGGCAAAATATTTCCTAATGCGTGCGATGAAGCCCCGAACGTCGCCAGTTCGAGCTGGAACCCCACCAATGAACAACGAACACTCCACTCGCTTATGCTGAAACCTGTGGAGCGATCGTCAATCTTCGATCTTCAGACCCTGGCACTGCCACCTGGACCCTTCCATCCTACAATTGCACCCTCTCCGTCGCTCTCCAAGCTGTTTCTTGCCAAGAATCGCCTCGACCCCGACCGATGACCTGGCCACTATTTCATCCGTGCGGCGTCGCTCTATCCCGCACCTTG
>WIDE01000261.1:0-18419 GCA_015039315.1 Clavulina sp. PMI_390 | reverse complement strand
GCTCAAGTGATTTGACAGCGGGGGTTTGTTTCCACCAACTCAAGCTTGAGGTAGATGCAGCCAATACCCGAGAACCAAAGACCCCCCCCCCCCCCGCCTTTGTCATTGCAATCTGAGCGTGATAATCAGTCTGAGTAGCTCAGCGCGGGTAGTTTGGACTTACGCTTGGGGCAATATTCCGTATCGGCCCATCAGCAACTTGTCGAAGACAACACCATTGTGACTCGAGGTTATCAACCCAGGTCGAGTTTTCTCCTAGCAGTGATTTGGGAAGACTTTTAAGCTCTATGCTTACATACCAAAGATCTTTGCGCGCATAGCCTATGGGTCTCAGTGTAGGGAGGGTCGTTCAGGGTTCAGGAAGGGCCTTGGCCTCCAATCTTCATGCCGCACTTTTGACAGAGAGGTAAGCCGAGCGCGGCAAGGTTTCGCCAAGATATCCCTGGCGCCGCCCTCTCCGCATTTCTTCACGTGAATTCTGGTATCAGAGAGGTGGAGCCGAGTTGGGAGCGCTCCGGCCGCGGAAGGTTGACGCCGAAACGTTCCACGAGCAATTGGAAAGGACCATTCTTCATTTGAATCAGTGCCTGGCGCGTCAAACTGACAGAAGCAGCAGGAAAGGGTTGAAAATGAATAATGAATAGCACAAAGCTACTTGGTCGGACAAAGCAATGGAGTAGGTAGAGAGAAAACGTGAATGTGATGAAAAGGTAGGCGGAAGGGTGGGAGTTGGGTGTCGCAAGGTGTCGCAGTGGCTCTGGTACTTACCTGGCACGAATACCATGAGTCGAGTTAGTCAGTGTCAGTGATAGACATGAATGTCAGTATGTGTGGGGCAACAAATCAAAAAAGGTAGGGGGATAGCGCGCGGACATGAGAAAAAAAAGTGCGTGAAAAGAAACATGGACGATAACGGGATGCGAAATAGTATCGCACAAAATCGAGATTGATGACGATGCGCGGAGACAAAGCGATGGCAACATGCTCAAAAGTCAAGGTATGAGACAAATGGAAAAACGAAAAGCACAGCAAGCAAAAATTCCAATATGGGTGATGGGCCCAGCTATTAGAGCTCCAGCTCCTTCTGGATCCTGGCCTTCACCTCCCGCAACGTGATCGCTCCCGCACGAATCCTCACGGGACTACCCGGACTGCCGGGCGGTCCCCTGCGTACCTCCGCTTCAACATCGCGTTTCGCAGAGGGCGAGGGTGGCGTAGGTCCTGTGCTAGAAGCCATCTGTAGCCACTCGCTCCCGTCGATGAGCAGAGACTTGATGAAGTCGGGGCATAGCTCGGTAAGCATGCGGAGGGAGTCGGTAGCTTCCACTGGAAACGGCAAGAAGAGAGAGCGAACAGGGAGGAGCAGGGGTTAGTGTGTAGTCACGACTCAGGGAGGGAACGGGACGAACCAGAGTTGATGGGTGATCGAGCAGACTTGACGATCACCTGTACGACCTCCTCGATCGGGATGGCCCTCCGTCGCCGGGTGGGGGGCGTAGGGTTCGACGACGGACTCTGTGGACTCGTCGTGAACAGCCTATGACAACAAAGAAAGTGAGAATGATGTTTTAGTAACAACAAACAAACGGGTTACTCACATCCACACTGCCTGCGCAACATCAGGTAGCCTGCCCAAAAGCAGTCGCCTCTTGACGTCCTCCTGCGCAAGCATATGCACGACCTCGTCACCGTCCGCATTCTTCGACGTCACCTGCAGACCACCCTTGGTTGGCGTGTTCTGCGACTTTTGCATCAAGCGCTCCCTCAATGCAGCTCGACGAGCCGTCGTAGGGGTTTGTGGCACAGGCGTCTGACGCGAGTTTTCTGGTGTGGAGGGGCGCTGCCGTAAGTCGAAGGGAGCGTCTAGGCCCTTGACGGGAGATACTAGACTGTTCGCCAGTGAACTGGATTTGATGGGAGAGGGGGTTCGTGACATGGAGGCTCTCGAGCTGATAGAGCTGGCAGGGGAGAGAGGGAATGAGGTGGATGATCGAATGGGAGGTAGTCCTCCTTCAGGAGGTCGTGATCGGAACGGAGATTTGTGAGGAGAGGCATCAAGCAGTGTTCGTGCGAGCGCAGATGTGCGAGTCGTGGTCAACGAAGCGGTGGGGAGTTTGGGAAGTGCGGAGAAGGGGAGGTTAGGGATAGGTGAGGGGGTCGGGGACGAGGCTCGGGAGGTCTCTCGTTCCTTGACTCTTGCTTTGGTATGCAGAGCGACCCAACACTCGAGACGAGATGTGACTTCTTGACGCCGAGACTCTGCAGCAGCTGTCCACTGCGCAACGGACTTCATTCCCTTTTTGAGCTTCTGGACCTCGATTCCAATTCCATAAGCGGGAGTGCGCTTTGGTTGTGCTCGAGAGGAGTGCGTTGTGGACGACACAATGATGCCCATACCTCCGCGAATCCAATCCTTTGGTGTATCAAGGAATGGATTGCTCTCGACGGATGGGAGTGAGCTCGAAGCCTTATCGGGCAGCTCCTCACCATCCCACTCCCAGAGCCAGACGAGCCGTGAGAGATCATCAACCGAAAACTGACGGGTCACGACAGTCTCCAGAAGACCTAGGTGGTTGATTACATTAGGCATGTACGAGGAGGCAGGTTCCGAGCTAGAGGAGGATTCATCTGTGCCAGCAGAAGATGAGGAGAGAAAGCCAGAACTGGATGTAGCAAGAGCGCTTGAGATGGCAGTTTCGATTGACCTGTGCAAATCGAGGAGTCGCGAGAGATGGCCTGGTAGAGAGCGGTGGGAAGAGATTCGTTTCCGTACTGTCGGGGGTGGTGAAGGTGGTCTAAGCAATGTTAACTTTGGTCAGACAAATGGTTCGAACAACATTCACAACAACATTGCCAACAACAACACTCACGCCATGCGGACTTTCTTGGGAGTTAACACTTCCTCATCAAAGTCTGCCGCTGAACGCTTCTTCTTTCGCGGGGTCATGAGTAAATCAGACATGGTTGTTATCGCTGTTGTGGATGTGTCGCAAGATGCCGCGTTCAAGCCCAACAAACCACTTGGGTTCGAGGCAGAGAGAGGGAGTGAATAGATGTGACTGTCACACACCCTCTAAACCGTCACAGGTGGGCACTGCCACTGACCGTGGGAACGCAAACGAACGCGTCAGCTTAAAGTTGAGGCGTCGAGCACCAACCAAAGAACGACTTGGTCTCTCTCCTCCCAACCACCACTACCACCACTCGTTTCTTTTTCTGACCATTGCTTATAATGGCACCCTCTAATAAGACGTCGGCGGCAGGAGTACTCGCCCTGCTATCCGAGCCCGACCCATACTTGCAGCAATACGCACTGCAGCAACTCAACGCTCTCGTCCCCCAATTCTGGGCAGAAATTTCAGAAGACATCACCGACATCGAGGCCTTCCACGACAACTCGACCTCAAAAGACGTTCGGGACCTTGCCGCACTCATTGCGAGCAAAGTCTATTACTACCTCGCAGAGTATGACGAGGCCCTCTCGTTTGCCCTCGGTGCAGGGAACTTGTTTGACGTCGAGAGAAAGAAAACCGAGTCTGCAGAATACGTCGAGACCGTCGTCTCGCGCGCTATGGACAGGTACATTGATTTACGGGGCCAGGGCGAGGCGGGTGACGCGTCGAACAAGATCGACCCCCGCCTCAACGCCATTATCGAGGGTATCTTCCAGAATTGCTTAGAGGAAGGCGAGCACAAGCAAGTGAGTCATCTGAGAGAGACATACCATCCTTCTATGAAACGAGTCTCATATGTGTTGGCTGTGTTACTCGAACAGGCTCTTGGTATTGCACTCGAGAGTGGACGGCTGGACATTATTACACGGGTGTACCAGCAGATGTGTTACTCGAACAGGCTCTTGGTATTGCACTCGAGAGTGGACGGCTGGACATTATTACACGGGTGTACCAGCAGACTCAAGACACAGATATTCTATCTTATGTTATGGAAGCCGTGCTCGATACTGGCTTCACGCTCTCGTTCCGCGACAGAGTGAGTGTCGACTTTTGCTGCTCGTGTGCCACCACCGCCCTCGTCCCCTAATTTTGTTATTTTCTCCCCTTTATAGGTATTGCATCACATCCTTCCCCTCTTCCCTCCCCCTACCCCCTATGCCTCCCACATCCACTCCCTTACGCGTATCCATGTCACCCTTGCACTGCCCTCCCTCACTATTCCCTTCCTGACTGGGTTAGTTGAGAACACAAAACCTGAACACCGGGCAATAGCCTACCAGATCGCCTTTGACCTCGTCGGTGGCGGAACTCAGGAATACCTCGAGGCCGTCCAGTCTGGTCTCCCAGAGGCCTCCAAGGGCCCGAGCTTCGAGCGTCTGAGATCCATCCTCAGCGGCGAGCCCAGCATCCACCTCTACTCTGACTTCTTCGAACGCAACAACCACGCCGACCAGTCCATCCTTAAAGACACCAAGGACGTTCTCGATGGCCGCAACTCGATTTTCCATTCCGCATTGACGTTCTCGAATGCGTTCATGCATGCTGGGACCAATTCGGACGAGTTCCTGCGCAATAACCTCGACTGGCTCGGAAAGGCGAGCAACTGGAGCAAGTTTACTGCTACGGCAGCGCTTGGTGTGATCTACAAGGGCAATATCCGCAATGGTACCGCCATGCTGCAGCCCTACTTGCCCGCCGCGCAAGGTGCTGCGCCTCAGGCAGGCAGCAGCGCCTACTCTGAGGGTGGCGCTCTGTACGCCCTTGGTCTGATCCATGCCGCGCGAGGCAAGGAGGTCATGCCTCTCCTCCGCACGACTCTACGAGCCTCCACCGACGAGGTAGTGCAGCATGGTTCGGCTCTGGGTGTTGGTATCGCTGGAATGGCGAGCCAGGACAAGGAGGCGTACGAGGACCTGAAGCAGGCGCTCTTCACGGACTCTGCTGTTGCGGGTGAGGCAGCTGGTTATGCGGTGGGCTTGGTGATGCTCGGGTCTGGCTCGGACGAGGCGATTGAGGAGATGTTGCAGTACGCACACGAGACGCAGCATGAGAAGATCATTCGTGGGTTGGCGATCGGTATTGCGTTCATCTGCTATGGCAGGCAAGAGAAGGCGGACCATGTCATTGAGAGGCTCCTCAAGGAGAAGGTAGCGTAGTCTCTCTTCTTGGTGTGCTTAGATTGAGATCTGGAAACTAACCTAACGTTTTGTCGAATAGGACCCCATCCTTCGATACGGTGGTGTTTACACCCTCGCGTTGGCCTATGCCGGAACGGCCGACAACGGGGCGGTTGAGAAACTCCTCCACATCGCCGTCTCGGATACTTCAGACGACGTCCGTCGTGCGGCCGTCACATCCCTCTCGTTCTTGCTCTTCAAGAACCCCGGCCAAGTTCCTCGCATGGTGCAGCTTCTCAGCGAGAGCTACAACCCCCACGTTCGCTGCGGTGCGACGCTCGCGCTTGGTATCTCCTGCGCTGGCACCGGCTCTCAAGATGCCATTGACATCCTGCAGCCCATGACGAAGGACCCTGTCGATTTCGTCCGACAAGGCGCATTCGTCTCGCTCGCTATGATCCTCGTCCAACAATCCGACACCTCTAGCTCGCTCACTACTACGCGCGCGATGTTCGCCAAGGTTGTCGGGGACAAGCACGAGGACCCGATGTCCCGCTTCGGTGCGGCTGTTGGGCAGGGTCTCATTGATGCTGGTGGGCGTAATGCTACTATTAGCTTGCAGAGCCGTGTGGGTGGCAAGAACATGCAGGCGATCGTCGGTATGACGCTCTTTGCTCAGTTCTGGTACTGGTTCCCGCTTGCGCACTGCGCGAGCTTGGCGTTTGAGCCTACTGCTATCATCGGTGTGACTGAGGAGCTCAAGGTTTGTGTCTCAATACGTCTTCCATACAGCCGCATGCCAATCTCATCGCTTTTTCGCCTTTTCTAGACCCCTGCCTTCAGCTTCGTCTCTGATGCCAAGCCGAGCTTGTTTGCCTACCCCACTGCTGCGAAGCCTCAGGTCGAGAAGGCCGTCGAGAAGGTCGCTACCGCCGTCCTGTCTACTACCGCCAAGGCCAAGGCACGAGAACGGACAAAAAAGGCCGCCGCTGCTGGCGATGCCATGCAAACCGTGCGTTCATTCTGTTGCAAGAAGTCGCATACTCTTGACTGACATTATTTGCTCTATTAGGACAAACCCGCTGCTCCTGGCAAGGAGGACGTTGAGATGAAGTCGAGTGATGAGGCAGAGGCCAGTACTGCCAACCCCTCTGAGGTCGCTGATGATGCTACTACCACTGGCGGCGCATCCCCCACTGCGCCAACATCCACTCAACCCCCGAAAAAGGTCCCCGAGCCAACGTCCGAGACGCTCCAAAACTTTGCGCGTGTAGTACCCAAGCAGCTCGCGCACATCGTGTTCCCTAGGGACAGCCGCTTCCGACCCGTGCGCGCTGTCGGTGCATCGTCTTCTTCCTCCCTCGCATCCACCTCGACATCCGCGTCCTCTTCGTCCACTTCCCTCCCTGCTTCCATTAACAAGAAGAGTAGCACAGGCAAATATACGGGTGCCGGTGGAGGTGTGCTCGTGCTGATTGATACGCGGCCGAGCGATGGAGAGCCTGAGTGGGTCATCTCGCTTGCGGATCAGCAGGCTGCTGAGGCTGCGGCGAACGGGAATGGCCATGCGGATCCGACTGCCTCCACCAGTGCTGGTGGCGCGTCCTCGATAGCGGAGGATGATATCGTCGTGGAGCCCCCACCACCATTCAATGTGAGTATTTCTGCTTCTCAGCCTTTATCTCGTGTGCACGCCAGCGGTGTTGTTGCTGTTGGTGTGATACCTGATGAGCCAGTACTGCTACCTACTTTGGAGCGTGGTCCCTGGTACTGGCTCTGGGCTGCCTTCCTCATTTGGTTGTGGATCATATGGTGGAACTTTTTGCTGATGCTCTCGTTCCTCTCACGTAGTATCCGTTCGGGAACGATGCCTAATCGTGGGGTTGGTGGGATTCTGGGTTCAATGAAGTTGAGCGTAACGCGCTCTAAGAGTAGATTGACTGGGTCTGCAACAGTAGCATAATATTCCTCTCGTGTATTCGTAATGTGATCGAACACTACTCCAACTTTCTTCTTTCCTCTCCCCTGAACTTTTGGGATTCGTGGAGCGTCATACTCTACATATTAGATCGAATGTAGATTCTATGATGGGATAGCAATCCGTTCATCGCGTTCTATGATACGCAGTCAGTCTGTAGTAATCGGGTCAGGAAAGTGTGAAGAGCTTACCTGGTTCAGGGGCAGCTGGCACGACTTCTGGTACCTCGGGTTCCGTGACAGGGACCGATGGAAGCTTGACGGGAGGAACATCGACTTTCTTTGCCTAGAGAAATAGTAAACGGAGCATGAGTTGGGGCAGGAGTGTGGCCTGGAATGGTGTTGGGGACGCACTGCTTCTGTCTCGCGCTGGAGAGCAGCCAGCTCATCCTGGACTTCCTCTTCTTCAACAGCAGTCATACGACCTTGAAGGATTTCGTTGATTTCCTGTGTTTAGGCAGAGGTATCAAAAGATGGGTCGTGTGCAGATAGGCGGAGTAATGAAAGCACTAACCTTCTGGTACGCGATCCCTTCAGCCGTGTCTTCCATGAGTTTCTCAACACTCTCGATGCTCATCTCCTTGTGGATTTCTGCGAGCGCCGCATTACCCTGCTTGAGACCAAAGACGATGTCTTTCTCGACCAGGGAGAACTCGATTTGAGAGACCTAGAGACATAGGAGGTTGACGCGTCATTCCCCAGTCAGCATCGAGCTCATGTCAGAAACAAGTTGGTTTGGGGCGATGAAAGGCGGGGAGGACGTACGAGTTGCTGTAGTGTTTCTAGTTGCGAGTCCGTCTTGCTCAGGAGGCCATCCTGATACTTGCGTTGTCGGAGAGCGACAAGTGCACGCTGCTTATCCCCCTTGGCGAGTGCCTCCCGAGCAATCTCTTGCTCTCTGTCGAGAACGCCTTGGACCTATTGTATATTGCCACTCTTTCAGCGGGTTGACAGGGTATCAGAATCCAATCACGTAGTCGAACCTTGCGCCGATACTGCTTGAGCTTGTCTCGTTGGTTCTTAAGGCTGTGGTAATAGCATTCAGGTCGAGTCTAGTATCGAGATAGAGTGCATCGGATCTCACTCAAGGATTGCCCTGTCTTGGGGTGTTATCTTGGGCACGGAAGGAGAGTTGCCCATCGTTCTCGCATGGGCGCATGAGCTTGGTCACTTGTTGACACCGCATCGGACCAAACAAACTCGCACAGTCTGTCAGCGGCTCTCAAGAACATTCCAGAGCTGAAAAGAGTGTATTGATAGCAGATACATGAAAGCCCAATTAATTAAAGGTCTATTATACAACATAAAGCCAACGTGGTGAGACCATTCACAACTCATCGCTGAAACGATGCCCGCCCATCACAAACTCAACCCTCTCCTGGAGATCTGTGAGTAATGAGGGCGTGTTAGGCAACGATCTAATTGCTTCGACAGCATTTAATGAGGCCAGCTTACGTTTCAGACGACTCGTTAGCTCTCCAAGACTAGCATCCTGCCCCTCGTAAGCAGCCCACTCTTCGGCCAAGGCAAGCTCCATCAACAATTCGTTCTGATCATGAGGCCAGGGCTTGCGAAGTGGTTCTTCAGTCGCGAAAAGCTTGAGACTCCGGTCAATCTTTGCAAATCGGAGTGTGGTATGTGAGCAAACGTTCCTCAGGAAGGAGGTAAGGGATCGCTCACATATTGTTCCAGATCTCTCAGCCGCGCCTGTCGAACCCGCTCGCTGGCTTGCCCTATCAGCTCGTACTCTTCCGCCTCACGGACCATCCGTTCGATTTCGTCCACCGTAAGACGTCGGTTGGGGTTGTCGATTACTGTTAGGCTTTTTGAACTCGAGCTAATACAGTGCATGAGCGCACGCCCGAAAATGTTAGCATCGATGATCAGGTATGGCACACACAAGAAGGAAGAAACGACGTGCCTGGCTTTGTCGACGGCAGTCACTTGGAAAATACCATCTGCATTCACTTCAAATGTCACCTCAATTTGAGGTACGCCCTTGGGTGCCGGAGCAATGCCCGAGAGCTCGAACTCGCCAAGGAGATTATTGCGCTTGACAAGAGAGTGTTCCCCTTCATAGATTCGGATCTGAAGCATCAAGGGCCCAAACAAACGGTCCGTCAGAATGAAATCCCATTTTCGCCTTGAAGTAAAAATAGGACTACTTACGAGGACCGAGGTCTTGTCATCGGCGTCCGCGGTGAATACCTTCGTCTTTCTAGTAGGGACGACCGAGTTGCGGGTAATGATACGATTGTATACTCCACCTAGTTCCACTGTATCAGCCACTTGCCCGCTGTTTTCGCAGATTCAACAGCACACTCACCGGTGGTCTCAATTCCCAGCGTCAGCGGTATAACGTCATGCACCAGGATGTCCGCCATGTCCACATCTCCGGCGAGTACCGCACCCTGTAGCGCAGCACCATGCGCCACAGTCAGGTCAGGGTCGATCCCCGTTACAGGTTCTTTGCCGAAATATCCTTGAAGGATTTGCCGAATACGAGGAATGCGGGTTGAGCCTCCAACGAGAACAATCTATATGCCACGCCGGACCACCACCGGACGTTAGAATGAAGGGGGAGGGAGCGGCGGGTAGGAATGAGCATACCTCGTCGATGTTTGAGATCTTGAGCTTTGCGTCCTCTAAAACCCTCTTCACGGGGTCTAACGCCTTGTCGAACAGATCCTCGTTCATCTTCTCGAATTCCTTCCGCGTCAAGCTAACTCGAAGATCCCGCGAGTTCACAAAGTCATTGATCTCGACGAGAGTCTCGACTTCGGAGGAGAGTGCCCGCTTTGCAGCCTCGGCCGCTGCTTTGAGTCTAGACATAGCATCGGGATGCGTAGTCGCTGAGATAGGATGTTGGACGGGATCATCAGGAGATGGAGGGTGGGGAGAAGAAGCCGAGAGCTCGAATTGACGAAGGAGATGATCGATGATACGATTGTCGAAATCCTCTCCGCCAAAATGGGTATCCCCCGTAGTCGCTAGAACTTCGTGAACCTAAGATATAGCCATGAGCGCCCATTGATACATTCAGACAGGCAATATGAGTAGGGACTGGCGCAACGTACCCCATCATCAATATTCAGGAGTGAAACGTCTAACGTCCCACCACCCAAGTCATATACGAGCACGTTGCGCTCGCCGCCTTGCTTGTCGAAGCCATATGCCAATGACGCGGCAGTAGGTTCATTGATGATTCGAAGGACCTGTAAGCCAGCGAGAGCGCCAGCTTCTCTTGTTGCTTGACGCTGGGCATCATTGAAATCTGTGTGAAGTGAGGACAATCCAGCGATGATTGATCAGTACGAAATGAATTAGCGAGGTTGCGATACGACATACATGCAGGGACAGTCAAGACGGCCCGAGTGACTTTTTCTCCAATGTAGGTCTCTGCCTGCTTCTTCAACTTGGCCAGTATTTTCGCGCCGATCTGTTGTGGGGTCTACGAGGGGTCATAGTCATCTGTCAGAACTCTCTAGCAATAGTTCGGGAAATCATACGAAAGCTCAAACTCACAAATTCCCCAATGACTGGACCTTTGCGTAGCCAACTACCCCCGCTTTCTCTGAGTTGTATCTGGATAACTGGCCCACCCTTACGGTCCACCACATGGAAAGGAAATCGTACAATATCACTCTGGACAGCCGGGTCGTCGAGCGTCCTCCCAATAAGTCGTTTTGCGTCGAAGACGGTGTTCCATGGGTTAGATGTATAAGCTTCCTTGGCTTCGTTACCAACGAGGATTTCGCCAGTGGGAAGGAAGGAGACCCAAGACGCGGTGGTGTTGTGCCCAGAAGAGTCGGGGATGATGTGGACCTTGCCAGCATGCTTGACACTGAATTGGGGGATGCAAGAGAGGATGGCCGTGAGAGGGCTGGTGTGCGTTCACGGTAACAAGAAGCCAGAGACTCACGCGACGACAGAGTACGTTGTTCTTCAAGGGTGGGATCGATTAGACCGAGAGAGATAACAAGAATATTGAAATTTAGAGCATACCCAAGATCTGAGAACCGGTGTTAGTATTTCGTTGGCCATGAAATCACTACCTTCGAAAGGGAAAACGTACCGATACCGATAACAGGTCCAGGGGTATCCTCATCATGAGACTGAGCTCGAGCCATTGGGAGAAATAGGCCCAGTAGAAACAGGCAGCATATGACAGCTAATAAAATCCAGAGGAATCGAAGGGGTCGGGCTGACGAAGATGAAGAGCGGGGTGCGCGAACAGCACGTCGTCGGGCGTGGCGGCGATTCACCCCACGTGAAGTGATGGTGGTCGTCATCGGATGGTATATTAATGACTATAAGATCCCAGATATGATAGTGTCCAAGAGATTTGAGGGAGATTTATACTGGCAGGATAGAACGACACGTTTGCATCTCGTTGTGGCGACGGTGCTCAACACTGACACGTATAGCACAGCCTCATGATCGTGGATCCTTCGAGCATCAAAAAGAATATCAGATGTGGAGATATGTGACTTGCATTAGATTCAGCTCGTGTGATGATAGGATCCAGGCATAGAGTAGACCAGTCGACGCGCCAACACCTGTCCCCGAGGTCACATCGTGGTGACACTCTTGAATGAACGAAGCCGATGTTTATGTCAAGGCCCCGAACTCGTGCCAAGCCTCCGATTCGGGGCGTGTGCATCTGCAGCATCAAGCCCCACTTTATGCCCTTACCCTCGTCCTAGCAAAATAGCGCGACAGCTAGTTTCCAGGTGAAGAGCGATTAGCCGCGACGAAACGTCTCGCGTGAACGCTCTCTCGATCTCATTCTACCACTCATTGCACCTGGCCACTGCGCAGTCCGGCGATTCAGAAACCAAGGCAACACACTTTTATTGTCAACTAGGACATCGTTGATTTGCACACTGAGCTGAGCAGGCCCTTGTTGATAGAAGTCTCTTACGTGTCACTTTGGCGTTGATTCGCCCCTCCACGCACTCTCCTGCCCCTCTTCCTTGGAACATTCTTTGCCAAGCACACGACCAACTCACTATACCCCAATAGGACTCTGCTGTCCTCGTGGATGTCCACTGCAGGTCGATCCAGTCATTCGGGCTCATACGCCCTTTGGCTTCTCAGCAGGGCCGTTGGAGGGCTGGACCCTGACCCTGCACCAGGACCTGCACCTGCACCCGTTCTTGATAATCCTCCCCCTTACACATCCGCGACGATCAATAATGACCCTCACTTGACCGACGTGCCTACGTACCCTTCCACCTCTGGCGCGTCTACCAGCGAAACAACCCCTGTGCCTACGCCTAGCACTAATGAGGAGCCAATAGTACGAGCGGACTATGGTGCGCGGCTGCACTTCTTGTATTATTCTCCACTTTTTATAATAACATGTTTACGTGCTATGCTATAGTGTACTACCGGATCTTCCTCGACGGGATCGCTATTCCAGCTTCTTCACAATACTGGGGTGCACTTGATGGAAGTCTTGCCCGGATCGCCCGCAGCCGCATCCCGCCTCCTCGCACAGTCACTATCCTCAAACGCTGCGCTGCCCAACTCGAAGGCTTCACCGCAGATGATGTAGACGAATGTTATCTCAACGATGAAGACACACCCGTGCCTGACACAACGAAATTGGAGCTTCGCCAGGGCGACTCAGGGACCACACCTGAAATGCCCTTCCTTTTATTCCTTCGCGCAGGCGCGCAAAGAAGCTCTGCGACGGAGCGCTCTGGAGTATCTAACGCACGCCCTCTACCTGATGATGAAAATCAATCTCGAGAGGAATCGCTTGTTCAAGATGATGCCGGTGGTTCTGAGACGAGTTCTTCAGCAGGTGAGAGGGCATCAATCACTTGATGCTGGTCTGTCATTAATGGCCCTAACTTTCATCACACCAGCCGAGCCTCAAGCTCCCACACCGACTCCCCATGCGAACTCACTCGCTACAGAACCAACCTTTGCACCCACACTCCCTACTCAACGAACGTATCGATCTGTCTTTGAGATTGAAGAGCCCGTCATGTCTTCTGCACGACCGGGACGCGTCGCTTCGACTGCAGAACTCCCTCGTGGCTGGATCAGCGCTAAGATTGACCACGAGTACACTCTTGGTTCAGGAACGGTCGTTGAAGGTGGAACACCGGTCTACGTTGATCTCTCTAATCTGGTGCTATGGAAGTCAACGCCTTGGGGCACGGAGCCGTCTACAATCCCTGAAGGGTACATACCTAATGGTCAGGCGTCTGGATCACGAGCGATCGGGGCGTAAGCTGATACTTTGTTTCTTTCTTCTACATAGAGCCTCCGGTTCGGGTGATCGTAGTGGAGACAGGCGAGCTTACCAGTGAGTCAGCACTTGGGACTCCATGTCATATTACTCAATCTGATCATCTGAACTAGCGCTTCGCCGACGAGATGAATGTCGCGTGATCTATTTTGAGTAAACGAAGGCCCCGCGTCGGGAAGGAGGTCAGCACTCATGACGGGGAGTATGGCTGCTGTTTCAGAGGCCGCGAACACTGGCAAGTGAGTGGAGGGCGTTGGGATTTGCATCGTAGCATTTATATTTGCGGCTGCATGTATGAGATCTCAAATACGGCTTGCGCTTAAGCGGCTCTCAATCCCTTCCAGTTGGCCTTACTCTCTTGGAATGACCAGAACTGGAGGCTTAGAGTCAGGACCCACTAGCTGATATCTCGCCTTATAGCCCCTTTTGGGAGATCAGCAACGGGAGGCCCCAGCTAATCCTCATCTGAATGCTTCCAGCTCGAGTAATGCGGCTGTATCTCCGTACGCTCGCAGCTCTTAGTGGTTGCTATAAGGATGATGAATATAATGCTCCTTTTTTCTATGGTGCTGGTCCCGAAAATACTTCGGAGGCAGGCCTGGGGGCTTGTTTGCCCGCATAGAGAGCATCTCCACGCGAAGCCATCGGCAAGTCCCTCGTAGCGAATGAGGATTGAATACAGGTCAGTGTCAAGTACATGTACATAAGACTACTCGGTGACCAAAAAGGGAAAACAATCAAAGCTACAGAAATGAAGTCCAGGATCGTTGGACATTTGGCCTCGAGAGCGATCCACGGAGGGGCAGGAGGCAATATATGCATACAATCTGCCAAAGTTGGTGCGTTGAAATAATCGGATAGCCAAGAAAATTGGTAGCTGTTTGACCTGTAATGACATGGGATCAGCCAGGTCATTTATCGTAGTTTTGATTAGGAACCGTGATTGAGACTGGTCATAGGGAAATTTTATCAGCGCGGCAGCGTTTACTTACGAGGAAGATGAATGCTGTGGTCGATTTGCGACGTTTAAGAATAAGACCCTGTGTGAGAGCGTCAATATTTTGAGAGCTACGCGGCTGAGGTCGTCTCTTGGACTTACATATGCGTATATATCCATCGTCACTAGCTGTTGCGAGGATTTTCTGAAGAGGGCGAAGCATCATCGATGTTACATGGCCACTTTGACCCTCAAGCTCGAGTTTGGAGGGTATTTTTGCTTCGCTTGGATTCCAAAACTGAACAGTCCCATCCTCCACACCGGAAACAGCCCAGGGACCATATGGAGAGACCGCCATAGAGAGGAGCTCGTGGCCCTACAAATGTTGATGAGGTGATCTGGTGAAGGAAATGGGAAAGTGCCGTACCTCGGATTCCTCCGGTTCAAACGAGGACATACAATAACTGCCCAGTTCGCCGATACCATCCTTTTTATCCTCAGGAATAGGCCAACGATGAACGCTTTGTTTCTTGTCCTGCTTTAGGGAGAGGGAACTCAATCCCTCTGAACTCACAGCATCTGTGACGGCATCGACCATCGGCTGGATGTTCCAATATTTGAAATTGCCGTCATCGCAGCTACTGCTGATCAGTTTGCTGCCATCAAAATTGAAGCTCATGGCTAATATTGGCTCCTGGTGGCCGCGTAGGCGTTCGATAAGCGTCTTAGTGGCGAGGTCCCAGATTCGGATAACCCCGTCAAACGAACCAGCGGCCAGCCATTGACCATCCGTTGAGACAATGACACTTGTTACGTCATAGTTGCTCTTTCTTGACCCAATAATCTCGAGGATACTGTACTCCCAGGTGTCCGTCTCCCATACACGAACAGTGGCATCACTAGATCCCGAAACGATTAAGCGAGAATCTGGTGAACTTTCAAGTGTGTTGATCGCCCCAGTGTGACCAGCAAGGCAGAGTATAGCATGGTATGTTTCTAAGTCCCAAATCTAGACGAAAGGAGTAGGGAAGGATGAGCATAGCCCATATTTAGAGGAAGGACGAACCGAGATCCCCCCATCGTCACCCCCTGCGGCTAGATACTTTCCGTTCTGGGTGAAACAGATACTACGAACGGGGAGAGGAGATTTTCCTGTGGAGACTGAATGTTCTAGGACGCTGGGGCGAATGAAAAATGTATGCCGTTACCCTCGGTAACTCGCGTCAAGATACATCCTTACCAAATCTCCTCTCTTGTCTGGATCTCAAAAATCCTGACAATCCCGTCGCAACCAGCTGCAAGCAGTCGCCCCCCCGCGGAAAATCGAACGCTGTAAACGGTTCTAATGGTGCGTTATGACATTGTCAGTGACGCTTTCGAAAACGGAGGTTAGAAATTAAGAGCCCGAACCCTTGATATTCAGCCGTCCAGTCTAACGTGAAATGCGGAGCTCGGGGGGCCGTAGGAACTGAGCCAATACATAAAATATTGACCGTTCATTGATATTTGGAGGAGGTGATAGAGATAAAATGTGATCAAAAAAATTTTGTCATAAACGAATAAGTGGAGAGGGCAAATGAAATGTAGAGTACCTACTTGACTTCCAATTTACAACAGTCCAACATTCGTCAGCAGGATTTTTACGTGTTGAGTTCAATAGAACCAGCTAACCCCACTAGATGAGTCTTTTTTAGGATGGTTGTCATCCTTATTGTTAGGATATTCAGTAGAGGTCAAGGTATCAGGTGTGTCGGGTTTTGAAGGAGTATCTGTGTGTAATGCCAAGAAGGAATTGAGTTTATCAATCGAATAACAATACCTAGCTTGAAAGGTGCTAGCGGATACTAAAGAGGGTATACCTCACTTACATAGCAGAAATATCGACTCTAACTCCTCAAGCACATGTTGAATATTCGCACGGTGATTAGGATTATGTTTCCACATGGCCTCTAACAACTCCCATAGTTTTTCCTCCGCTGCAATAGTTGGTAGAAGAATGGGAAGGTTTGGCTTAGCTGGTCTGACTGCAGCACATAAAGCCTTCCTTGCTTTCCATTCGCTCATCTCATGTAGGGGGGCCTTGCAGGTCCAAGCTCTCAAAAATGTCATGGAAAGCGCAAATATATCGCTCATTGAACTATTTTGAGGCCGTTCTATCGCGGTATCGCCGGATTCTAGGGAAAGGGTTATTTTGAGAACAGTGAATGAAGTTTGATATTATACCTAAGGATAGCTCAGGGGCTAGATAACGATCGTGTCCGCCTAATCTGTATTGCATGAGTGTGCGTACTCTATTGACCTTGTGGTGGATGCGGCCAAGACCAAAGTCGCACAGGTATGGTCGACAATATTGATCCAGCAGGATGTTGCTCTAAAAACTCGGCGTCGTGCTCGGAAGCTGGATCGAAAAGAGAGAAGAGAACGCCTACAGGATGTATATCCCCGTGTATCACAAGGGGTTCCTGTGAATGTAGATAATTCACGGCTTCACCAACACCAAGAACCTAACCGTATTTGTGAATGGGCCGCAATTCATGTTTTCAGTTATAAACATACAATCTTTTTGAAGGTCTGGGGATCGAGTGCTCCAGATTGTAAGCGACCCTCAAGCGAGCCATGGTTTATGTGTTCAAGAACCATAACTGGGGGTAAATTAGCCTTCACTTCAAAAATACCCAGGAAGCGGACAATATTCTCGTGGCGTAGCTGTGAGTGAAGAATGCTTTCTCTATGTATGAGCTGGGAGCCCTGGTGAGCACTATAGAGGAAAATATAAAGATCTTGAAACAACCTCACGCGGGTAAAATGTCGCCTTCGCTGAGTTTCTGACTCCTCTTGAAAAGTTGGAAAGCATCGAACCGCAACTTTCTTCTTTTCGTCCATCGTTCCAGGAAAGACAAGAGCTTCACCGCCAGAACCAAGAACATCCCAAGGGCACCACATCCAGCACACATTCTTGAGTCTAAAGACAGTAGGAACGGCACATGAATCAAAGCATGCATCTTGAAGATCTTTCAAAGTTGGAACGTATTTATCTGTGTCACGGCACATCTCCAAATACTAAAAACTCGGGATGAAAGTTCGATCGAGATGTTTAGTCAATCTTCGCTAAAGGAAATGGGAACATACCGCTAAAATAGCATCCAAGGTCCTCGTATAGTCGGGATCTGAAATCCGATATCGATTGCGGAGCTCAGCCCAGTCCAAAGGGGGGAAATCGGGTAGGTCTTCAGTACTGGATGGTTTGCTATGTAACTCGCTGAGCATTTCCACAATCTTCGGTGCTGCCTGTGCAAACTACGCCTCAGTCTTGGCTCAGTAGGGTAGGACGTTGAGAGTGATGTCGATGAACTTTGCGGCGGCTAAATCTGCCGGGCGCTTACCGTTGTTATTGGACGTATTGCGACAGCACAGAAACTGAGGCGGCATTAAAAGGCAGGGCGACATGTGTACACTGAAAGTAAGATGACAAATCCTCTCCATTTCGGAGGATCATCGGACATAACAATTGGCAATCAGCTCGGGCCGAGAGTTGCAGTTCTGAAACTTTTCTCAAGAATGCCCATCCATTTAGGGCAGAGAGCTCACTGAGGTTTAAAGCGCTTGGATAGGATGGGATATGTGAGAGTACTCGAGAAAGAAGTAAGATGGAAAGAAGGCTTAGAATGGTGACCCAATAAAGGATCGCCATTTATTGTTACTATCACTGGAGACATGTCTATTTTATGGAGGCGTTATGGAGACCCAATGTAGAGATTCTTTGTACGCTATCTATAAAAATGCCAAATCTTGACACCACACCACTGATCGGATGCGCCTTGGTTGCTTTTCCTCAAAAAATGTTATTCTATGATGCTTCAAGTTAGTAGACCCCTATACTGTACTGGAACGACCATAAGTTCAGTCACAGGTCACAGGCACCTCGTCAACTGAATTGATTTTCAAAGGTTTTTTAAGCGCCGAGCCGAATTAGGAAGTCTAGAATTAATCGACGACCTGGAGCAGATACGCTTCAAGAATCTGGTACGGAATATCCGCTCACAAGAGCTCAAAACGCGCTCATAGAGAACAAAAGCCGAGAGCAAACCGCACCATATTTGGCAGGAGACCGTGGGAATGAACTTATGGTCGTTCCGGTACAGTAATTGAATACCACTCCGTATCGGCAT